>JACEFZ010002547.1:0-13262 GCA_014155875.1 Cepaea nemoralis
AGCGGAAAGGGATCAGGGGGGGGGTGAATGGGCAATGCATGATCTCTACAATTCAGCCTAGGCTTTGTGCTATGGCTTTGTTGAAGTTTTTTTGAAGTACAATGAAAAAAGCTATCGTTTGTCAAGATGTCAAGGTGCCTGTAACAGTAGTACTATACAGAAGATGCAGTATTTTTCTCTGTGGCTAAGGGCTTGCGAACGCGGTTTGTGAGCCCGTATACCCGGGTTCGAAACACAGCGGTGCTGGTTTTTTCGAAAAAGGTATAGGAGCGGTCGTTCAGAAAGCAATGGCAATCTACTGAACGTAACACTTGCCTAGTACATCAACAGCAGCTGAAAATGCTGGTGTTGACTGCAACGTCCAGTAAGGGATACGCAACAAAAAAGTATTTTTTATCGGAAGAAAAAGAAGAAAGAGAAGCATACTGAAAATATCGTAATGTGTTGGTTTGGTGGTGTCTATATTTTGTCTTACTTTAGCTTACCCTCAATACATAATCTATTTTTAAGACACGTTGTGATATAATAAAACGTCCTCACCCTTTCCTAGCATTGACTCCCTTAAAAATAAACAACCCCTTTCAATTACTGTTTAAGTAACTTACTTAATGTAGGAGAAAATAAAACAGCGATAGACTGACCGTGGCACAGCTTAATTTATTTGGCTTTATTTTTCTTTCCACGTACCTGACAAGACCGGGACTGATTGAAAAACAAAGGCCCAGTGTAGCCATTTTTGGTCAGTACTACACAAAGAGCAGACGTGCGTTCCCTGTGTGGGGTTTCTTTCCCAGTGTGGGGAAAGGTATTTTTGCCTTTTAAAACCATGATTCTCTTCAGCTATTGGTATGTTATATCTACATTATTAAGATGTATTTATGTATTACATAGACCAGTATGTTTAATTAAGAATTAGTTAGAATAATAAGTCAACAATTCTCTTAAACCAGGCTGGATGATGTTTACCAATGAAACACATGTGGGCGCCACGTTGTAATTTTTCATGTTTTACAATTTCAAATCCCTGTTTAAAAACCTTTTATAGGCATTATGAACTTATATCTAACTAGTAGTGCTTATAACCTAGAAATATTATGTGTACTCTAACAGTGCGGGAGGATAACAAAGCAACTGTAGGCAGTCAGACAAATTGATGTTGGCTATAAACGACAAAGTCAAGTTGAAGAATTCATCCGAGTTTATTTGTATCAAACTTGTAGAACATTGTATAGATGAAATCGTACCCGACTTGTTGACTGGGGCGGTAGATGGAGACTGCTTCTCTAGCCTACGTCAACGAGTGAGCAACCCTAGATACATAACTACTGGTGCTCACGCGTGCACAAAACCTATTTCCCTATTTTGCACACCATCCATTAACTCATTAACTTCTTAACAGAGATGGTGCTCTGTTACAGTACCGTAGAGTATCAAACTCAGGTCAAAAACACTTTCTAGGCATTTTCTCAATGTGGGACTCTTGATTACATACTTCATAGTAGAGAACTGGTGTCTGCCACTTTCAGATATCCTGTGTAGGTAAATTCACTGTTAATGATATCTCGGAACTTGTTTTATCCATGCGGGGACATACAAATGATTAAGCATATTCCTGACTCTTAGTCAGGGGATAAAATACTTCGCCACATCATAATCTGTAACTTGGAACTATAGTGCTAAATATTAGTACCATCCTTTTGTTAACAGATTAGTAACCACTCCATATGAGGAGGGACATGTAATAATTTCATAAAATATTGCTAGGGACATGCCATGTTTGAGAATATAAATTCATGAACAATTAAAGTAAACGCGTGATGTAAATGCATGTTCGGATAGGATTCAATCCGCATCACCTCACTGTAGTAGGAACAGAAGCGAAGATTGATGTGAATAAATTGCTTGCAATATTCAGAAGGCTGGACCATGCGGCATAAGTTATTCTAATAAATACACTCCAAATAATAGCAGTCATTGACAAAATATATCACAGCGATTACTATCCCCATGTGCTGTACGCAGTGGGGGAAAACAATGTATGTTTTAGTTTAGGGATTAACCCCTGAAGAAAATTCAAAAACCTAGGCTCCCTGCATCATCATTATAATTAATCATTATGTATGATTATCATGTACTTAATATCAGAGAAATGTACATGAATGTTTTTTTCTGGTATGAGAACTTTCTCTGTTCTGATTGTTACTTTTTCCTGTGGGAATATACATTTTAATGTTACCCTTGGGGACATGAGGATGTTGATAGAAGAATCCATGTGTATGTCAGTACTTAAGAAGCCAATGTTGAATAGTCTTGACCTAAGGATGATTATAGTGCCGAAAGGAATACGCGGCATTAGAAACCACAGAGATTCTCTATAGGCTATTCTCTTCAAGTAATGAGAGAGACAATATCAACATGTTGGATGGACAGAATGACTTCACTCATCTAATAGTCCCAGTAACAACAGAACAAAATATAAGTGAGAACATACCTTACTCACTATTAAGAGTCAGAATGGCTCTACTCAGCAATGAGGGACAGTGGAACGTGGACACCCTCTCCTTTCCCCTTCTCCCCTTATTGTTTTGTATTTTTGTTTGTAATTGTGTTGTAAACTTTTTACCATAACACAGTAGGTTAATGCGCGTGTTGTATTCTTGTCATCCCTTTTCTATAGAAGAGAAGCAAGTGGTGGTTGAATCTGGTGGAACTATATCACTAAACCTGGATCCTGGGTCAACAGCCAGAAAGTAAATGTCCTAACCATAGTCTGGATCTGGAAATACCTCAATGTTTACTGCTGCAATCATAGCTTAATAACAAGCAACAGAGAAATTCGAAAACTGACTGGGTGAGTGATTAAGTCCTATTTCAGTAGGAACATCCAGGATGGACTTCAAGATAAACAGAGTAACTAACAACGTTTAGCGTCTGCTTTACTCCTGAGAAGCACCACCTGAAGCCTTATCACTCAGCAAAATCAGGAAACTATGGGACAATCCTACTACAAGTTACTAAAACTAGCAACAGTGAAAGCCCTTCAACTGTTGGTTGGATTACCAAGTTAATATCCAACAATGGATAAGTCTTCGAAAGAATGTCTCACAGCTGCAACAGTAAAACATGGAATTCAGCCATTCAGCACCAAGTTCTAGCTATGAACACCAACTCAAACAAATGGGAAGAGACACTGAAACAACAATAAGCCAAAACAACCAATACAAGCAACTTCAGAACCTCTGAACCATAACTACACCAGATTACCTCAAGGTTCCAAAACCTGAACACCTAAAAAAGACCATATGAAAGCAGCTAGAGGAGTAAATGCCTTTACGCCTGCAACCACAGGAATCACCTGATGGCCTGCAACCCTGGATATGTGGTGGAATAATATTCTTCAGTCTCATGCCTGCAGCAGAATCCTGGAATTAATTCCAGATGAACCAAAATGAATAACAAGCAGAATTGTATGTCTACACTGAAAGTAAATAATGAATCAGAATTCTATGCTGGTCCCATGTCGGCCTAACTGCCCCATCACCAAGTATGGGATGGCCTATCAACATGAACCGAGTATGTGACAAAACCTCTTGAACTAAATTGGGAAACGGTTAACGTAAACCGAGCTGTTGGACAGTCGTCATCTTTTCATCGATAAGATGATATAGGGAAGAACCTTCTGCAAGAGCTTAAGTTGCATCTCCTGAAAGTATGACAGACCTAGGCACCAATTTCATTTGGAACACAACTCAATGGCAACAGAGTATTCTTGAATTCAGCTCCACGGAGGAGATATGTATATGTGGTGAATTTATTTCCTAATAGGGATTATAAGTAGTTCCGCAACAAACTTCAGTGGACATTAAAACATGACTGTGAGTATTTATTGCTGTCCCGGATAATTATGGACATTAACAGCTTAGCACTGGAGAGGAATATCCACCCGCAATGCCTAAATGAACACTATAATGTGGGGAAAGGTATTTTTGCCTTTTAAAACCATGATTCTCTTCAGCTATTGGTATGTTATATCTACATTATTAAGATGTATTTATGTATTACATAGACCAGTATGTGTAATTAAGAATTAGTTAGAATAATAAGTCAACAATTCTCTTAAACCAGGCTGGATGATGTTTACCAATGAAACACATGTGGGCGCCACGTTGTAATTTTTCATGTTTTACAATTTCAAATCCCTGTTTAAAAACCTTTTATAGGCATTATGAACTTATATCTAACTAGTAGTGCTTATAACCTAGAAATATTATGTGTACTCTAACAGTGCGGGAGGATAACAAAGCAACTGTAGGCAGTCAGACAAATTGATGTTGGCTGTAAACGACAAAGTCAAGTTGAAGAATTCATCCGAGTTTATTTGTATCAAACTTGTAGAACATTGTATAGATGAAATCGTACCCGACTTGTCGACTGGGGCGGTAGATGGAGACTGCTTCTCTAGCCTACGTCAACGCGTGAGCAACCCTAGATACATAACTACTGGTGCTCACGCGTGCACAAACCTATTTCCCTATTTTGCACACCATCCATTAACTCATTAACTTCTTAACAGAGATGGTGCTCTGTTACATTCCTTTCTTCCCTCAACAAGACTTTTCCCAAAAAGTCTTAATCCCTAACCTATTTATCCCCAATGTATTTCTCCCAACCCGCTTGCTCATCTTAAACTAGCCCCCTCTTAACCAGTGTGCTTTAGTTATTACTCTTTCTACTCCTACGAGTCCACTTGTCTACTTATATCTTATAGCCAACCGCTATGTTCTGTCACAGTTCTTCGTTTATGTATATAACCGTACAAGGTTTCATTTTCTAAAACAATTTATAAGGAATCTACTTAGATATTTCATTTCATATATACATAGGTTCATCAAAATCGCTGGTATATAAACACAATTCAAAGCTTGTCATGCGTTATGCAACCTATTATATTCTCCCGACATCAACAAAACAACATAGGATAGACAGAAAAATGGGGTGCGCACCCAGAAGATAGCAAGAAGTAGTCACAAAGCAATCACATTTATCCTCCCTTGCATTCACAAAAACTTTATAAGATAAAGTTTTAAAAACGCATCTTATAATCCATGAATATATACTTCTGTTTGTTAAAAATTAAGTCGATCCAAAGTTTCTTCCTTATATACTTAATATTAAAACTTGTAATATTTGTGTTGCCACCCACAATCATTAATATAGTACTTAATGACTATATTTCCCATGGCTCATGTTCAATCATGATTAAACCATAAAAATAATATTGACAACGTTCATTTCTTATGAACATACTTACTAATACTATACCTATGTTCCATGCTGACAAGCTCAGCACTCTTTTTAAACCAATTAACGCTGCTTATCACAGCTCCTTTTTAACCCCCTACATCCCATTATAACCATCCTTGTTCATGGACGTATCTAACTTCGTACTAAACTATATGTGCTGCTATCTACAGCCCCATTAATGTCCACCCCCAATTACTTATATTCCTATTTTGGCATTGTATTCCCATTGATGCTGACTGACGCAGCCCCTTTTTATACCACCCATAGACGTTACCCACGTTAACTTCTTCTTCCTTAATATAATATGGCCTCCAATCCATGTATTTTCAATTAATGCTGACTTAATGCAGCTCCTATTTCAACCCCCCCCCCCCCCCCAGAACAATGTATTTCTCCCAACATTTATTTGTATAGGATTCATTATAAAACCCGTCATCCAAGCATGGAATTTAATTCATGTGTTTCTAAACTACATAACCACCCTGTAACTAACCCCCATATTCCAAACATTAATGCTGATTGACGCAGCGGCCTTTTTACTAGTACAAGGCCGAAGTTTATGGTACTCATATTTGCTAAAACTTATTACTCACAAGGGGAATATGTCTCTCTTCTAGTCCACAGTCGTTTGATTACTATTTTCTGAACGAAGGGTTCTCCATAAGGCCCCGTCTTATTGTTTTCACTAATTCTATTCTCAGAACAAAATAATAACAATTTTCTTTTCAACCAAGTCTTAACAATCATCAAGTTAATATGATGAACTCAAATAAGTCAAAATAACTGAAACCACAAGTTACAAGAGTTATTAAACCAAGCGTAATCCAAACAGAACTCTTTCCCCCCAAATTGTGTCATATATGGTTTTATCCCCAACATAATGTACATAGTCAAATTATCATCAATTTAAATCAATACAAACATTAACGGTCTCTTTTACGAACCGACCGTTTACTCTTAAAGAAAAAAAAACACAAGACGTCTTATCCTAAAATCAAATAATAACCATTTTACAGAACCAATTCAATCAAAATAATATACCATACTATACATAATGCAATGAACTATACTCTAAATCTACGAAAACTTAACATAACACATTATTCTGTAATCTACAGCTACTGTATATAAGAAAACTGCCATGTCTTCTAACACAGGTCACGCATTTTAACTCCTCTTTAAATAATAGTAAAAAAATCTTCTCCTGCAATCTGCAGACTATCCTATCAACTTATTTATCATATCTCCACTTTTTCAATAATGCTAGATTACTCTCTATAATTGCCATTTCTACATCAATGTCTTCATTAACCCGAGGAGAACTCAAAATATCTTCTTGCATACAACCATTTTCGTTTTCATCAGTTTCCGATTTTTCATCCATATATTGTTCTTCTGTGCTTACATTCTAATTTTTTTCTTTCTATATCTAACCTAATTTGTCTATCTTGGTTTCTTAATGATCTTTCCAACAGTTGCATATCTTCATCACTTGATGAATTTTCCCTAATTCGCTTTTGTCTATTAACTTCTCTATCTCTCTGTCTCGCTATCCTCCTTTTTACTGCTTGTCTGGTATTTTTAAATGGTGCTGTTAACTTCTCTTCCATAGATTCAACACTATTATAATCATCATACGTATTATTTTCTTCCTTCATAAAAGTTTTAGGTATTGTTTCCGCTTGTTCATAAGTATCATCGTAAACTGGTGTTGTTATTACTTGATTTTGTACCGGATCTTTACCAAAATCTGAGGGTATCGTATATTCAACTCTTCTGACGAGTTGTCCATCTGAGTATAACCCGTCTGAATTATTATTATTATTATTATTAATTATTATTATTATTATTATTATTATTATTATTATTATTATCGCTTCCCTTATCTTCATCTCGTCTTAAATGCTCCACATGTGAACGTGCCATAAGTCCTGTTATTTGGTTCTTGATAGTATATGACACCGGACCTAATTTTTCTAAAATGTAATATCCTGGAACCCAATGAGTATCAAATTTAGAGTTTCTTCTATGCTTCTTATAGTAAACTCTATCACCTACCTTAAATTCTTGTAGTTGTGTATTTTTATCTGCGTACTTTTTCTGTCGTTCTCTAGCTTTAATTATATTACTTCTTAACCTTAAATGTGCCTTGTGCATTTCCTGTAAAATCATTTCTTGAAAATTCTCCCCCATATATTTCCGTCTAGGTTTTAACAGATTGTCAATTGGGAGTATTGGTTCTCTTCCGTATAGCAGGTAAAATTGTGAAAATCCTGTCCCTTCGTTTTGGTGCGTTCGTATTGCCCCCAGTGCTGGTCCCAAATAGAGGTCCCAGTCCCTATCATGGTCCTCTACATTTTTTGCTAATATATTGTATAACGTCCTATGTTGTCTTTCGTTTTTCGCATTCGAGGAAGGTCTATAATAAGAAGTTTTTATGTGGGCAATATTTAAATCTTGTAGTAATTTCTCAAACTTTTTGTTTACGAATTCCCTTCCATTATCTGTGAGTACTGTCTGTGGGCAACTAAACCTTGGTATATATTCTTGTAGGAAAATATTAATAACAGAATCAGCGCTCTTATCTGGAATTGGATACACTTCTGGCCAGAGACTATAGCAATCCACAATATGAAGTAAATATACATTCCCCGATAACGTTTTTGGATGAGGACCTGAAATATCTAAACTCACCTTCTGCATTGGGAACAGAGGAATATCCGTATCTTGTAAGGGACATTTAATTGTTTTCATATTTCGTAACCTACATTTCTCACATTCGTCAACGTACTTATAAATACTCTTAAACATATTTGGCCAATAATACTTTTTCTTGAGAGCTTTGCACAATTTATCACGGCCAAGATGTCCATTTTCATCATGATATGCTCTTAAAACCTTATTTTCTAACTGTTTCGGAATGTATTTCCTTAATTCTGCCTCTTCATTTTTTTCATTCATATAGTATAACTGTCCATCTTGCTGCAATTCAATAAAATTCTTTTTGAAAGTTTTTTCGGCTGTTTCTTTTAACTTTTGTTTAATTTCTATTACTTTCGGATCTACTTCTTGTTCTTCCTTCATATTAAAATGTGGTAATTGTGGACCCTCCGCTATTTGTTCAAGTTTTTGTTCTGTCTGTGAGCTTTCAAAATTTTCTCTATTCAACACGGCCGAATCTAGTATATTTACCTGCCAGTTTCGGTCGTCTATCTCCGGCTCTCTCTCATTCTCATTATCCTCAGATATCTCAGAGTATGGAATTCTGGACAATAAATCTGCACAGGTATTTTCTTTACCGGATATATACTCGACTTTTGCGTTGTATCCTTGTAAGTTCAGCGCCCATGTCTGTATTTTTCTGTTTTGTACTGGGGCTTCTAGTAAAGATTTTACTGGCATATGATCAGTTTTAATGATGAAACTTGCGTTATGTAAATAATAATCTTGTTTTTGTAGAGCATAGTGGATAGCATATGCCTCCTTCTCGACTGTCGACCACTTTTTCTGAGATTTGCTAAGTTTGTGTGACAGAAAGTAGATTGGTCTCTCATTTCTAACCCCTGGTACTCCTGAATTTTCGCCTTCATATGGTTGCGTTAAACATGCCCCTATAGCTTTGTCCGAAGCATCTGTATATAACACCAATTGTTTGTTTAAGTCTAGATGTGCCAAAAGTGGAACTGTTGTTAAGCTGTTTTTAAAAAATCAAATGCTTTCTGACAATTTTCAGTCCATTTAAATCTTGCGTATTTACAAGTCAGGTTTGTAATGGGTTCTGCTATTTCTGCGAAGTTTGGAACGAACCGACGATAGTACCTACACATACCGACAGAAGCTCGAACTTCTCTTATATTGGTTGGAGCAGGTTCTTCGTGAAGTCATACTTCTTCTTCGTTTACCATCAATGCTACTTCTTCTTCTCAATTGCAGGGTCACAAGCTATTCACTAAAACCCCTTTTTAATTTTACTTCTCATACATATCAATATCTAATACTGACTATAAAAATTCAAAACGCATACTCTTCTAATATACTTCACTCTTCCTATCATCATCGTCAGCATTACTAATTCCCCATTCAACCAAGTTGAAGCCACTCGTACTAATCACACGATAAGAAGATAAAGAATCGGTGGCCACCGGAGAATCAAAGAACAAGACCTCTTCCTCACAAGACCATACTCACATTTACCCCCCCCCCCCTCCCCCATGTCACCCTGAGACTTTATGCAGTAAAGTCTTTAAAAAAAAACCAATTACATATCTCTCACAATTCATTATGGCAATTTCATATCATATCTTCGAATTTCGCCTAATTATTTAATCTCTAACTAATACAGTTTGCGCTGATATCCCCAGCATCAAACACCAAAAATATTATCCAAACCTAAATGTCTATTCATTGCAGACATTACTCATATCAAAAGGTCCATTATGGGCCCCACCACTCAAAACCTCCTCCAAGATTATTAACATCACCTACATAAACAATTCTCTGACCCTTACATACATCACTCCAGCAACTCAGGAATACTTCATATCAGCTTCCCTATTCATTTCGCTGAAAATCTCAGCAACCCACTACTACTATTAATGTCCATTTGTTATGGGCAATACCTCCTAAAACCTCCACTTGTCACTTCATGCCATTATCAACAGCAATAAAAATACCGCCACTGAACGTATGTCTGTGACCTTCTAACCTATCTTATCTCTATCTATTATAGACATTCCCATACTTTTACTTTATGACTTTTAAGTCAGGTCCATATTCTGTAACCCAAAAATTACTATCGCTGTTCACTTACTGTAAACTTGACTTCTACTCTTTGTCATTCATCTCGTCCCATGCTGCAATCACAGCACGAACAACAACATTCGTAGTTCATATATTATTAATCCTGCCCCCATGGCTCTCAGTCCATGTTTATTCCAATCGTTGCTGATAACCACAGCCATTACCCTTCATAAATCACTATTCATCATCTAATCCCCCAACTATTGTACTGATATCCACAGTATATGATTACTCTTCGGACTAAAACATGGCATTCAATTCATGTTTTTCTCCTTACCATATTTTCTGAACGTAACTATGTATCCAGAACTCCCAAGGACCCATTAATAAGTCTCTCTCTTTAATATGGACCTGTTTAATTTTCTAACTCCCCACAACTGAACGTCAAACGAAAACTAATTTAAACATAGTCAGGGCAACTCAAGAAGTAACATCATTATAACTTTTGCAAATGAAAATTAATAAACAAAGTAATATGCTAATATTTAACCAAAGCAAGCTAAATAAACCTACAATTCATGAATAACTGGAGTCAAGACAAATCAAAATAGAACAATATCACCCCTCCCTGGTTTTCAAACATATTTCGTTTATCCCCAACATTTTTCAAAATAAATATACCTAATGAAGTAGTAATCAAATTCAAATAAAATCAACTACTTATAGTAATCAAACAACATTGGTATCTTATACGGACCAATGTAATACGTATCTATTCACTACAAGGAACACAAGTCATGCCTATACCGTTACTCTTACAACAGTAAAAAAAAACAACTCAATGCTAGGCAATTATTAACCTGCATTAATCCAATATATATATATATATATATATATATATATATATATATATATATATATATATATATATATATATATATATATATATATATATATATATATATATATGTTACCTACAGACTATATTCTCATCATAACGCAGAACAATATCTGTTCCCTCAACAAAAGTAATTAATCAACAAATGACCATTGATTATCTCCCTTCACAACATTCTTTCTCTCACGAAACTAAGCCACATCGACACCACTGCACTTGAAATACTAACCAAACAACTACTGTAACTACAGCCTAAATTGCTCCGTTTAGTAACTATCTCAGCACACCTCATCTACTCACCAAGGGAAACTGCAAGTCAGCACACCTATTTTCTAATCTAGTTGTTTCCCCTGAATTTGATTTGTACCAACAACTAATTCTACTTTTAAGTCACTCGTCCACCCGACGCAACCAACATTTCATTCTCCTGCATCACTAATTTCCAACATCTCACCACAACAACTCTAAGCTATCCTCAACTCTCTTCTAGCTTCGTTCGCACACCGCGATGGCAGTCAAGCCACTCACATTTATTGGAACTCTTTCAGAAACAGCAACCGCACCGCATACGGCTAACAACCTAGATAATCTGGTTATTTATTGTCTATCTTCTTTACAGACACCCGATTCTTCTCAACAATTCTCACTCTGACAAGACATACTAATCCCATCTCATTTCTCTGCATCATGCAACCTCATTCCAACATAATTCCGCCAAACGATACCAGATCTGTTTCCTAAAACGACAAACGGAACTTTAATTCAATATCTGCCACAGGACTTTCACCACCTAACTACTTCCTCATTTCAACATTCGCCCCCTTGTAATAAGTCAGAGCCTATTCTGTTCAAACAACACATTATCTCTAACAACCAACATTTCTAACTAGCCTATATCTCTCTATGTCAGTTTTACGTTATGTCAACTGCTCTAGCACACCTCACTCAACATAAACATTCCACGTTTCAAGCTCTAATTCATCTATTCTCTAATCATCCCAACCAAATATATATATCTGATGACAGATGTGCGCGCCCTCATGGTCCGGGCACGTACAAGGCCCTCACCTGTGGGACATGGCTGAACGCCTCTAAGCCGGGTCCCTTGGGTGTCAGGGTCTGGCCATAACTCGCCACCGGCTCGTGGTGGTGAGGTCTCGGTGGATTGACGCTGAGCCGCCAGCGTCTGCAGCCTACCTTGTGCCAGACGTATTGGTTACCCATTCCTCTGGAATACACAAGACTAGGCCGAGGGAGGGATCATGTCGTTTGGGCATCACATGATCTCTGAAGCTCTGCCCAGACATTGTGTTGGAATATTGGCCACATTTCACTCACATACTTTGGTCTGTCAAGACTGCAAGGTGTCTACTATATATATATATATATATATATATATAATATATATATATATATATATATATATATATATATATATATATATATATATATATATATATATATATATATATGCACGCATGGCATTCTCTGTCTTACCTAATTCTCTACTACAAACTACTTCGACATCCAACATCTCCCTCCCTCTAAAACATAATCAGACCCACTCAACGCGCTACAACCTCTGTCTTCAACACGTGCATATCATGTGCATCCTCTGGGTGTTTCTTACACAATTTCTCACTTCACACATTTATGAAGTATATCTCGCTCTGTTATTACTAAGAGCCTGACATTTTTCTATCCACGCATTATAATTAGACGGTGTTTCAAAACTTCACTCTTCACTCTCTAATCAGCACGACTAACACAGGTCTGCCTACACGTCTACGCACGCAAGGATCACGCATGACAAAACAATTCACTTCAACACTCAACGTCCTATCTCCTCAGAACTACGATCAACCACGCTCAACGCACCATAAAGCACCCCATTAACTTCTCGTTTTAACTCGCACATATCATGCTCGTCCAGACAACGCATAACAAATCATTCACTTCTCCTCAATCTCTTATAACAATAATTTACTTCTTCGCGCTATTCTCCGGCTATAACATCCGCACTACCCAATCGGTGACTATTCTATGACTCCTTTATACCCCAAGACAACCTATGCAATACAAGACAATACTACATCAGTTCTCGACATCACACATCTCGTATCAGTTATTTAAATATAACCATGGTCTTATCGCCTTCATGAGACTTCTAGCTTTGTCTAGCTCTGCTTCATCCTTTTGCTGTTTTTGTGTTCTACTGTCTACTAGACAAACATCTTTCTTTTTGAAAGTATCTTTTTCTCTCTCTCTTGGTATTCGTCTCCTAGCCTTCGCTACTTTTCTGCAATTACTATTTGTTCCT
>JACEFZ010002548.1:0-27362 GCA_014155875.1 Cepaea nemoralis
CTAAACAACCGAGTAAATGACCAGATCTCATGCACCCAGAAGGTAATTCGTTATAAAGTATAAGTGTGCAACAGTAAAAATACAACAGCCCCAGAGTTTATTTGCTTTTTTGTTTTTAACTTAGAATTTAGAATGTTGCGAATTCCTTGGACTGCCGGAGTAAATAACAGCGTTTGCCTAAAAGAGGTTAATGAAACTACAACACTATATACAACTCTAAGAAAGAGATAAACAGCTTTCTTTGGTCATGAGAAGCGGGACATTGGAGATAATCGTGAAAGAGGATGAGATGCAGAGGCAGACCAAGAGAAATTATGATGGTGGATAGTCAACTTGGCGTGGAGGAATATCATCCAAGAACACCAAAGACCAAAATCTGTGAAGAGACACAAATACCTGCGCCAGCTGGCAAGGCACCTGATGATGATAATAATAATGAACTTAGTTCTATAGCCGTTTCTAAAATTTCTGTAGTTCTACAGCAACTACATATTACACTTTCCTTTTCATTAACAAGTGTCATAATTCTCATCAACCTTGATTGTTCAGTTGATCAGTTAGTCAGCTGTCACAGTTTTCGAAACCATCGCACTGTTCGAAGCCTCTGTTACGACAATATCCAACAAATATTGGAGATCTTTTGCAGTATCCGCCATCAATACTGTGTCATCTGCATAGCGTATATTGTTTATAATATAACCTTCGAATATTATTGCTGGCTTCTCTTTGATCTCTCTCATTATTACTTCTCGATAGAGGGAGAGGAGACCCGGTGACAAAACACATTCCTGTCGTACTTCCAACCTTATTTGTTCATAATTTCCTTCTTTATTTTCCTTTTTAATTGCTGCTTTTTGGTTGCAGTAATTATTTCTTTTATTCTCAGATCTTTCCCATTAATGTTAATATCTTCAAAAAGTTTTAGGAGGGTACTGATCAGAGAGTTGCTTTTTGCAGAGGATGCTGCAGTTACGACCCACTCTGAGGAAGAATTGCAATATCTACTATCTGCATTCTTCAATGCTTGTTCTGAATTTGGTTTAACAATTAGCAAAAAGAATACACAGATTATGTCACAAGGTGCACATGGGGTACCATCAATCTTTATTGACGACGCCGAACTAGAGATGGTAGACCATTTTACATATCTAGGATCAGTGGTAAATAGCAAATTATCCCTAGATCAGGAAATCAACATCCGGATTGGTAAGGCAGCAACAACAATGAACAGGTTAAGAAAAAGAGTGTGGGAGAACAGGAAGCTTACTGCCAAAACAAAAGTACTTGTCTATCAAGCCTGTGTCCTTAGTACTCATCTTTATGGCCGTGAAACCTGGACAACTTACTCACAACAAGAGAAACATTTAAACAGCTTTCATATGCGGTGTCTGCGAAGAATTCTTGGTATTAAGTGGCAACACAAAATCACAAATACTGAAGTATTCGAAAGATCAGGTTGTGTGACGGTTTATTCCATGATCAGTCTTCGTAGACTTAGATGGATAGGACATCTTAGGAGGATGGATGATGGTAGAATACTAAAGGACATCTTTATTAGTGAATTACAGAGGGGTAAGAGATCTCAGGGCCGGCCTCTACTACGATACAAAGATGTGTGTAAGCGGGACATGATTGATACAGGCATTGATAATGCACACTGGGAGCAAGTCGCCGCTGAACATGTTGCATGGAGGGCAAACATCAGAAATGGAATAAAGACAAAGGAGAAAATTATTGCAGATAAGTCACACACCGAGCGTGTGAGACGTAAGATTGTGCATGATGGTGGAAATGACCACGTGTTCACATGCACCCACTGTGAACGGACATTTACAGAGCAAATTGGCCTTATCAGTCACATTCGCTACCGCCATAGGTAAAAGTTATGCCTTTTTAAAGCACAGAGTATCGTCTATCAAGACGGCAAGGTGCCAATATACTTTGTCAAATGCCTTTGTATAATCTATAAAGCACAGATATAGTCTTTCTGTCTTTATTGATCTGTCTAATAGTTTCCGTAATGTATATATTGCATTGTTTGTACCCATTTCTTCCACACATCAGTACTGTTCTTCACCAATTTCCATTTTTATTTTCTTTCTTGTTCTTCTCATGATAATTCTGAGTAGAAGCTTAGTGTCATGGTGTATTAGGTTAATCGTACGAAAATCCTGGTATTCAATTGCTCCTGGTCTTTTTGGTATAACTATAAATACAGATTTCAGCATATCGTTTGGTAGATATCCACTACTGTAAATATAATTCAACATTTTGGTTAATACTGTGTATCTATTCCAAATTCTCTCATTATTTCTAATTCTTCTATTATGATTCCATTTGGCCCAGCTGTTTATTTCCTTTCTTCATATGTTTGATAGCGTCAGAGTCTTCTTATTTTAGAATCCTAAGTTACTTTCTTCATTTAATTCTTACCTTTCTCCATCATATAATTATCTTATATACTAATTCCGCCTCTTCATTATATCATCTTCCTACAATAATATCTTTCCTGTTTTTGATTTTAAACACCCTGTATTTATACTGACTTTATATATCAAATCATCAGTCACATGACACGTGTCTCTCCTAACATAGCTTTCTATTAAATCAATCATCAAAGCGTCACCCTTCACCACAACTGTAGCAGGATAGACTGGGTACATGGGGGTGACGTACCCAGGTCGTACTGTCCTGACGATGGGTTAAAAGAGAGATAAATTTACGAGTGACAAGTGAGGACATGCAATTTTACGTATGGGCCTCCAAGGTGACAGAAGACACTCATAGGAAAATTCCATTATGCATGAGAATGCGCTAAAAGGAAATATTAATTTCGCGTAGAGACTAGCGTTATGACGAGAGATGAAGTGTTTGGAACAGATAGAGGAGGGATAATAACTGGAAGGGAAGGACAGAAGAGGAAAGCAGACAAGAGAACCGATCAGGGAGGATTACACCCGGAGAGAAAAGTGAAATTGGTTCCATAGAGTGATGAAGAAGTCAGTCTGTGCATTTTGAGTCAGTAAAAGTAAATCACGATCTCGAGATGTCTGTTCGCATATTTTGACTTTTTAAGGTTATCAAGATCAAGAGATGTCTGATCGCATGTATTTAAAACGGAGAGGGTTGTTGGGTTTTGCCAGATGGCTGGAGGCTTATGTATCATTGATAGTTTTGGTGATTTGGAACTGTACATCGATTATGCAATATGCGTCTTACTGTGAATCGGATTCAATAAAAGGTCAGATTGAAATACTTCATGGTTGAGCATGTTTGATTTTTGTTCGTATCGCTTGAGTTTTGCTGCCCTGCTTTTAAAGGTTGATCTGTGGAGAGTCATGAACGCCTACGTCAGCCGGCATGACACTTGATGATGATGATGGATTTTCCATTGCTTTCTGAACGACCGGCAATCATACCGTTGTAATAAAATAAGCGCAAGGCAGTCTGCTTTCAAATCGCCTGTCAATCGCTTTCGCTACACCGTTGATACATTTGCCGGCATAATGATGATAAAGTCCAAAAATATAACATATTCTAACATTCATTTAATGTAATCATAACAGCTAGTCAACTATGTCTACCCATAGAATAAATAACTGCCCTTAATACGACAGATTTTAAACACAGTTTTTACTACAGAATAAATATCTCATCTCATCTCATCATGTTCCTCTTGTACCTTGCGGTGTCGAGGTGAAGTATAAATATCGTGAGAGTGCCCGATTATGGCTTCATATATCGATATTCCCATGGACTCTGTTATTCCCTCCGTCCAACGTTTACGTGGTCGGCCTCTTTCTCTGTTTCCATCTGGTCTTACATCATTGCTTGTTGTCGTATGCTGTTGATTGGTACCCTACTTGCATGGTCAAACCATTTGACTTGCTGCTTTCAATAAAATCAAGTACTGCTACAACCCCTACTTTGGTCCTGATTTCTTCATTTCTGATCTTATCTCTTCTTGATACGTTGAATATTCTTCTCAGGAATATCATTTCTGTTGTTGTGATTTTTCTTTTCTCTTTTTCTGTCATTGTCCAGGTTTGTCATTGGTAGCATAGAGTTGGTGGGAAGATTGTGTTGTAAAGTGCTTTCTTATTAGCTATTGATACATGTTTGTTCTTTAGTATTGGTGCCATTTGTCAATGAGTTGGTTTGCCTTATTGCATCTATTTTCGATATCGTCTTATGATCTGTCATTTGATGATATTATACTTCCTAGGTACTTGAAACTCTTTACTTGTTTCAAGGGATGTGTGTTTAGGTGAATTGTTGTTGTTTTTTCTTCTTTAGTTTTACCTCTGTTTTGCTTGTGTTAATTTTCATGTTATGTTCCCTACACATTTCGTTTAGGACTGTTCATGTGGTCTTGTAATTTAGCTTCTGATTTTGCTATTAGTGCCGGGTCGTCCGCAAATATGAGTTATTTAATGGTTTGATTTGCAGATGGTTCTTCTTCAGTGTTCTCGTCATGCGGTATTCTTGAAGTCTCAGTTTGGCTGGTTTCTTTACATATGTTGTCTATATATGTTATAAACAAGAGAGGGGGCAGGACACAACCTTGCCGTACTCGGGATTTTATAGTGAAGGGTTCTGAGTGCCCTCCAGTTGCCCTCACTATGCATTCACTATTGTTGTATACGCTTCTACATAGGTTTGTTAGATGTATACTCACTCTGTATTGTTTAAGGATTTGCCACAGCGTGTTTCTATCTACTCTATCAAATGCCTTTTCTTGGTCGACAAAGGCCAAGTAGAGTGTTTCATTGAATTCGATTGGTTTTTCTATAAGTTGTCTAAAAGCAAAAATGGCATCTGTGCATCCTTTGTTTTTCCTAAATCCAAGTTGTGTTTCACTTAGCTGGGGTTCTATAGTTGTTCGTAATATTTTCTCAAGAAGTTTACAAAATATTTTCCCAGTATGACTCAACAGTGAAATGCCTCTGTATTGTGTGCAATCTCTCTTGCTGCCATTATTTTTCCAAATTGGGATAATTATGGCATTTCCCCAGTCTCGCGGTGTCTGTTGTTCTACCCAAACATGGTTGAATAGTCTATGTAACCATGCTGTTCCTACTTCTCTTGCTGGTTTAATTAGTTCATTTGGTATTTCATCTTATCCTGGTGATTTGGTCATTGGGGCTAATCTGATGGCTTCTATAATTTCTTCTTTTAGTATGTCTGTTTCTAGTTCTTCGGTGGCATCTGTGTAGGTGTTTTGAATTCCAGTGACATCTGATGGGATGTTGAGAAGTTGTTCGAAATACTGCTTCCATCTTAATAGGATTTGTTTTTGTTCACTTATTGGTTCTCCATTTTCGCTGTTAATTATTTCATTTGGGTCAAAGGGTTCTCCTCAGGTTCGCATTGCACTTATCTTTTTTTGAAGTTTCTAGTTGCCTCCTTGTAGTTTTTATTTAGGGTTTCTCCATATTCTTCCCAGTATTTTTGTTTTTCCCTCTTTATTATTCTATTCACATATATCCTCGCTATTCTATATTCGATGTAATCACATTCCTGTTTGCTCTTCAACCACTTTTTATATATTTTTATGTTTTCTTTTACCGCTTTCTTTACTTCTGTGTTCCACCAAGTTGTTATTTTCTTTATCCGTGTTTTGCGTTTTTTCTTGGTTCCACGTGTAATTTTTTGCAGTATTTACAATGCTTGATTTGAACATCTCTCATTCTTCTTCCACTGACTTTCTTTCTATAGGTAATTTTACAAAGATTTCAGTTAGTTCTTTCTCATAATTTTCCCTTACTGCCCGTCTTTAAGGTTTTATAAGTTTACTGATTCACATGGCATGTATTTTCCAGCTCTTTGCTTTCTTTTTCTGATGGTTCTTATCGTGTCAACGACTGTTTTATGATCTGTGTTTATACTTAAATTGGACACTGCCCTTGCGTCTAATATATTTATCTTTCTGTTATTTCTTGTTAATATAAAATCAATTTGGCTGTTAGTATCTAGATGTTCCATTTATACCAGGTGTATACTTGTGAGTCTTTATGTTTATAGAATGTGTTTGTTATGTAGAGGTCGTGCTGGATGCATATCTCGATCAGTCTACTTCCGTTATCATTCCTTTCATTGTACTGATCTCCAAATGCTCCCAGATGTTTTTCTATGCCCACTCTGTTACGTCCTAGTCTTGCATTGAAGTCTCCCATAACTATGATGTTGTCCTGCTTATCTATTTTATTTAGCAAGTCATGGATGTCTTCGTAGAATCCCTCGCATTCTTGCTCATTTTTGTTTGTATTACATGGTGCGTATATTTGTACATGTGTTGTAATTGTTTGTTCTTTTATTCTCACTGTTATAATTCTTTCTGATATATATTTTATTTCTAGTATTCCTCTTGCTAGCAGTGGTTCGATGACTATTTCTACACCGTGTCTTGCCCTTTCTTGCTGTTCTACTCCAGAGTAAACATGTAACTGTGGTGGAGCTCTGTGACTCGCTCCCCTTTGTTCTGGTGTCCGCTATTCCCATCAGTCCAATATTCCTCTCTTCCATTGTTTTTATAAGCTCTTCTTTACTATTGTAACCACAGACGTTTACTGTGCGTATTTTTTTTGAGTCGCTGATCTATCTCGTAGTCCATTAACATTGCCAGGTGGATATCCGTTTGGGTCAGTCCGTTTATACTTCTTAGGTTTTCTACGAGCTTTATGAAGATCCCCTGACGGCTTGCTAGGTCAGTCGCAGGTTTAGGACACAAATCTGACCATAGAGAGTTCATTCCCTATGGCCAGCCATAGCTCCGTTAGCCCATGACCTCGAGGTCATGTTTTCCTGGTCTGAACCACGTGGAGGTGGGGGTGACTTGTGTAGTCTGCGGGTCATCGGCAGGCTACTAATTTTCACTTTTCACCCCTCCTGGGAGAGGCTAGCCGATCCTAACCCTGCTGGCTGCAGGGCCAGGCGCAGTCCACACCTTGCAGGCAATTAATCAGCTAATGCGAAATCATGCGTTGACAATTACAGCTCGTTACTTTCTACAGCGAGTCACTAACGTGTTTGTCACTTCATATCTAGAACACAACAGGCTTAATTTGTTACCGTATTTACTGTCCACGAAAAGGAGCCGCGGTAGTGCTGTGGCTAGCATACTTGGCTGCCGGTCCGGTGTCTTGTGTTCGAATCCCAATTGTGGCAGGGATCTTTTTCAAACGATCTGGGTTCTCAGGTCGACCAAGTCTAAAATGGATAACAGGAAATGCCCTGTTTCCTGGAAATGCTCTGTAATTTTTGTTATGTCCTTTTCTGCCATTACCCAGGAACACACTTTCACAGCCAAAATTAGATAACTGGAGCATTGTTTTTTTTAAAAACCAAACGTATCATCATGCTGAGATGAATGTTGCGAATTTCTTGGACTGCCGAATAACAAACAACAATTGCCTGAAAGATGCTAATGAAACTAGAACATTATATGCAACAATAAGAAAGAGACAAACAACTTTCCTTGGTCATGTGATGAGTAGAGAGGCATTGGAGAAAATCGTAACAGTTGGAAAGATCAAGGGGAAAAGTGGCAGAGGCAGAGCAAGAGAAATGAGGATGGATTGAGATAGTGGCATGGAGGAATATCATCAACAGTGTTGATCCTGAACACGAAAGACAGAGATCTGGAAAGGCATGAACGCCTACGCCAGCTGACAGGACACTTGATGATGATGTTGATAATGATGATGATGATGATCATCATCATCAACATCATCTTTAACCTTCAAAAATGTATATCTAAGTTTACACTATCTCCCAGTAAACGCTAGATAACACATTGTATTAGGCTAAGGTGATTTCTACTCACCTCCCATGGTTCACTGCCTCCACTGTGATGAAGCCAGCCGCAATCTTTGAGAGTGGAAGAGCATCTCAGCAGATCCTTACCATGGCACTTGACCTGTAGCGCCCAATCTTTGCACTCACACTCTGAGTTCTCACACGCATGATGGGAATTGGTGTGCTCATTACCTTTCTATGTGGATGTTGGTTCGAAATAAAGTTATCATCGCTTCTCAAATTCTTCATGTCCTCTCTGATGTGTCTCCTCCTTGTTGAGGAGCTTACATGTTCCAATGACCTCAATAGTTAAGCCGGTGATAGCGTAGTTACTGGTATGGTCTTCCATGTCGTATAGGTCAAAGAGCAGAGTCCAGACGAGATGATACACACATCTGCTGTCTTGTAGGTAGACAGGGGACAGTCAAAAGCTAGGGAAATCAAATGTTAGTTAGTTAGTCGACAGATCATCCTCATTGCACATCGAACCATTCAGTCCATAAGTGCTCGGATCCCCTCCTCAGCAAATCCCGCAGCGTGTAGCGGCTAACGACGCCAGTTCTGTGTTGGTTTATCAATCTTCTTTGGCTTCCTGCGTAGTGTTCTTGTTTGGCCACCCCTCTTTTAATTTGCTGCTCTCGCAGTCTGGCCATTGTTGTAGATTCACAGTCATCACTCGGTTCTCGCAAAAGTCTTACTTCTCGTAGAGCATTCAGAATGTCAGCCTGGTCCATGACGCGTCCGCCCTCCACAGTAGCCTCACCTGCGAGCTTGTCAGCCCGCTCATTTCCTTGTACTCCCGCATGCCCTGGCACGAAAATGAAACTAATCTTTGCCAGCCGAGACCGCTCCAGAGGCAGCAACCATTCTCTTCGGATCGACCCCTCCTCTATCCTCTTGATCATGTTCATTGAGTCGCTAAGGAAACAAGCCCTAGTGAATGTCTGTGTCTCGAGCCATGTTATTGCTTTACTTACTGCCATGACTTCCATGGTCAGGCTACTTGTGGTTTCAGTGAAAGCATCAGAGTCCTCCTTCACAATTCTCCCTCCGGCCCGAGCTGTAAAGGCCCATGAGCTTCTCACATGTCGGACGACCGACCCATCTGTGTAGATGACCGCGTCACCGTCTAGCGAATTCTCGAAAATCAACGCTTGTACTTCAGCCTCCACAGCAGCCGGATTTTCTTGTCTGCATTTTCTATCTAGTTAAATGCAAACTGAAAAGGATGTGCAGAAGTCTGTTGGCACATGCACCCACTCCTCGCCAGGTTCTAAGTCCTCAAGTGAACACACCTGTTGAAGAATGTCTTCGGCTTGACCCATCCACGACCGTCCTCTTTTTAACCTGCTGCCCTTCACCTTCCTAATTTCACAATGCAGTGGATGTTGTGTGGTTGCGTTAATTCTGAGGTAGGCGCGTGCCCTGCAAACTTGTATTCTCTCTTCAATGGTTGGAAAATCAAGAAGGTAGCGCATCGCCCTGCATGCTGTATCTCTTGTACATCCAAGAATAATGCGCATAGCTTCATTCTGTATCCTTTCCATCCTTTCTATCTGCTTATGGCTGAGAGTCAGGATTGCCATTGCATACTCCAAAACAGACATGACCAGCCCCTCGTACAGAAGACATAGATGGCGCTGCTCACAGTTTGCTGCCGCCATCACCCGCATCGCTGCCAAACCCCGCTTGGCCTTTGTTATCACCTGGTCTATGTGCACATTATAAGCAAGGCTTCGATCAAACCGTATCCCCAGGTAATTCATTGCTTGCGTTCTTTCCACCGTCTCTGAACTCAGCATTACAGTTGGTGGTGGAGTGTTGACAATATGATTATTCAAAGAGAACCAAGTCACTGTTGCCTTTGTTGGGTTGACCATTGCCCCAGCTTCATCACACCAAGCAAGGGAAATCAAATGCGAAATAAAAATGCTTTTCGAAACAGTGCAGCGCAGCTCACTTAATGATGTCAATGTTTCTTCATGTTGTACAGTAATCAAGAAGTTGAATGACGCGTGTTTAGGTTTATTGTTGAGTAGTTAAAAGTAGTCATTCAAGTATATGCCCTAACAAGTGAATGCAGGGAAGAAAGTATTGAGGAATTTTATAATGACATGGAGTCTGCTTTGAAGAACAGCAAAAAATCATATATAAATATCATAATGGGTGATTTCAACGCAAAAATAGAAAAGCAAGGCGATGGATGCAGTGTATGCAACCATGGTTTGGGAGAGAGAAATGAAAGAGGATACAGACTTGTAGAATTGGCAAAAGAACAAGAAATGGTTGTAGGAAACACCTGGTTTAAACAGCATCCTAGAAGATTATGGACATGGAGGAGTCCAGACAGCAGGATTAAAAACCAGATAGATTACATCCTGATTAACATAAGGTTTCGAAATGCGTTAACAGTCGTAAAAACAGTTGCAAATGCAGACTGTTACAGTGATCACAGATTAATTACAGGCACATTGAGGGTAAAGCTAAAGAAAGTCAAGTATACAGCAGGAAACCCTAAATATGACTTGTGCAAATTGAAAACTGACACAGAAATACAAGATAATTTTAACACAGAAGTAAAGAACAAATTTGATTTATTGTCTGATCTAGAGATCCTATTTCAAGATGTAGATGATCAATGGGAAATGCTGAAGAATTCAATCAGTTGTGCAGCAGGAAAAACTATTCCAAAATTAAAGAAAGTGGGCCGTAAGACATGGATGACTGAAGAAATTTTACAACTAATGGAAACAAGAAGACAGAACAAAAATAATCTTGCCAAATATGAAGAAATTCACAGAAATGTCAGAACCTGATGTAGGGAGGCAAAAGAAACATGTCTTGAGAAAAATTGTGGAGAAATTGAAAAACAACACAACAGTTAAAATGCGAAACTAATGCACAAAAGAATCCAGGAGCTTACTAATCAAAGAACACGTACATCAGCAGGCTGCCTAAAGACAAAAGATGGAAGAGTCATAATAGAAAAAGATCAGATCTTACATGTATGGTCAGATTACGTGAAAAACCTTTATGACGATAACAGAGACGAAAACTACGATGTTTAAAATAATAATGAAGGATCAACAATTTTGAAGATGGAGGTTCAGAATGCTCTTAACCATTTGAAATCTGACAAGACCCCCGGTTCAGACAGCGTCACAACAGAAATGATTAATGCTTTAGAAGAATATGGAATAGATAAAGTTAGCAGTCTGATTAATACAATATATGATGCTGGAAATATACCTCATGAATTATGTAATTCTGTATTTATTACAATCCCAAAGAAATCAGGAGCCTTGGAATGTGATAAACAAAGAACAATTAGTATAATGAGTCACATCACGAACATTTTGCTAAGAATTATCATGCAAAGAATTAGGAGGAAAATACAACCTAAAATAGGAGTAGAACAATGTGGGTTTGTAGAAGGAAAGGGTACAGTAAATGCTGTGTATTTACTGAGAACCGTAATCGAACGATCTATAGAAGTAAACAAAGATCTACACCTTTGCTTTATTGACTACACAAAGGCTTTCGATAAAGTGAGACATGTCGACATGATAAGGATGCTTGAAGATCTACAAATTGATGGAAAAGACCTTAGACTTGTAAAAAACATATATTGGAAACAACAAGCTGCCATAAGAGTTGATAATGAAGTAGGCCAATATCAGCCTATTAAGAGAGGTGTGAGACAGGGATGTGTAATGTCTCCAGATCTGTTTTCCCTGTACAGTGAAAGTATTTTCAGAAATATTGAAGATATGGAAGGAATCAACATTGGGGGACGATGCATCAATAACATTAGATATGCAGATGATACAGTCTTGATTGCAGACAACATTTAGTAGATGCGGTTGTTACACACAGTGAACAACGAGGGTTAGAATTAAATTGTAAAAAGACACAGATTATGGTCGTCACTAGGAAGAACGAAATACCACAATGTAATATACAAGTAAATGGGAATATTCTTCAACAAGTGAATAGGTACAATTATCTCGGAACAGTAATAACATCTGATGGGAGATGCCTTGAAGAGATTAGAACAAGAATCGCCATGGCAAAAGTAGCCTTTAGCAAGATGAAAAACATACTGACCAATAAAAAGATGTCAATTGAAACGAGAAAAAGAGTGTTGAGATGCTACATAGAACCTGTACTTTTATATGGATGTGAAGCTTGGACAATGAGCAGTCAAGCTGAAAAAAACATCTGATAGCTGTAGAAATGTGGTTTCTGAGGAAAATGCAAAGAATACTATGGACAAGGAGAAAGACCAATGAACAAGTCCTTCAAGAAACAAATGAAGATCGTAAACTGATTAGAGACATAAGACGCAGACAGTCAAAATTTGTTGGGCATGTTATGAGAAGAAATGGATTGGAGAACTTGGTGACAACTGGCAAGATCAAAGGGAACAGACCAAGAGGAAGACCTAGAAGCAAATATCTGGATGGCGTGACCTCGTGGCATGGCCGAGACAGAAACACGCAGCTGATCCACGACTCTGGTGATCGAGTGAATGATAAAACATGACCGCCCACGCTTACCGGCATGGCACATGATGAATGGATGGAGTTAAAAGAAATATGTGATATAACTACAACAGAAAGTTAAGCAAATCACAAGACACGCTGCTCTTATGAGATAGTTTTGTTTCATATTCAGAGTTTTGCTTGAGTGTGATATAGATCAAGTCCAAGTATGACATTAGTAGCACAGGATTGGATAATATATAATATAACTTATGATGAATTAGTTAGATGCCATTGCTCCATTGGGAAATAACAGATAAAGAAGCAGCAGAAGATGAAGAAAGTACATATTAATTATTGTGCTGTTACGGTCACGGTCATGAATGCAAACTGAAGGTTACATTGGGACTTTAATTGTAAATATTCAGACCTTACTAATATTTCAAAATGACTGCCAATTAATAGTTTGATTCTTTAACCTCTGAAATATTAATTAATAATACCACGTGTTTAACATAGAAAAACTCTGCTAGCTTGAAAACCATGGAACTGTTAATAGAAATACACTGTAAAACTGTAAATCACAGAAAAGAAACTAAAGATTCAAATCCAAGTCACAGAGAGTTGTGAAAGATACATAATGGAAAAATTCTTGGTCAGATTGGCGAAAACCTGGAAAAAATCGAATACACCCCCCCCGCTCAAAATTTGTTTTTAAAACTGGAATTGCTATTATACTAAAACGTTGAACATTTGTATCACCTGGGACTGTCCAGGTTTGTCATTGCACTCTAATTGTATATTGGGTAAATGGTCATTGCCCCATATGTGTATAGACCGATCAGCGCTTGATGCCTTATGTCAATATCATATGTTTATAGACCAATCAGCCCTTGATGACTTATGTCAATATCATATGTTTAAAGAACAAGCAGCACTTGATGCCTTATGTCAATATCATATGTTTATAGAACAGTCAGCACTTGATGCCTTATGTCAATATCATATGTTTATACACCAGTCAGCACTTGATGCCTTATGTCAATATCATATATTGATAGAACAGTCAGCCTTATGTAAATATCATACGTTTATAGAACAGTCAGCACTTGATGCCTAATGTCAATATCATATGTTTATAGATCAGTCAGTACTTGGTGAGTTATGTCAATATCATATGTTTATATACCAGTCAGCACTTGATGTGTTATGTCAATATCATATGTTTATAGACCAGTCAGCACTTGGTACCTTATGTCAATATCAAACCACCCACTTTTACTTCCCAGGATATTCCCTGGTGCCAAGTTTGGCGCCTATTAAGAGAGGTGTGAGGCAGGGATGTGTGATGTCTCCAGATCTCCTTTTTCCCTTGTACAGTGAAAATGTGTTCAGAAATGTGGAAGATATGAAAGGGATCGTCATTGGAGGCGACAAATCAATAACATTAGATATGCAGATGATACAGTATTGATTGCAGACAATGAGCAGGATCTGCAACATATAGTAGATGCGGTTGTTGCACACAGTGGACAATATGGGTTAGAATAAATTATAAGAAGTCACATATTATGGTCGTCATAAGGAAGAAGGTAATACCACAATGTAATATACAAGTAAATGGGAATATTCTTCAACAAGTGAACCGGTACAATTATCTCGGAATGGGGAGTAAAGTACTTCTGTATGGAAACAAAGGACCAGAAAACCAATTGCTTAATATGTAGCGAAAGTGTTGCCGTTTTGAGAGAGTACAATCTTCGGCGTCTCTATGAAACAAAACATTTATTAACATAACGGTTTCTGGAAAGTTACGCTCTGAGAAATATGAGTCCATGAAACGTGGTTTCAAAACACAACGAAATCTCTTCACGAGAAAATTTGCTGAAAATGAATCTGTCAGTGGTAAAAGTTACAATATAGTGCATAAGATGGCAGAACGAGGAAAAACCGTTTACTGGTGGCAACTTCATCAAAGAGTGTATGATGGAAGCAGCAAATGACTTGTGTCCAAGAAAGCTAATTTTTTGGAACTATTAGCCTTTTGAAGTTCAACACACCCAGATGCCAAAGAGAAAATAAACCATCTTCGAAATGTTTCACGACAAATTGGTCTCCAAGTTAACACCACAAAAACAAAAAATATTGATCTTACCAACAGTTCAGACGACACCAAATTAAACAACCAAGTTCTTGAAAAAGTCAACAGCTTCACACACCTAGGAAGCAAAATGACATCTACAGGGGACTCAACGCCAGAAATATTATCTAGAATCGCACTGGCATCTGGTGCCTTCAATAAACTGTCAAACATCTGGAAGTCAAAGACACTCAGCCAATATACGAAACTTAAAATCGTCAATTCTTGTGTGATTCCAGTGCTAATGTATGGATGTGAGAGTTGGAAATCAACGGTAGCTTTAGATAAAAAATTAGACAATTTTGAGAACAAATGTCTTAGAAAAACTCTAAACCTCCACTGGACAGATTTCAAAACCAATGCGCAAATAAGACAAGAGACTAAGCAAGTTATTGTATCCAATTTTGTAAGAAAACGCCGTTGGAACTACATCGGCCATGTACTCAGAATGGACAAGACAAGATTACTCTACCAAGCCCTCATATGGTCACTGGTAGGGAAAAGAAAACAGGGAAGACCAAGAGAAACCCTGCGTAGAACCATCATCAGAGAAGGCTCATTCAACGGCCAAGTGAACATCCAAGACCTACAACAGGTAGCAGCAAACCGCCAGACACGGAGAGCCATGACTTCTGCCCTATGCGCCGACTTAGGCTCAAGAGGAAAGACTAACTAGCTAACTAATAAGCCTTTCGGCAAATTCAGTTATTCGGAGAACAGAAGAACCTGGAGAGAACATAGAGATTCGCGAGAAAGCTAGGAACGTGTTGTCGTATTCTCTGGCGCTGGATGAGTCTACTGATGACTCGAGTACGTCACAACCTCTTGTGTTAATTCGTGGTTTCAATTTGGACTTTCAGGTAACAACCGTTTGCATCATGCATGGAACAATAACTAGAAACGACATTATCGTGGGGGTGCAAAAATATTGCAAGACTATAACCTTCAGTGGAATAAGCTTAGATGTGTTACAGTTGATGGGGAGGAAAAATACCCATGGCTGGAGTGAGGAAGGGTGTGATGAGGCAGATCAGGACTCAATTGGAAGATTTACAAATTCCGAGTGCACTGTTTATACACTGCATCATATATCAGCAAGCACTCTGTGGGAAAGACTTAGCTATTTCTTATGTACTGAAACAGGTCGTTTCAGCTGTGAACTTCATTCCGGGACATGCACTCAATCACCATCAGTTCCAGGCACTTCTTGAAGAAATTGATTCTGCACTCCGTAACTTGACTGATCACACATCAGTGAGTTGGCTCAGCTGCTTTAAATTCCTGTTTCGTTTTTACAAGCTCCGAAACGAAATAGATGTTTTCCTCATTGAAAAAGATAGAGCTAATCCACAGCTGTCAGATCCTACCTGGCTGTCAAAGTTGTCATTTTTGGTCAACATCACATCCCACATGAATGAACTGATCTTGAAACTTCAGGAAAAGGATAACCTCGTCTGCGAGTCTACAGAATCAACAAAGGATTTCGGAGGAAGCTGTCATTGTTTGAAGCACAACTGGAAGGAGAAAACTTGTCTCATTTTCACCGTTTAAAATAGTTATGCGCTATAATCGCCGAAGATGTCAACCTCGATTTTCCGAAAGAAAAAAAAATATTCGTGACTTGAGAAGCATTTTTATGGAGAGGTTTTCAAGTCTTGACAGAATTAGGAATGACAGTTCTTGTGTTGCTAGAATCCGTTTGATTGTAACCTTGATGATGTGCCTAGTTGAACTACAGTTGGAGCTAATTAATTTGCAATCAAATGACCTGTTGAAAGAGAAGCACAGAGAAGGAAAACTTGGTGAATTTTACAGCTGCTTAACTGATGTTGAGTTTCCAAAACTTAAGATAATTGCCGCTGGTATGACATCAGTGTTTTGAACAACTTATGTCTTTGAGCAAACATGTTCAAAAATGAAGCATGTGAAGTCAACACATCGAAAGAGATTGACTAATGGACATTTGAAAGCAATTCTCTTGATTGGATGCAGCAATTCCAAACCGAACATTGATTATATCGGAAGTCAAACGTCAGTTTCATATATCTCAATAACCATTTTTACTGCTTAGTTTGTAAGATTCGGATATGTGCACACTAGGTCTGATGTAACTATCTTTTTGTTAATGTCGCCTTGTTTCATACCTTTTTTTAGTAAAAAAATAGGTTGATTGTCCTTGGTTTTTATGCATTGCACGCCAGTCACCCATGATTAACATGTAATGCTAAACTTAATTTTTCGTCTTTTCCCCCAGAGCTTTCGTTCTGGCTTGCAAGTATTGTACATAATGATTATGTGACCCGCGCTCGTCATTTTATCAGTTATCCGGCCCACTGTGAAGAAAAGTTTGGTGACCCCTGTTATACGGCAATGATAATTTCTGTTGTGATGTTATCTGGAACCGGGGCCAGTTTTCTTACGGTTAAGAGATTTCTGAACTTCCATCTTCAAAATTGATGGTCCTTCATTATTATTGCGAATATCATACTGTTCTTCTCTTGTATCATCATAAAAGTGTTTCACATAATCTGACCACGCATGTAAAATCTGATCTTTTACTAATAAATATAATGTTGTCATCTTTGGATTTTAGGCAACCTATTGATGTGTGTTTTCTTTTGTTAGTGATGCTATTAATTCTTCTGTGCATAAGTATGGTATTCCGAGTGTTGTTTTGTTTTTCAATTTCCCTGCAATTTCCCTCAAGCCACGATGCTTTTGCCTCTTTGCATAGTTTCCAAACTTTCCTATGAATCGTTTCATATTTTTCATGGTTATGTTTGTTATATCTTCTTACTTACATGAGTTTTAGGATGTCTTCCATCATTCATTTCTTACGTCCCATCCTCTTTATTTTTGGGATGATTGTTTCTGCAGCTGCTTGGTTGACTGATTTCTTTCATATGTCCCATTGTTCGCTGTGTCCTGAAATAATATTTCCATATCGGACAATGCATAAAATCTGTTCTTTACCTCTACGTTGAATTTCTCTTTTAACTCCTCACTCTTCAGTGCCCGTAGATCAAATTTTGTGTTTCTGGGTGTATATTTGACTCTCTTTAACTTTATATGTATATTGCTTATGATAGACAGACAGACAGACAGACAGACAGACAGACAGACAGAACGAACGAACGAAAATCTTTATATTCAAAAGGTTAAGAATTGGGCACGCAGGCCCGTCTGACATTCTGCCCTTCTTCTCTATTTCCTCTCATACATTCTTTCATTCAACATCTCTTATGAAGCAATTCTTTGACACCAAAAGAACAATAAGCATTAAAACGCATGAAATATAATCAATAATATATGACTCGTTGATGCAACGTTTAACATTGGCATCATAATACCCACGGTGGGTGTAACGTGCCATAAACATGGGAATGTTTTTTATTCTTTTTTTCTGGCTAGTTGTCATTCGAGATAATTTACCATTATTATTGTCTTTGTTGCTGGCTTTTTTTAAAAAGGGGGAATTTAGTCTGTCCTGAGGTAGTGTTCAAACAGGTTGCGACTGTATGTATAATAATTGGTGGTGTCTTTGATTTATTGTGGAAGATTATTCCACAACTGAGTGGCAGAGTATGCTAAGCTTGTTTTATATAAGTCTATCCTAGGTTTAGGGACATGAAATATATTTAGTCGTTTGCTATGACTTGCGTTATATTTAAACAATGGCCAAAAGTAGCTTGGGGCATTTTGAAATATGATTTTGTGAATTAGTTTAGCCTTATTAAAAAGTAGGCGTTTGTGGAGTGGCAGTAACTGAAGACGTTCATGTAGGTTAGAATTGTCCGTAAGTTTATCACCATTGATTAGACGCACTGCCCTTTTCTGGGATGAATAAAGGCGTTGTGTTATTGATTTGGAGCATCCATCCCATAATGTGGAGCAATAATCAATATGTGTTTGTATGTGGGAAGTATAGAATATCTTTCTTGTGTTTGCGCCGAGGAAGTGTTTAATTTTGGCAAGTTGGTATAATTTTTTTTGGCTATTTGTTTAACTAGTGCATGAACATGGGAATTAAAGGATATATTTTGATCTATGATAAGACCCAGTGCCTTGATCTCGGTTACACTTTCTATAGGCATGCTACCAATGTGCAGCTGAAGAGTTCTCTGCGAGTTTAGAGTGTGAAGTCTTTGCCAGGTTCCTATTAACACAGATTTTGTTTTAGAAATGTTAATTTGCAAGCGGTTTGCATGCATCCAGTTAACTACACTATTTATTTCCTGTTGCAATGATAATTCTAGCACATTACGATCAATAGCGTTTGTATATACTGTGCGGTCGTCTGCAAATAGATCGCAGGACGATGACAGATATAAGGGAAGATCATTTATATAACTGGCAAATAACAGAGGGCCAAGTATACACCCCAGAGGTACTCCAGTATTAATGGTCATAGCTTGGGATACAGATTTATTGTGTGATACTACTTGATTTCTGTCTAATAAAATGAGTTTATTAATGTCACTATTCACTATATTAAAGCTTACTTTCATTGTTTCTAGTTTTTTAATTAGGATAGTATGATCTATCATATCGAATGTTTTTAAAGTCTATAAACATCGTTCCACATAGAGTATTGTTGTTAATATTTTGATGCCAGTTTTCTATTATGTTTGTTAGGGCCGTATGACAGGAATATTTGGCCGAAATCCTGACTGACTGTCAGCTATTTGTTTGTGGCGAACTAAGTGCTCTAGTGTTGTTTTGTGGGTGTGCTTTTCTAGCGGTTTGGATAGTGATGATAATATGGAAATTGGCATATAATTACTCATGACACAATCGTCTAATGAACAGCTTTTAAATGAGGATACACTTTAGCGATTTTAAAGGCTGATGGGAAGTGACCTTTGGTGAGACATTGATTGTATATAAAATTTATTGACTCGCAGATCGCCAGTGCAGCATAGCGAGGGATCCGATTACTGATTCCATCTAGTCCTGATGAGTTATTGTTTTTTAGGTTACTGAGATGAGTAAATACTTCAGTGGTCGTCATTAGCGGTATGTTTGTGGGAATGTCTCCATAGCATTTGCTCTCACAGAATGATGATAATAAAGATATGTCATGAGGCACATCTGGTATTACAGCCTTCAGTTGGTTTATGTCAGACTGAAAGAAATTACTGGATTGATCACATGTAACCTGATTTGATGGTATCGATTGTGATGATTTGTGTTTTTTGTCAAGGTATTAATTGCTTTCCATATATCTTTAGTGTTGGTTTTATCTATTATTAAGTTCTTAAAATAGTTTTTCTTTTCCTTTCGAATAACAGATTGAACTTTGTTTTTCAGACTACGGTACACAGTTAGATCTCTATTTTTATATGCCCTGTCGCAGTCTCTCATAAGTTCAACTACCTCCTGTGTGATCCACGGGGGCTTAGTGTGATGTTTAACACGAACTTTCTTAAATGGAACATGCTTAACAAATACACTTAGAAAGGTCTTCAGCCAGTGGTCCAGAGCATCATCTGGGTCAGGAAGCTGGTAAACATAGTCCAGAGATAAGTTGAACAAGTCTTGTAAAAATGCATCTTGATTTAAGTTTTATAATTTCTATATTAATACTTATATGTTTGTGTTTCGGAGTTTTGGTACCTCTTTTCGACCACGTGCAACATACTGGGTAGTAATCGCTCATTGCATTAATAGTAAGTACTTCTTGATTTTGTAAACACATGTAGTTAGATATGATCTTAAGTGTTGCGATGAATTTTTATCTAGTGGCTTGTTGATTAAATGTTGGAATTTTTATGACTCTATTATGTTTTCCATGTTTTTTTTGATTTGTTAGTGTCATGTTGAAGTCACTAGCAATTTTTTTCCCTCCCTTACTAAAGACTACATCCATCATAGTGGTGAATTTTTCATACCAAAATTTCCTCACTGGGTTTCGATAAAAATAGCCAAAAATTTGGGTATGCAAATTTTTAAGCTTACTCAACCATACCACTCAATCTCACAGTTTTCAAATCTAGCCTACGTGGGCGTTAAGCGAGTTAGAAATAAAACGAATACCCGTTCTTGTTTCTGATAGGAATCTCTTCTAATGGTTTTAAAACCTCTATAGCGATGTCTTCGGGTTTACTTTTAATCGACTTCGCTAAGCGAAATGTGAAAATTTTGATTAAGTTAAGTGATAGTTCAGGCAACTTCCCTAATAGATGGCAATATTTAAATGCCCGTTCTGAGCCCTTTTTACTGAGCCAGTGTTCGTACTTATTAAAAAATTTAAAAATGCGTAATCATGAATTTTTAAAACACAAAATGAATAAAACTTACGTCCTTATAACAATACACACTCAAAAGTACAGAGAAACAAATATCTCTATCAACACACCAACACACACACACACACACACACACACACACACACACACACAAATACGTATAAAGATCAGTAAGGATGATTAGTGAAGACCCTCTTATTCACAGTATAAACACAATAAACAGTATTATGAATGATATCCAACTAAGTGTCAATCTCTGTGCCTTCAATACGAGTCAATGTTTATAGCCACGTACAATCTAATACGTTGCTATATAAAACAATAACCAAGTATGCAATAAACGTTCTAGGAGAGGCTCTTTCTTGTACCAAGATCCGGTGTTGCTTTGTGCTGAATTGCTAGTAAATACCAGGCTGTGTTGGTCCTTGGTACAGTGACATCATAAGTGCCTGACCAAGTGATGCTGGGCTAAAACGTGTGAGGTATAACAACTCTGGATTACAATGGAATGGATACTGTTGATTTCTCACGGGTGTGTAATGACTTCCAACTACAGGGTCTTGTTCGTGGCTAACAGGAGGCTGTGGTGGCACGTTGTTATTACTGCTGGATTGTTCCTTGCTGTGGAGAAGAGGGCGTGTATCTTCATAATGATCACCCTCCTGTGTGAAAGAGTGCGTATTGTACGGATTTGGTGTAGTGGAAATGTTCCGTCTGGCTTGGATGTCAGGTGAAGTGGTTATGAGTGGTCTGCTGTCTTCTGGCCTATTGGTGCTTGATGTGGCGGGAGTATGTCATCTGGCTTAAATTTGAGGTGGAGCAGCTAAAAGTGTCCTACGCGATCCGTGTATTGGATATAGGTTGTGTCCGTTCTGGGTATTTGATATTTTTGGCGAGCAAGCTGGCGCCCATTATAGACAAATGTACTTGATCCTTATAAAGTCGCTTGTTAGGTGCTCCAGACTGTGAAGTAAACACCGGTGTGTTGTTGATGAACTGTATGTTGTTGTGAGAACAAAACTTCTGCAATATGGTGTTATTTATGTCAGCTATACGACGCTGGAGCCCATAACTCGGTGATATGAAGAGGAGAAGAAAATTCGCGAGTTAGGAAAAGTGTGACGTAACCCGTTCAAGAGTGCCAGCAGTTGAGATGCTGCTGTTTACTGGTTTTTCATGGTGTCATTAACACCAATATGAACGCTTGCCTTTCTAACGTTACGATTTACAGCCAACCTGCTAATCTTGTCTGCTAGCCGGTCATTGCCAGCCCCAGGCAATGGGATTATGGAAACAATGTCTTTGTCTGAGGTGCAATCCAGTCGCTGTATAGACCTTTCATTAGAAAGTCGCATATTTTAATGTGTGTACATTCGGGTCGTGCTGTCTGCAAATGTTGGTTGTCAGTACGCCATGCCTGTTGTTTCTCCAATTTAGCAGCAGTCTGTACGTCTCCATGTGACTCTCCCTGTATTTCCTGGAGGCATGTGTTGTCTGTTGGCAATACACTATAGCACTGTACGTTTTCTGGCGAATTTTCTTGAAGCACTTCGAATCTGTTGCTCGTTTTTACACCAATAGGATAGACAGCTTGTAGCGTTTTATCCACCTCTGCACGGTGAGGTTTTTTCGCGTCTTGTTTAGTTATTTGGTTGTGGTGAAACTGGGCTTCTAGATTCTCCGAAGTTGATACAGCTGCTTGGGAATTACACGCTTGTTCAGTTGGGTTGGTGGTGGACTCGTGCTGTAAAGATTCTATTGTTTTACGTAGCAACAGATTTTCCTCTCTCAGGAGCGTGATTTCTGCTTTGAGAACAGTGTAGTCACTGCTGGTTTTGCTATTAGCTTCAATGTTCGCTGTAACAGTAGCAATGAGCACCTTTAATTATTGTTCTATTACCTCAATGCGCCTATGACAATCGCACGATTGTCAATTGATAGTTTTCGTGTTATCTAAAGCTGGTATTTCTTCTACTACTCTTACGTTAGTCTCTACGTTGTTTTGGAGATGCTCTATTGGATATTCAATGGCCAACAGCACAGATGGGTAGCAGGCCTCGTGTTGATGGTATTGTCCTGTTCATTCATTGTATGTGTTAGTTGAGAAACATTGTCTGCTCTGATGTCCACATCTGTAGTTGTGGGCTGTGTAGATTGATTCCTCACTCGAGACGAGCATGTTGATGATATCTTGTGTCTTTGATATGTCTCTACTCGTGAATTTATGTATTGAGTTCTCCAGCTCTACAAAGTCTAGTTTTAGCCAATATTTAATGTTTTCAACGCTACACTGAGCTAATAATTTGTTCTTCGAGTGATACAAGTGTATTGTAAGGACTGGCGTCGTAATCAGGTCTTCCACGTAGGCCCCGCTCCTATCTTGTCTGTGTTGAATTAGTTCAGGCTTGTAATTATTGATGAGCACGTTCGAAATGCCTCATAATGGAGTGCGTTGTTAAAGGATACTGTAACACATTGGCCAGAGTTGGTGTGTTGGACGACTCGGCCGACTGGGTTCACATACCTGGCTAGCTTGGTCTTCACCGCCTTCTCTTTGTTTAGTGTGTATATTTTATTCACGGTCGATCGTAATCCGGATCTTGTTTTAACACCAGTCACCTCCAGAGAGGCCTCTCCTATCGACGACATTACTGCATCATGTCATCAAACCCGCTGGAAGAATGCGAGGAACTCATTGTAGTCTTGACGCGGCGCATGCAATTTGAAGTCATGTGTTGTGGTTGGTTGGTTTTGATACGCCCAGGCGCTTGATTCGTCTAGATTTGTTAGTGTTCAGCTGTCACTTGAAATGGATATTTTGTGCTTGGCGACATACCACGCGCTAGTCACGCATGGTTTAATCACACGTTGTCGTAAATCGATAATTGGTAGATTTCAAAATTGAATGATCTTACCGTCCATTTATCAAAGAAATCCTCATTTCACTAAATAACAGGCACATAAATTTAATATGTTAATTCGGATTAGATTCAGTTTTAGAACGAACACAATGATATACACAGCATCTCGACTGAAAACTTGGTGGAGTATTGATGCATGACAAGACAGACGTGGTAGCGGCTTTGTGGGAGAACGTGTACACCTCGGAGGAGCAAATGGATCACCATAGTCTGGTAAGAATGAGGCAGCGAGGTGTGGCGAGGGGATCTGGCCGACGCTCGACGCTCAGAGAAAAGGCAAGACGGACATATAATCAGATTGCTACTGGAACTATTAGTGTTGGAACTCTTCGCTGGCTGCTGAGGATGGGGACGGAGCACTTATGGGAATGCCCCGAATGCTGTGATGTCGGTTCCTAAATCAATCAATCAATCGACTGAAATAGGCAAAACTTTGATAAATTATATAAAAAATTGGAGAACTTGTGAAAACACGTCCGCTCGTAACCGGAAGTAATCGCAGACAGACAGACAGACAAACAGACAGACAGACAGACAGACAGACAGACAGACAGACAGACAGAAGCGGTGGCATCACATTGAGTACGCTTGTTTCCAAAGACAGAGATCGGGGTTTACTCCCAGAATCGGTAGGATTTTGAATTCTTTGGTTTAGCACAATTCTACAGTGTGTTAGTGGGTCCCTACAGACAAACAAGGAACACACTGTAATCTGCCGTGTGTTTGTGGGCCCCTATTGCCAAACAAGGAACACACTGTAATCTGCCGTGTGATTGTGGGGCCTATTGCCAAAGAAGGAACATACTGTAATCTGCCGTGTGTTAGTGGGGCCCTATTGCCAAACAAGGAACACACTGTAATCTGAGGTATGTTAGTGGGGCCCTACTGTCATACAAGGAACACACTGTAATCTGAGGTATGTTAGTTGGGACCCTACTGTCATACAAGGAACACTAAAAATGTAATCTGACCGTGTGTTAGTGGGGCCCTACTGCCAAACAAGGAACACTAAAAATGTAATCTGCCGTGTGTTAGTGGGGCCCTACTGCCAAACAAGGAACACTAAAAATGTAATCTGCCGTGTGTTAGTGGGGCATTACTGCCATACAAGGAACACAATGTAATCTGCCGTGTGTTAGTGGGGCCCTACTGCCATACAAGGAACACTAAAAATGTAATCTGCCGTGTGTTAGTGGGGCCCTACTGCCATACAAGGAACACTAAAAATGTAATCTGCCGTGTGTTAGTGGGGCCCTACTATCATACAAGGAACACTAAAAATGTAATCTGCCGTGTGTTAGTGGGGTTCTACTGCCATACAAGGAACACTAAAAATGTAATCTGCCGTGTGTTAGTGGGGCATTACTGCCATACAAGGAACACTAAAAATGTAATCTGCCGTGTGTTAGTGGGGCCCTACTGCCATACAAGGAACACTAAAAATGTAATCTGCCGTGTGTTAGTGGGGCCCTACTGCCATACAAGGAACACTAAAAATGTAATCTGCCGTGTGTTAGTGGGGCATTACTGCCATACAAGGAACACTAAAAATGTAATCTGCCGTGTGTTAGTGGGGCCCTACTGCCATACAAGGAACACTAAAAATGTAATCTGCCGTACATGACGTAATAGGCGACTAAGTAGAGTTGATTTTTCTCTAGATACCGTCTCCGTGGTGAAGGGTTTACGAATGAAATTTGGCGATTTGGAAGAAGACCGCCCTGCGTTGATATTCATATAATAGTATTAGCGTCGGTCGTTTGGAAAGCAATAGCGATCTACTAAACGTAAACTTGAAAATACAAATAATCCATTCTTTTAGAATGGGCCACTCCTTCACAAACTAGACCAACCATCGAATTCTGTTCTCGTAACGCGCCCCCCCCCCCCCCCCCCCCCCCCCCCCAAAAAAAAAAGAAGACATTTCTTGTCTTTTCATGTGGGCAACTTCTTGATGCAGTCGTGTTCACATGGATCCAAGTGTAATTTGTATCGTCGTGATGTTGCATATTTTATATAGTAGATTTTCAACGTTACTAACAGCTTCCGTACAGCACCTTCACTATTGGTAGGAGTCACAATACTTGTGTAAGTGTATGCCAGGACCATTCTGTTAAGGCGTTGTATTCGTTCATCGGTAATTATTGTTGTTGGAAATATTGTTGAGTAATTATTATATTTGTAGACATTGTAGAATAATTGAGCGGCTGGCCGTGTGGGTAAGAGTTCAGAGGTTCTTTTTCGAGTGACCCGGGTTCGAATCTTCTTCGGTAAGGTGTGGATATTTTTTAATGTCAGAGGAAAAGCCCTTAACCTATCACATCCCCCCCCCCCCCCCGCCGCATATCCTTTATAGGACATTGCAGTCAACACCAACATTTTTCAGCTGCTGTTGATGTCTTGGTAAGTTTTACGTTCTGTAGTTTCCCATTGCTTTCTGAACGACCATCTCACATACCTCCATAAGTAACCAACGCGACGCGATCGGCTGACGAATCTCGCGCAACTGTGTTTCTTACGAGAGTATACAGGATTACGAAAAGCGTTCTTAACACCTGTGCCAGGCAGCCTTAATTACTCAGACTCAAGACTTGCCCCACACCGCAAGGCAGTAGATGACTGTTTGACAGTGCAATAATGATTATAGTGGCCAATATTTCTGAAATAATTATTATGTTGTTAAGTAATGTACAGTAAAAAGCGGGCGCGCTAGCGAAGTTGATAGGGAAAGGCGCTGGTAATGTCATGAGCGTGGTTGGACACGGGGTGGACATGGTTGGCTTGGGTTGGTGAGAAAGTGAGGGAAAGACCTATCCCTCTATGCTTTCAGGCCAACAAAATGTCATGACACTAACATAACACAGACCCAAAGCTGGCAACTGGCTCGGGACACGTAAAGGTAATTAATTCATAAAGAGATATGGTAAACGCTAGATACATGTTGTTATAGCGTGTATTTTTAATGACTGTGCAGTGTTTGAAAATATTGCTGGTCCAATATTTGCATTTACCTATTATGTTGCATGAACTTTACAGAGGGTGAATGCGAAACTTGGACCGGCAATATTTTTAAACACTGTACAGTTATTAAAAATACACCCTGTATAAACTAATCGGCTCACGCTGCGTGCTGGGGTCAGTATCGTATACTACCTTTACTTCCCACCATATTTCCTGGTACTTGACCCGGGAGCCCAGTTAAGTTTTGAACTTCCATCCCAATGCAGATTGGAACACGTCATCACTGTGACGGCAATCGAGCGTGGTCTAGCCAAGTCGATATAGCTGTTCCCTGAATTTATCTTGGGGATTCAATAGGATTAATCTGTTTTCAAAGACAACGTAAAGATAACACAAAGACAAGAAAAAGCCAAGACAAATACAACACAAAGACAACACAAAGACAACAAAGAGACAACACAAAGACAACACAAAGACAACACAAAGACAACACAGAGACAACACAAAGACAACACAAAGACAACACACAGACTCGGCAAAGACAACACAAAGACAACACAAAGACAACACAAAGACAACACAAAGACAACACAGAGACAACACAGAGACAACACAAAGACAACACAAAGACAACACAAAGACAAAACAAAGACAACACAAAGACAACACAAAGACAACACAAAGACAACACAAAGACAACACAAAGACAACACAAAGACAACACAAAGACAACACAAAGACAACACAAAGACAACACAAAGACAACACAAAGACAACACAAAGACAACACAAAGACAACACAAAGACCCGC
>JACEFZ010002549.1:0-13367 GCA_014155875.1 Cepaea nemoralis
AAAAATCCGAAGTACTCTTCCGGGTAGCGGGTTTTCAAATTTTTTAAAAAATTTTAAAAATTTAAATTAGGGAAATATATATATATATATATATATATATATATATATATATAATATATATATATATATATATATATAGAGAGAGAGAGAGAGAGAGAGAGAGAGAGAGAGAGAGAGAGAGAGAGAGAGAGAGAGTAGACTAACTAAACAGTCAGTGGAAGAAGACGGACGAGTAATGAGAAGACGCACAATCTGTGTACACACCAATACAAAAGCTTTCAATAACTAAGTATAGCTATTGCTGGCTTACGACCACGATCGGTTCCGACAGACCGGTCGTAACACGATTTGGTCGTAATGTGAAGTGATGTTATAAAAATATTTAAGTTAAATTATATCATACGTTTCTTTTATTATTGTTACAAATCATAGTTTTCGATGTTCATTTTGTGCCATTTGTATCATCTCTACACCATTTTGTTTCTTATTTTTACATCTCCAGGTTTAAGAAAATCACTGCATTAACTGTACATGTTAGTTAGTTAGTTAGTTAGTCGAGAGATCATCCTCGTTGCACATCGGACCATTCAGTCCATAAGTGCTCGGATCCCCTCCTCAGCAAATCCCGCAGCGTGTAGCGGCTAACGACGCCAGTTCTGTGTTGGTTTATCAATCTTCTTTGGCTTCCTGCGTAGTGTTCTTGTTTGGCCACCCCTCTTTTAATTTGCTGCTCTCGCAGTCTGGCCATTGTTGTAGATTCACAGTCATCACTTGGTTCTCGCAAAAGTCTTCACTTCTCGTAGAGCATTCAGAATGTCAGCCTGGTCCATGGCGCGTCCGCCCTCCACAGTAGCCTCACCTGCGAGCTTGTCAGCCCGCTCATTTCCTTGTACTCCCGCATGACCTGGCACGAAGATGAAACTAATCTTTGCCAGCCGAGACCGCTCCAGAGGCAGCAACCATTCTCTTCGGATCGACCCCTCCTCTATCCTCTTGATCATGTTCATTGAGTCGCTAAGGAAACAAGTCCTAGTGAATGTCTGTGTCTCGAGCCATGTTATTGCTTTACTTACTGCCATGACTTCCATGGTCAGGCTACTTGTGGTTTCAGTGAAAGCACCAGAGTCCTCCTTCACAATTCTCCCTCCGGCCCGAGCTGTAAAGGCCCATGCGCTTCTCACATGTCGGACGACCGACCCATCTGTGTAGATGACCGCGTCACTGTCTAGCGAATTCTCGAAAATCAACGCTTGTACTTCAGCCTCCGCAGCAGCCGGATTTTCTTGTCTGCATTTTCTATCTAGTTGGATGCAAACTGAAAAGGATGTGCAGAAGTCTGTTGGCACTTGCACCCACTCCTCGCCAGGTTCTAAGTCCTCAAGTGAACACACCTGTTGAAGAATGTCTTCGGCTTGACCCATCCACGACCGTCCTCTTTTTAACCTGCTGCCCTCCACCTTCCTAATTTCACTATGCAGTGGATGCTGTGTGTTTGCGTTAATTCTGAGGTAGGCGCGTGCCCTGCAAACTTGCATTCTCTCTTCAATGGTTGGAAAATCAAGAAGGTAGCGCATCGCCCTGCATGCTGTATCTCTTGTACATCCAAGAATAATGCGCATAGCTTCATTCTGTATATTAACTGTACATGTACAACTGGTTTAATATTTGCAAAACATACAAAATACAGATGTGGAAAACACTATAGGAAACATTTTCCCAATCGCAGAACACATCAAATTGTCATTAACATCAAAATATATAAACATGTACGAAACATTTTATTGGCCACTGGTGCTTGGCTGCAGATCATTAATGTCGTCATCTAAGGCAGCAGTTGGGGGTACCGGAGTTGGTTTTTTCATAAACCTGGTGAGCTTTGTCTGAATTGTATGTTTCTTTTTTTCATCATAAATTTCACGATACGGACGAAACACATTGTGCGCCATCCGTTCAATCCTTGCAAATCGTTCGATGTTTGGGTCCATTGCTTCGAAATGTATAAGAAGTTTATTCAGTAAAGATAAACCTTCTGATACTCCCTTAGTGGTGAACTTTCTTTCTGGCTCATCCTCTTCTTTCTTGGCTTCTCTTCTTTCTTCTTCCGCCACTCTTTCTTCTTCCAGTTCGACTAACTCTTCATTTGTAAGTTCTCCGGATTCTTTGTCTAGCAACTCTTCGACATCTTCAATTTCACACTCCAAAGAAAGGTCTTTGGTGAGTTTTACTATTTTTTCCCGAATCGTTTCAAGTTCATGTTCACTGTCAAATCCATGAAAGTCAATAGACCTAGGGTTGTTAAGTGTGACCGTGTTATTTCTTAGAAATTGATGACGAACGAACGAACGAACAAAATTTATTTTCAAAGGGTTAAGAATTGGTGACGCCGGCTAGCAGCATAGCATCATCATAGCATCCTGCCTCCCTTTCTTTAGTTAACGACCGCCGATGATTGCAGACAACGCCGTACGACTGATAATTGAGGCAGAAATAAATCTGAAATCTAATATGGCTAGTGATTATGGAAGTAAAGTCGAATGGTCGTAAGTTGCATAGGTCATAAGTCGATCAATACCTGTAATTGTTAGAAACACAAGTAAATTATGAGCTAGGGGGGTATCTATACATGTTGCTTTGAGTACCTAACTTTAGTGCCGGCTCCTTGGCGACAGTGTTGCATACACGATTCGTAATCCCGCATACCCGCGTTTGAAACAGAGATATGCGCGATTTGGCAGCAGACCGCGTTGCGTTGGTTTTTTTTACGAAATGGTACGTGTGCCGATTGTTCAGAAAGCAATGGCAAACTAAATTTAATCCAATTGTGTTACTCATAAACTCTGTTTAGAAATTGATCGTCTTTGATACCGATTATTTCGTACTTGTCCATGATTGTCTTCTCTCAACATGTGTCAATCTTGTCTGATTGACGTGAACTGGTTCATGCTCGTGTTGGTTCCTTCCTGGCTGGTTACAGTCATAACAGGCTGTCAGTATGGATTTAGCCCTCGTTCTTACGCTTCCGGTGAATTGATGCCCAGGTAGCGGGTTCAACCCTGCACCAGTCAGTTGGACTACAATGTAGAATTCTCGTCCTTAACTTGAGAACGTAAATTAAAAGTACCTCTGAAGTCGGAGTGGGTTCACCAAATGACGAGGGACACTGGTAATAGGGAAAGATAATCCACACACAATAATCAGTCCGGTGCACTAGAAGTACTAGTACGTGCATGGACTACGTGTGAGTTAAAAGCGAGTGAACGTAAAAACAACAAACAACAAACAACAAACAACAAACAACAAACAAAAAACTCCTAATGACCAAACTGCTGCAGCCAGAAACAACCCAACACATCCATTCCTAGATCTGGCATTAGTTTTCATTCATTTCGTGTTGTTTTCTTCGTGGATGCAGACTTTGTTCTAAACGACCGATTCAGTGTGAGTTTCGATTATCTATTACTGTTGATTGTTTTGCTTCCGATTGTCGTTTGACAGCTGTCATCTCATCAATAGATGCTTCTTATAACTACTGTACTTTACTAGAAATGAACAGGTCAGTTAATGTCTGAATCCCGTGTGACGAGTTTATAAAAACCAATGTACCACAAAATGTCCCCTCACTGGGCGGGTACTATATATCTATTTTGACAAAGTCCTGTTACAAGGGCGTGTGCATCTACCCGTGACTGATTGAGGGCAATAACGTCTGGATCCAGCACGGCCTTTTCGTGCTAAATCTGGCGCTGGTTTAGTTCCAATCCGGGTCTTTTATGGCAGACGAGCACTTCCGCATTTCACTCCATTTGTTTCTTGATGACTTCATTGCCAATATTGTTGATGGTAATCGTTTGTCATCGGATGTGACTGTCTACTTTTATTCTAACACACTTGTTACTGCCGTGTGTATTCAGCTTGGATATCTGTGTTTACTAAATCTTTGTTAAAGAATTAGACATTATCTTGAGCTACGTAAAAAGAAGTTAATAACACTCTCGGAGGAGACGAGACCTATTGGATAAAGGACAATGCTTTGTAGATGGACGCTTCCAATCATCTATGGACGCATCCAATGATATGTGTTGCTGGGTTACATCAGGGAAACAGAGAACAGTACCCCTGTAGCCTACCATGCATGTCGTAGGGGGCGGTTGGTGAGGGTTGGGGTGATGCTGATTAGTTCATCGGGCAGAAAACTGAGTCTGTAACATTCAATCACTCATGGAATAGTCGGTAACGGACTTGACGTAATGTGGTATCTGACCTATGCTCTATTGATAAATGAAAGAAACAAACAGACCGACCGACCGACCGACCGACCGACCGACCGACCGACCGAAAGAAAGAAAGAAAGAAAGAAAGAAAGAAAGAAAGAAAGAAAGAAAGAAGAAGAAGAAGAAGAAGAAGAAGAAGAAGAAGAAGAAGAAGAAGAAGAAGAAGAAGAAGAAGAAGAAGAAGAAGAAGAAGAAGAAGAAGAAGAAGAAGAAGAAAAATATAATGTCCTGATATAATTTCTCTGTGAACACTGTTCGCTCCCTCTGATCGTTGGGTAGTGGACAGAACAACTTTCCCGCTCACATAAGAGCGAACAAGTTGAAACGCCGCGTGCATACTGAGCATGTTAGAAAGCATGGACAATAGGAGCAGGCCGTACATGGCGCTGCCGTGGCAAATACCACAGTTAGAACGTGAATCATTCAATCAAGGAAGGTCAGTATGGCCCAGTTGACAAGAGCCCTAGTTCTTAAACTTACGGTGTGCTGATGCCGAATTATCGGGTTCAACCCCTAAAGTGGTCAGTTGGACTAAAATGATGACTTCTCATACTTGACTTGGGGACGTAAATTACAAGAGCCTCAGAAGTCGGAGTGATTGAGATGGACACTGGTAATAGGGAAAGCTAATTCACACGCAACAATAAGTCCAGTACACTAGAAGTTAAAGCTCGTGCATGGAAAACGCTGGAACTGAAATTGAGCGATCGAAAAAAAAGTCCAACAAACGGCTACATATAGCGTCTGCCAATTCTGGTATGGATATTTGTAAATTCGTGCCTCTGCTTCTCCGTGTGTCACATGCGAGGAGACTGAACCCCTTAAGGGGGATATCTGTGGGCACAGAAAATGATGATTAACGGAAACGAAACACACAAACACATACACACACGCACACACACACACACGCACGCACATAGACACACACAGACACACATACAGATACACACAAATACACAGACAACGACCAAATGGTTAACCTGATCCTTGAAAACGAAGCTTGAGCGCGGTCGTTCGACGGTTCTATACCAACTCTCGTCGTTCGTTATGGGAGGGAAATATTGATCACGTATTTATCGTGCAGTAATGTCTATACATGTATGTCAGACCCAACACTTGATACCCATACATGATCCCAACTCTTGCTCCCAACAAATGATCCCAACAATTGAATCCAACACTCGGACCGTGCAACGGAGTTCGTGCACGCGCGTCCGGTTTTCTTTCGGCGTATCATCGGCGCCCGGTGGCGATAGTTAAGCCTAACATGACGACCAGACGACCAGCTAGGACACAACGTGGTAAGAGGGCGGGCGCGCGCAGAAGGCGCTTAAAATGTGACAGATTGGGTATCGGAAATGTTCGAGTACTGTACTGGAACTGTGCATCATTTAGTCAACGCCGACCCATTCTTGAAAAACTACTCTACGGAAACGATATTGTAGTCTTGCAAGAAACACAGCTCACCGACGGAACAGTCAATGTTGCGGGATTTCAGAGTTTCCTTAACAGGCGGCACCTCGGACAGGCCATTCTGGTCCGCGACAACATATTAGTGTCTGAGATCGATATGTCTTCCTGGAACAGCGATGCCCTGCAAGTGCAGGCATTAAGAATAATGACACCAGTGCAGCTTGTAATCGTTAACGTCTATGCACGAAATGGGAAGGTCGACGTGCGACAATGGCAGAGTTTGTTCGATATGGATGAAAGGCATATCATCTACTGCGGGGACTTCAATGCCAGAGGCAGTCAATGGGGGAATTGCATCACCAATAGACAGGGAGAAGATTTGGAGGACGCCCTGGCATCTGCTGCCCTAATCTGTCTGAATGATGGGAAGGTCACTAGAATGGCCACTCGACCAGGCGACTCTGACAGCATCATTGACTTGGCTCTGGTGTCGCCCACCATCGCACCAAGGTGCCGGTGGGGCACACTGGGATACCACGATAGTGACCACTACCCTTGTGTCATCCTGATCAAGAAAGACGGGGCCATGAGTCAAAGAAACAAGACCAATGCCTTCCCGTACGACACCACTGGTCAAGACGCCATAAGCAAGATCAGAAGAAGGAAACTAACTTCCTCCCGTAGGAGACAAGAAAGATGGCTGCAGCCACCATGGTGGAATGGAGAGGTCGAGAAGGTGTGGCTGGGAAAGATGCAGGCTGTCAAAGACTGGCAAAAGGCCAGAAAAGGCTAACATGCCACAGGTTGAGTTGGCGAACCTGAAGACTGAGGTCGTTAGGACGACGACTTTATTCAAATCCTGCGCCAAACAGGCCAAGGCCGACAAATGGGACGAGTTCTGCAGGAAGGTGTGCTCCGAGCAATCTCTTACGACATTCTGGCGCCTCCACAAGAGCATGAACGGTGCTGCACAACGTAGGGGTATTCCAGACTTTCAAGGCACAGACCTCGCATGGAAAAAGTAGGATGCGGATAAAGGTAAGGCCCTTCTTGCACGCTACATAGAACAGACTGACCAGAAAGACGAGCACGCCAGACAGAGGACCACAACAACACTCTCTCAGTTGTGCGAGGGGGTCGGGACAGACGAAGAATGGACAATCACAGTTGACATATTGCGTGCGATGCTCAAGAAATCACCTAACACCGCCCCAGGCCCAGACGGCATCCGATATGGTGACCTAATGGTGATATCAGATGATGACATGGAAGAACTGGCCAGAGAATTCAACACCAGTATCCAGAGGGGTCAGGTCAAAGAAGAATGGCTACACAGCTACTTGCTGCCGCTGACCAAAACCGAACAAAGACCACTCCAAGATAAGCGGCTACAGAATCATTACGATGCAGAATACTGTTGGCAAGCTACTGGAGAAAATTGTAGCACACAGACTTGCTTGGGACTTGGAACAGCTCGGCTGCTTCCCGCCCACACTTGGAGGATACAGACGCAACAAAGAGTCATGGCTGAATGCGGCGGTCTTTGCTCAAGATGTTTACGAAGGATTTCAGGTCAGAGAAGAGACATGTGCGGCCGCCATAGACTTAGAGGACGCATATAACAGAGTATCTTTCGAGCACTTGATGCAAACCCTCCTCAGACTGAAAGTGCACCCTCACCTTGTACGATGGATAGCTGCAGTTCTACTCCAAAGGAAGGTGGTGCTAAGATGCGGGAGTTGGTCTTCTGAGCCGATAACGATATGTCCAGGATTGCCGCAGGGTTCACCACTGTCACCAGTACTATTCAACGTGTATACGGTGCCGATCACTGAACAACAGTTGGATGGGAGGGGTAGGACTCTATCATTCGTTGACGACATCCTCGTGTATCGACAGGGTCGAGATAGACAGGCGGTTGCCAACTATATGCAGGGCGAACTAGATCGAATTTCCTCATGGTGTGCTGATGCCGATGCCCTTGTCAACCCTGCAAAGGCAACGGTTACATGGTTCTCACTAAACAACCATATTGTGAAAACAGACCTGCCGGCAGTAAGAATGGATGGGAGCATTCTGAGTAGAACCCAGTCAATGACATATCTTGGCGTGAGGCTTGATCGTAGCCTGTCCTTCAGAGATCATGTCGATTATGTCATAACGAAGGCTCGAAAAGGTTTGGCAGCAATGAGAGTCATGGCGACTGCCAATATCGAGCAAAGACTGCTATTACTTCTGTTCCAAGGACTTGTGCTTTCACGCATCGAGTATGCCCTGGCCATCCTCACTGTCAGCCCTACACAGATTGGAAGACTTGAAAAGGTACAAAACGAAGCCATGCGCATCATTTTGGGCTGCACGAGAGACACCAGCTGTGTAGCAATGAGATACCTCCTTGACTTCCCGACAATGGAACACAGGATCAAGATCTGGAGAGCTCGTGCATACTTAAAAATAAGTGCAGATGAGCAGCACCCTCTGCATGACGCTGTATTCAGAGAAAAGGGTGACAGGCTAAAGAGGGGCAAATCATGGATGGGTCGGGCGGAAGATGTCGTCGGACAGGTCTGCAGTCTTACCAGTATCAACCCCGGCAAGGAATGGGTGCCGGTGCCTCCAGCTTTTAAGTGTACCTTCTCCTGCATTATCACACTCGACAGACGGTGCAGAGAGCAGAACCCTGCCGCTGTCAATGCAGAGGTTAACGCGCTCATCTATGATCACTCAGATAGCCCCGAAGTGCTCATCTATACAGATGGATCTGTTGTAAAGCAGCAGAGAAGTGCGTGGGCATTTACAGCCCGTTCAGCGGGCCGAACCGTTCAAGAATCCAGTGGTGCCCACTCTATGACCACGAGCAGCATGACGATGGAGGTGATGGCAGTTACACAGGCTTTCATATGGCTGGAATCACAGCATTATACCAACGTGTGTGTACTAAGTGATTCAATGAGCATGATTCAGAAGGTCGAAGCTGGATCTGTACGTAGACAGTGGACTGAGTCGCTGCGGAAGTCTGTTGTCCGCAAAGTCACCTTCATCTTCGTCCCGGGACATGCGGGAGTCGAGGGAAATGAACGAGCTGATAAATTGGCTGGCTCTGCACCCCCTGTAGATGGCCAGCCCATGGATCGGGCCGATGTTATTAACGCCCTTAAAGATATGGCGAGAACAGAGGATTTTGACGCCAGTGATTCCACATCGCTTTCCAGGATGAAAGACCTGGGAGTAAGAATCGGCACAGCCAGACGCGAGAGGTACATCGGGAAAACAAAGCGCCTCGTCAACCAACACAGAACTGGCACTATTAGCCACCGGACGCTGATGCATATGCTGGGGGGAGGATCTGAGCACCTATGGACATGTCCGGAGTGTAACGAAGATACCCCAACTGATAACTAACTAACTAACTAACTAAGAATCCAACACTTGATCCCAACACTTTATAGTAGCACGTGTTGATCCCAACATATCATCCCATCATATGATCCCACACATGATTCCAACACTTGATCCCAGCTCTTGATCCCAACACTTAATCCCACCACTTAATCCCAACGTATTATCCCAACACTTGATCCCCACAAATGATTCCAACACTTGGTCCCAACACTTGATCCCCACAAATGATCCCAACACTTGATCCCAACACTTGATCCCAACACTTTATCTCAACATATGATCCCAACACTTGATCCCAACATATGATCCCAACACTTGATCCCAACACATGATCCCAACATATGATCCCAACACTTGATCCCAACACATGATCCCACCACATGATCCCAACACATGATCCCAATACATGATCCGAACACTTGATCCCAACACTTAACATAACCACAACATGTTCCTGCCCCTGGACGTCGCAGTCAACATCATTATTTGTTGGCTGTTTGTAATTTCTTGGTAAGTTAAACACGGCGTACATATTGAAAGGGGGCTGAGTGGTCTCGAGGTATGGTGTCCGCCTCGAGTGCTGGAGGTCCCGGGTTCAAGCCTCGGTGAGGACCGGGAGTTTTTCACGTGGACTTCTAGTAGTAAAATTGCCCCTGGTCTCTGGATAGTGAGATCGGACGCCCGTGTGTATTGTTGCACCGTAAAAAATCCCTTGGCAGTTGGAAATCGAAAAAAGAGTAACCTAACGGCGCTGCCCGGGCAAAATTTCGAGTTAAATATCTACCCAAAGTATTTCAGGATCCTCGCCGGTGCTACGGAGTTCGTGCACTGAGCTGAGTATTCTCCAGACTCAGGTTTGAGTTAGGAGGAGAACGGAGCACTTATGGGTTACACCCGTGTGCCGTGATGTTGATCCATCGACTAAACTAAACTAAACTAAACATATTGAAGGTAATCCACATGTAGTGTTTTCCTTGTGGTTAACCTCTTGTTTGTAGTTTGTAATAGATTTCTGAACGACCACCAATCATACCGTTTTATAAAACCAAAGTAAGGCACTCTGCTGCCAAATCGGTGGCAGCTGTATTTCGAACGCAGTATGCAGTACTACGAATTGTGTCAGTAACACCTTCGCCACTGGGTTCTACAAAGGCAGCCACATACAAGTAATATTACAACTACTGATACTTCTACTACAGCTATTTCTCTACGTGTAATATTTCATCCGTCACTCTGGTATTGCTCAATTACCATCTAACAATAAAATTAAGTGGTATGTCCTTCACAGGACGTAGCAGTCAATCCCTGCATTTTCGCTATTCGTGATTCCTGGGCAAATTTTACGTTCAGTAGTTTGCCATTGCTTTCTGAACGACCAGCTCTTATACCTTTTTTTCGAAAAAGCCAGCACCGCTGTGTTTCGAACCCGGGTAGACGGGCTCACAAACCGCGTTCGGAAGTCCCTAGCCACAGAGAATAATGCATGTTTTGTTAATTTCTCTATGTGTAATATTACATCTATCTCTCTGGTATTGCTCAGTTATTCTCTAAAAATGTGTTATTAATTTCTCTTCGTCTAATGTTCCGTCTATCACTCTGATATTGCTCGGTTACCCTCTAACAAGCTTGTGCTATTAATTTCTCTTCGTCTAATGTTCCATCTATCACTCTGATATTGCTCGGTTACCCTCTAACAAGCTTGTGCTATTAATTTCTCTTCGTCTAATGTTCGGTCTATCACTCTGATATTGCTCGGTTACCCTCTAACAAGCTTGTGCTATTAATTTCTATTCGTCTAATGTTCCATCTATCACTCTGATACTGCTCGTTTGCCCTCTAACAATCCGTGTTATTAAAGAATAAAGGATCTTTGTCACTTCATCAACCGTGTCGAGCATATGCTGAACCCCGATATTTTGACAGACCAATCGGCACTCGAAATATGACTTGGTAATATCACGCTTTTACTTCCGAGGATATGTCATGGTACCATATCTAGCCTGGTCAGACCTGGTAGCTCAGTTCGATTAGAAAAAACAAAATCCCCTCCTCACGCAACCGCTATACCGACAGGCAAGCATTACAGCCATTAAGTCACCACATCCCCCACATTTGTAATTACCAGGGAATTAAACCTAGTAAGCTCCAGGCCATGTAAGCAAGGATGCTGACACATATCTGAACATCGCCCAGGGACGTCTGTAGGGCAGTAGGGTGCCTGATCAACGCACAACTCCGTGCCAGATCAGTATCCCTGAGACAGGACAATTTCCTGCCTGAGTATTCACTTAATAAACATGGGTGACGAGCAAGAAGTTGATGGGATCTGTCGATGAAAGTTGATGAAAATAGAAAACGCGGGAAAGCACAACAGGAAATGAAGTTCTCGCCTGATAACCAGAACGGTGGGGATTACGAGATGTAAACCCTGGGGCCAGGGAACTTAAGAAGAGGTGACAGATATGGCGATTGCGTGCAGGACTGCTGTTATCAGTTTTTTAAGCTCCCTGTTGAGTATCGGGCTGCGACAGTTGTCAGTTGTTCAAGTAACGAGTTTATGAAATACAAATACTAGATTATGTAATGGTGTGACATGTCAGTTAGAACAGTAATTCACAGTAAAGGACACAGTGTGTATGTATGTATGTGTGTGTGTGTGTGTGTGTGTGTGTGTGTGTGTGTAGGTGCGTGTGTGTAGGTGTGTGTGTGCGTGTGAGTGTGTGTGTGTGTGTGAAGTCGACGTGACTGAAAGGTCTAACCCGCACGCGCTGACATGTTCTCTGGTGACCGCTGTAGTGGGTTGTTTCCACATGCCGGTCAGTTGAACTTACATGTTCACTTCTCGTTCAAGAAGCACATGGCAAACTACTGAACGTAAAATGGACCACTAAACCACACGCAGTCAATAGGGGCTAGATGTAAGTGCAGCATCCAGCACTGGACGTGCCCCTATATATATACATGTGTGTGTGTGTGTGTGTCTGTGTGTAATGTGTATGTCTGTGTGTGTGTGTCTTTGTATGTGTGTGTTTGTGTGCCTGTGTGTGAGTCCATGTGTGTGTTTGTGTGTTTACGCATGTGTGTTCGTGTATGTTTATCTTTGTGTGCGTGTCTGTGTGATCGTCTGTGTGTGTCTGTATGTGTGTCTATGTATCTATATATGTATGTCTGTTTGTGTGTGTGACTGTCTATTTGTCTTTGTGTGTGTATCTTTGTTTGTGTGTGTGTGTGTGTGTTTCTGGGTGTGTTTGTATATATGTGTGTTTGTTTATGTGACTGTGTTTGTGTGTGTGTGTGTGTGTGTGTGTGTGTGTGCCTCTGTGCTTATTTGTATGTGTGGGTGTTTGTATTTGTGTGTGCTTATCTGTTTGTCTGCGTGTGTCTTGTATACACTGCACGATGATCTACCATCGACATCAAATTGTCAACCAAGGTATTGCAACGGTTAGCTCACTCGCGAGCCACCAAGTGGTCGAGGGTTTCGATACTCACGTGTCCGAGCCACCAGGTGGTCGAGGGTTTGGATATACACGTATCCGAGTTGTCAGGTCGAGGGTTTGGATACACACGTGTCCTAGTTGTCAGGTCGAGGGTTTGGATACACACGTGTCCGAGCCACCAGATGGTCGAGGGTTTGTATACACACGTATCCGAGTTGCCAGATCGAGGCTTTGGATACACACGTGTCCGAGACACCAGATGGTCAAGGGTTTTAATACACCCGTGTCCGAGATGCCAGGTCGAGGGTTTGAATACACACGTATCCGAGATGCCAGGTCAAAGGTTTTGATACACCGGTGTCCGAGATGCCAGGTCGAGGGTTTGGACACATACGTATCCGAACCGCCAGGTCCACCCAGTGTAAACTGCTACCAGGAGATGCTGTAGAAGGTAAAGACGGTCGGGGTGATATTGATGGAGTCACCACCTTCGAGTCCCGATTGGTCTATGAAACAACGGGACAAGCACCATATACCGACTACGATTCATTGAGTATAAATCAATCCTTGACTTTATTGACTGTGTGTCAGCTGATGGGCCGCCTCTGCAGTCTGAGTCTTGCTGATCACATTGAGCTTATGCCTGGAAGTGGATAGGAACTCCAAGACGCCGCGTCGAGAGTAGAGAAAGATTGCCAGATCTAGTTTAGTTTAGTTTAGCTTAGTCCAGGGGTGGGCAAACTTTTCGTGCGGAGGGCCGCATTAACAAATGTAAAGCTATTGGCGGGCCGCATATATATATATATATATATATATATATATATATATATATATATATATA
>JACEFZ010002550.1:0-489236 GCA_014155875.1 Cepaea nemoralis
TTAAGAAAAAAAAATTAGGTGCGTGGCCCGGCAGGAAATATTATTTCTGAAATTTGACCTACCTGCTGAAAATGTTGGCCACCCCTGAATTCTAGCGTGTAATCTAGCCTAGGAATCAAAATACAGCTGAAAGATGCTGGTGTTGACCGCAATATCCTGAAACAGGATGGAAACGTGGGGGGAAAAAACACCCCCATTAAGGTGTAAGATATTCTTTAACAGTTTCAAATTCCACTGTCAGTATGTCCTGGGTGCATATCTTCCTGGCTCGGTCGAACAGGGTCCGCACTAAGTCACGTTTGTACTGGATGGGTGCGAAGCTGTGGAAATTTAAGTATTGGCCTGTCCACATTTCGTTGTGTTCGTGTTCCATAGACAGAGAGATGTTCTTATGCGTCTTGTCCATTGTGGCCTGGAATGATGTTGCATGTTGCTCGTCTATGGTGATGATTTTGCACATTACGACGGTAAAAGACCAAGTTTTAATGTCTGAGGATCTCTTTTCTTCTAAATGTGCAATGAAGATGTCCACTAGAATAGGACCAAGAGGACTCCCCATGGCCACTCCGTCAATTTCTCGATATTTTGAGAAAACTAAATTGTATGTTGTCGGTTAAAGTTAGTTAGTTGCTTATCCTTTACACGACGCTGAAGTCATCGCCATCATGTCTGGCTGTTTGTGATCTCTTGGCAAGATTACGTTCAGTGGTTTCCATTGCTTTCTAAACGAACAACACTCATACTATTTTATTTTATTTTTTAAAAAAACGCAAGACGGTCTGCTGCTAAATCGTCCGTAGTTGTGTTTCGAACGCTGTATGAGGGATTACAAACTGCGTCCGTAGCCCATTTGCCACGGAGCATGTTGGTGGTAAATAGCAACAATAGTCTCTCCAAAATAGATGTCGATACGCCTAGTTTTTGTTGTTTATCTTTAATGCGTTCACCTTTTAATTTTACTGTCTCGTCTAATGGAAACCGGCTCCATGGCGAAGATGTTACGGACGCAATTCGTAGTACCCTGCATAACCGCGTTCGAAACATAGCTGCGGGCGATTTGGCAGCAGACCGCCTTGTGTTGGTTTTTTACGAAATAGTATGGGTGCCGGTCGTTCAGAAAGCAATGGCAAACTACTGAACGTAAACTTGCCAAGAGATCACACAGCAAAATGGGCTGATGTTGACAGTGACGTCCTGTAAAGGATATGCAACTAACTTAATCTAATGGAACGTTGGTGAACTGAGTTAAGTTGAGTTAAGAACCGACATCACTGCACTCAGGACATGTCGATTCTTAACTCAACTCAACTCAACTTACCAACGTTCCATTAGATTAAGTTAGTGGAACGTTGGTGAATAGGTAGGCTATATCCATGGATGCCATGTGTTTATTATTTACGTCCAATGTATCCAATAATTCCTCCAGTTCGAATGTATCTCTGAGTTTGTTTGTTTTTTTTTTTTGTTTTTTTGTTTTTCTTTTTTTTTAATCGAAGTACTGTCGTATTGACTTCGATCTTACAGTTTAATCCTTACTTTGCTTTCTCACTGTGTACAATAACAGCATTCACTCAGTCCTGTAGATTCTGTTCGCTATCTGCAATAAAAAGCATCTATATATCTTATATTGCTGATGTTATGTCTTCAAACAACGATAGTAGTATTATATGTTGCGTACCTATCAGACAGGTCTGCCTCCTCTTTCATTACGCCACTCTAGTTCATAATTGCCTACTGTGCCACCATCTTGCTGGTTTCCAACTTTAGCATTACCGTCTCCCCTATATGATATTTATTTCTGATTGTTTACACTACTTTAAGGCAGTATTCCCAACACTGTAAATTGCATCTAATCTAACTTTGCTGCTTTATGCAGTGGGGAGTATGATTGCACGATGTTTACTTTAACGGGCCGGCAATTTAACTTTACCAGACATATTCTATCTCTTACTGCCCAGCATCCTTTAGTGGATTTGTATCTTTCCATATTCATATAATGGCTTCCCCTCTTTGGTCTTTCTCTCCTTCATAATAAATAATTGTATAATTGCCATCTATAGTCATTCCTGCCGCTTTCCATCTCACTCATTTCTAAGACATAATAATCCTTTTTTTCCATTTCTTGTTTCATATCCTCTAATTCACCATCTTCACTCTTAGTGCGAGCATTCCACGTCCACGCTTTAGGCATTGTAAACCTTCGCACTCAGTCGGATGCTGGCGGTATGGGGTCACCCGGTGTGCATGTCTTTCCTAACAATCTTATAACAGATCCTTTGCAAAGTTGGTGATATCAGAAGTGTCGATGGGAAACCCATTTGCTCCGTTCATTTGAAATTATGTGATGTGAGTTTTCCTATCATAATTTACAAAGAATGTATAGTGATTGTTTTCCTTGACTTCTGTCGGTTTTTCTGCTGCTTAACGCCTCTAGCCTACCTGGTCTTAAGAGAAAAGCCCTACGCAATAACAATAATATAATTCGTGTGATTATATCTTTTAACTTTTCTGTTGCCCTCTGAGCCCACTGATGTCTTCTTCCGCCTCTTTTACTAATATGTTTATATATGATAATCTGTTTCATATCGCTGAACGTTGTTTTTGTAATTCATATTGTCTTGTTTCTTACTGTCTCATAGCTGCCTTCATCTGTATTATTAGTTGTCCTAGTTAAGAAAAATATGTAATGTGTTTTAAAGTTCTTTGCATTCGTCTTGATTTTCAAAACTGACTGACACTCTACGTTGATCACCAACAATTTAAAGGTCTATTATAGTGGTATGTTCAAAAATAATGTTGTACACATCATACTTGCATCCGTTTGGGGGAAAATTATCATCATATAGCAGGTCCTTTGCAGAACGTCGACCTCACCAGGGCCTGTAGGGAAATACTCTCGTTCTTTCGTCAGTTCTCTTGCCTCAGGTGTTTTCATATCTATGGTGTCTTTTCTATCTTGCGTCTACTTTTCTGTTGATCGACCCCGACCTCTTATTTTGGTGACATTCTTCTGTCTTTCTTTTGTCCTTCTCTGCCCTATGCTTGATGATTGGTTTCCTAGGGCTCGCTCGGTCGCTTGGTATGCTGAGATGTTGGTTTTTAAGGTGTCGATGACTCCGTCGATCCATCTTTTTCGTGGTATTCCCCTGCCTCTTTATGTTTCAATTTTCATGTTGTATGATCTTGCTGCTGGCGACGTTGAGTTAATTCTCACTAGATTTCCGAACCTGTTAAGTCTTTGTTTATCAATGAATAAACGAGCAATGAGCAATGAGCAATGAGCAACTGGTGTTGCTCCAACTGTGTGATAGATCTCTTTTTCTAAATACGGCCCTGTCTTGACTTGTATGCTGCTTTTCTCAGGCATCTCAATTCACAAGTAGTAGTGAGTTTTCTTTCTTGTTCTTTAGTTAGTACCCATGTTTAGCATTGATAGCACAACGTTGGTATAAAAATTTCATTTATAATGTTTTCTTAATGTTCATGGGGATAACTGGATGTTTCCGGATGGGTGTAATTTGATATGCAACATTATTGGCTTGTTTAGTTCTTGTCTTCATCTCTCTATCTAATTTGCCATCTGATGTTAAGTAAAGATGCTCCAAAGATATTTGAATTCGTGTACTTGTGTTAGCCTTTGGTCATTTATCTGTATAATTATTTAATGATTGTCTTTACTTATATTCATAACTTCTGTTTTTTCAATGTTAATTTTCACGTTATGTTTGGTAACATTGCCTTATATTATATATTGCACTTTCTAAGCCATTGTGACATGATGAGTTGAGTTAAGAACCGACATCACTGCACTCAGGACATTCACATACGTGCTCCGTCCCCTCGTTCAACAGCCAGCGAAGAGTCATACTACTATTACTACTAATCGTTCCCACCGCTATCTGATTAAAAGTTCTCCTGGTCTTCCCTCTCAGTTTTGAGATTCTTCCAGAACCCCTGCGATCCCCCGCAATCTCATTCTTTCCACATATGGGTTCTCAATCTGTACCTCCGCCTTCTCCACAAGCGCACGACCACCTCCCCCTTGCCTGTAGGCAAAATTCCACCAAGAGGTGCGTTCTCTGCTAGCCTATCAGCCTGTTCATTCCCCGTACACCCCGCATGGCCAGGGCAAAATATCCAAACAATGTGACGTGTTATACAGCCAAAATATTTAGTTTCTGAGAAATTGTAATGTTTAAGAATATGTTTTGCTTAATGGTTTAAATTGCCAATGTTTAGACTTGAAGACGTCAATTCAACAACAAGTCTTATGAATATAATAGTTAAAAATTGTAACAATTTTATCACTTTTACCACAGCAGTGAATCTGCTAAAAATCTGGTAAACATGGACGTCACATCGCAACTCAAGAGTTACAACAGCAGACAAGACAAGTTTTAGTAAAGAAGCAGGTGAACTGATATATGGGAACCGATGGCTGTTTGGGGGAAATAAATAAAAACCTTATTTATTAGTAAGGACAAATGACTCGTTTTGGAAATGTCAGCTGTAAAGAAAATGCTGACTGTTATTGGAAGACTGCCACTTCTGTTCGTGGTAGACTGCATTCTGAAAGGAACATTCGAGGATTTAGCAGCAGACTTTCCCATTGATTCCTTGAGCCCAGCTTATTCACTGACCGTGTCCAGGGACAGTTTATCTACAGTCCATGATAATGATACACTTCTGGCTTTGCTTTGGTTCTTGTTTTTGTTTACAGGTACGTAACAGAGTTTTAATTTTATAAGAACACAACATTGAGATACAGGATCACCCAATTGGTTGGTTGGTATTCAATTTGCATTGTTTTTAAGAATAATTCTTGCACTAATATATTAACAGCATATATGATTATATAGAGAATATTTAAAAATAGGGTTTTTACTTATGAAATCATAACAGTTGAGTTGGATACAGCTAGACAAGACGATTCCAACCGTATCCAATTAAGACTATGATTTTTAATGTCTAAGTGAGTTATTAATATTTTTGTGTCCTGATCTACATCAGGAAGTGCAAAGGGATCTTAAGAAATGGGAAAGTTTTTATTGCGGCTAATAAATTGGATGCTGATAAATTCTGCCTTCTATTATTGTGGCTTGTTTATTTTTAAACGGACAGCATAGTACCATATATCATTGCGTCCGGGATGGTGAGGCCTAACTTGACGTATAATCTATTTTTTCAATAGAATATGCTGTGACCTAATTAACAATTTAAAATGACCGCCAATTGTTTGTTATTCATTAAAAGTCTGTCGCATTGCTAACAAACCTGGTAACATGTATATTGGCGGTAATATGTATATAACGACGGTCCCAAATTATTTAGTGTAAAATTCATCCCTTATATGGCCTCATAAGGTCATTTCTGGGGCGTTGTGTTGTCAATAACTTATGTTTGAGAGTATCATCGTCTGCTAGACACTAGACCGATCGACGTTTGAGTGTGTGGCGGACTGATAGACCGATCGCTGGATACAATAAAGGTTTATGGGCCCGGAGGCCCTGACTGTCGTAGGAGTGTATAACCGTATCTTGTTCTACCTGTGGCAGTAAGGTTCCTCTGGGCCCAGACACATTTATAGTATCCATCGATCGGTCTATCAGTCCGACACACACTGAACCGGAAGTGATCGACAACACATTCAATGCTCGTTCTGATAATTTATAATTTTTTTCCCCGTGGATATACCGATACAAGAGTTTAGAACATGTTTTCTGACAGTATTTACAACTTTTGTGCCACAATTTCCACATATACCTGAAATATTATTGGTACATATTTCTATTTTCTCAGTCCTATATTTTAGTTCGTAGTTCGTATTTTTTATTATATCAGCTAATGAGGCCCTGTAAGGGATGCTTTTTACGCTAAATAATTTGTAACAGTTGCTCGGAAGAGTGCCTGTATATTTTATTATGCGTTTTGGCAACAGAAAAGTAAAGGTCACATTTCTCTTACGATAGAATGTCGGGAGGATTGAGAGGATCGACTTCATTGCACCAGGTTTTACCTCATATGGCTCAGTTTCTTTCTGCAGGGCGGCTTGACGAAAGCATCATACAAAGCATGGAAGTCTCAGGGTCTCCGAGAAAAATTCACTCAACTTTTAAGAATTTTCGATAGGATGTGATGTGACCTAATTAAGTTACAAATAGCTGCCCATTTATATTAATTAAATGACATGTGAAATGTTCGTCGTTAGTGAAAGAACAATTCATGAAAATGTACTCATATTGTCTTAATGTACTAACTGCATTGCGACAGCTTTCTTTTGTTGATTAAATATCATGCATTTATGTATGTAATAAGTTTGTAACTGCTGCATAAATTAAGTAGCTGTCAATTAATTATTAAAATATTAAATAATAAAAAATAAAAATATTAATTAATTAAATATTTGCAAATAAATTATTTCTACTTCTGCTCTATAATTACACTGTTCTGTATCTAAAATTGAGCAGTTAATAATTAAATACTAAAATTTTTTTTTTTGAACAATAACTTATTTCACAGTATTTTATTTAAATTTAAATAATTATTTACTAGTGCGCTGCTAGGAAAAAAAAGTACTCCTTATAGGTTTACATGCGTTAGCAAAGCAAAAACAGTTCCCAGTGCTGATTGTTATAGTGAACACAGATTACTTACAGGTATATTGAGGGTAAAGTTAAAGAAAGTCAAGTATATAACAGGAAACACTAAATATGATTTGTGTATATTGAGTAATAACAAGGAAATACAAAACAAATTCAACATAGAAGTACAGAACAGATTTGATATATTGTCTGATCTAGAGATCCTATTCCAAGATGTGGATGATCAGTGGAAAGTGATGAAGAATTCAATCAGTTTGACTGCAGAAACAACTATTCCTATTAAAGAAGGTGGATCATAAGAAATGGATGACTGAAGAAATTTTACACCTAATGGAAACAAGAAGACTCAACAAAAATAATCCTGCCAAATGTGAATAAATTCACAGACAAGTCAGAATACTATAAGGAGGCAAAAGAAGCATGGCTTGAGAAAAATTGCTTAGAAATTGAAAAACAACACAACAGTCAAATTACCAAATTAGTGTGCAAAAGAATTCAGGAACTTACTAATAAAAGAACAAGTACATCAGCAGGCTGTCTAAAAACTAAAGATGGCAAAATCATAATAGAAAAAGATCAGATTCTAAATGTATTGTCAGATTATATGAAAAACCTTTATGATGATAACAGAGATGAACAATATGATATTTGATTTAATAATGAAGGACCGCCGATTTTGAAGATGGAGGTTCGAAATGTTCTTAAACATATGAAAGCTGGCAAGGCCCCCGGTTCAGATAACATCACAACAGAAATGATTAAAACTTTAGAAGAATATGGAATAGATGAAATAACCAGACTGCTGAACACATTATATGATACCGGAGAAATATTTACCTTCTGAATTATGTAATTCTGTATTTATTGCAATCCCAAAGTGCCATGTAGCTAGGCAGTGTCTACAGTACTAGCCCTGTGTATTAGTAGAATGTGTACAGTACAGCAGCAGCAAAGAAAAAGCCAGTGTAATTCAAGTTAACGATAGTTAACTGGCGAGCACTTGAAAAATGAGGGAAGCCGAGACCTTAAGCGAATAGTGATGATGGTTCACGAGAGAGAAGGGAAACCACTTAGAAACACTGTATCACGTGATCAAAACAGCTGAGATTACGAGAACCGCTGCCTGGTCTATTCTCTGGACAGAAGCAAGACGTCATAAGTGTTTTGAAGCCGTGAAAGATTATCAACGCCATTTGTGTAATGATTCTCCATCAAGAATCGGAAATGTTTCATCCAGCTTGTACGGCCAAGTGAATAGCCACTCAAAGGTTCGTTGCAGTTTACCGAATTTATGGCAGCCCAGCGATACTCCACTCCAGACACCCAGAGCAGACTATCGTAAGTGTGACATTAGTTGATAGTCCAACATCATAATAGGAATTGAATACTTATGCAAATGAAACGATTGAGTGCTCTTCAAATCAATTAACTTTACTCAGCAAAAATAAATATGTATTTTTGTATATTTATCACACGCTCTCCCACATCTACGGGACCATGTGATTCTGTTTGCTGAAATATTTGTCCACAATAAAATGAAGAGTACCAAGGACATCATTACTCATCGTATGTCATTGTTCCTGTTAAATCTGTCAGTGAGTCTGAGACAGCGAGCTACCAAACAGCTCATTGGCACAAAGAAATCAGGAGCCTTGTAATGTGATCAACATAGAACAATTAGTATAATGAGTCACATCACAAACATTTTGCTACTAATTATCATGCAAAGAGTGAGGAAGAAAATACAACCTGAAATAGGGGAAAAACAATGTGGGTTTGTAGAAGGAAAGGGTACAGTAACTGCTGTGTATATGCTGCGATCAATTATGGAACGTTCTATAGAAATAAACAAAGGTATACATCTTTGCTTTATTGACAACACAAAGACTTTCGATAGAGTAAGACATGTCAACATGGTAGATATGCTTGCAGATCTACAAATTGATGGGAAAGACATTAGACTTATAAAAACATATATTGGAAACAACAAGCTGCCATAAGGATTGATAATGAAGTGGGACAATATCAGCCTATTAAGAGAGGTGTTAGGCAGGGATGTGTAATGTCTCCAGATCTTTTTTCCCTATACAGTGAAAATATTTTCAGAAATGTAGAAGATATAAATGGAATCAGCATTGGAGGACGAAACATCAATAACATTAGATATGCAGATGATACAGTATTGATTGCAGACAATGAGCAGGATCTGCAACAATTAGTAGATACACAGTGAACAACTGGGGTTAGAATTAAATTGTAAAAAGACACAGATTATGGTCGTCACTAGGAAGAACGAAATACCACAATGTAATATACAAGTAAATGGGAATATTCTTCAACAAGTGAATCGGTACAATTATCTCGGAACAGTCATAACATCTGATGGGAGATGCCTTGAAGAGATTAGAACAAGAATCGCCATGGCGAAAGAATCCTTTAGCAAGATGAAACACATACTGACCAATAAAAAAATGTCAATTGAAACGAGAAAAAGAGTGTTGAGGTGCTACATAGAGCCTGTTCTTTTGTATGGATGTGAAACTTGGACAGTGAGCAGTCAAGCTGAAAAACATCTGATGGCTGCAGAAATGTGGTTTCTGAGGAGAATGCAAAGAATACCATGGACAGACAGAAAAACCAATGACCAAGTACTACAGGAGACAAATGAAAATCGTAAATTGATTAGAGAAATTAGACATAGACATTCAAAAGTTTTTGGACATGTTATGAGAAGAAATGGATTGGAGAACTTGGTGACAACTGGCAAGATTGAAGGGAACAGACCAAGGGGAAGACCAAGAAGTAAATACCTGGATGGCTTGGCCACTTGGCATGGTCGAGACAGGAACACTGAGCTGATCCATGACTCTGGTGATTGAGTGAAATGGCGAGTCATGGCCGCCCACTCTTGCCGGCATGGCACATGATTGATTGATTGATTGATAGGTTTACAGACGGGTCTGAAAACTGGCTTTAAAAATTATTTTCAGTCATGTCATAGGGTGACAAATTATACAGTACACAGATTAGTTACTGCTACAAATGAAACTTGTATTCTGTTTAATTTTAGTAGTTAAATTGTCAGTTCTAATTATAATATAAAAAGGAATCCGCTCTGCTATACTACGCAATTCTAACAGCATGGGTCCGCCATTTTGAATTTTGCTGTATCAATACCCACGCAAACCAGGAATGGTCAGTCTGTGGACGACATCCACTCAGCAAGCTTTCACTTCAGACTTCCACGTAATGGGTTCACTTGCCAAGCATTCCATTTTGTGTTAATGAGACCTTCGTCCACTCAGCAAGCTTTCACTTTGGACTTCCACATAATGGATTCGCTAGCCAAGCATTCCATTCCATGTTATTGAGACGTTTTTGCACCTCTGACTACGCTCACTCAGTGAGTTTAAATAGAGGCTTGCATCGTAACCATTGTGTGCGACTGGGATGCCTTTTCCGCCTTTAGTGACTTTCACGAGGTAGGCTGCATGTGCTGTCGGCTCAGCATCTCACCTTCATTTTTCAATGGGTGAGTATCAGCCTGGCTCTCACATCCAGGGGATATTAACTTAGAGGCGTTGAGCCATATCCCTCAGCTGAGAGCTGTAGAATATGTATCTGGACTAAGAATGTAGTGGCATCGTGCGCCTGATTCGGACTTTGAGTGCAATGGATTTGCTTATCCCTAGACTTTGACTGCCTATACCCAGTCTACCTGCAAGGCAGCAGGTGTGTGTGTCTCTTGGTCTGGTTCTTATCCCTTGACCTGTCCGACATGGGAGACCCTACGAGTAGCTGTGCTACTGTCGGCATAGCTCTTGGGGTCATTGATACATGCAAGCCCCTGTACCACGACAAGGTGAAGACACGTCAGAGGGGGGTTTTTACTTATGAAACCATCACATTTGGAAACAGCTAGACAAGACAAATCCAATGGTACCTCAATGAAGACTGTACATCAATTCTAAGCGAAGATATTAATGTTTTTGTGATGTATCTACAACCAGTAAGAGCAAAGGAGTTATTAATGTTTTTGTGTCGTATCTACAACCAGGAAGTGCAAAGGAATCTGAGCAAATGAGGCAGTTCTGATCATGGCCCAGTAAATTGGGAGATGAGAAATTCTGTCTTCTATTAATGTGTCTTGTTTATTTCTGAACGGACAACATAGTACCATATATCTTTGCTTCTGGGGTGGCGAAGCCTAACTTGACATGTTATCTATTTTTCGATAGGATGTGCCATGACTTAATTAATGATTAAATATAGCCGCCCATTTATATTAATTAATTGTCATGTGAAATGTTTGTGTAAGTCAAAGAACATTTCATGAAAATGTACTCACATTGTCTTGATGCACCCACTGCATTATGACAGCTTTCTTTTGTTGATTAAATATCATGCAATAATGTAAGTAAATAAGTTTGTAACTGCTCCATAAATTAAGCAGTCACTTTCGCTAATAAATTATTTCTACTTCTGCTCTATAATTACACTATTTTGTTTCTAAAAGTGAGCAATTAATAATTAAATACTAACTTTAAAAAAAAACATATCTTATTTCATAGTATTTTATTTAAATTTAAATAATTATGTACTGCTGTGCTGCTAAGAAAAAAAGTACACCTTACTTACAGGTACTTAATACTTACGGGTTTACAGACGGATCTTAAAACTGGCTTTCAAAATTATTTTCGGTCATGTCAAAGGGTAATAAATTATACAAGTACACAGATAAATTACTGCTACAAATGAAACTTGTATTCTGTTTAATTTTAGTAGTTAAATTGCTAGTTCTACTTATAAAAATGAGTCCACTCTGCTATACTATGCAATGCTAATGGCATAGGTCAGCCATTTTGAATTTTGTGATATCGATATCTCATTGTTATGCTAAAATTGTTTGTTTTCTGAAGAAAGTAAGAAACGGTAATTGCTGATACTCTTCAAGTATATGTAAAAATGAATGCAGAATTCAAAAATGCATAAAAAGTAAAGGATTATTTAAATTACGGGAGTTATAAGTAAATTTAGTTCACCGTGTGCCAGATATTTCAAATAAATTTGCAGAGACGAAAGTTTTAGACAAAAAACGCATGCAGCTTAACAGACCATAATAGCATTTATTAGAGTTGTTTCCCCTTATCTGTGACCTGTTGTTTTCAAATACATTAAATCACAAGCAGGTGTTGGTACTAACACCTTAAAAACCATAAGTGTTGCAGAAAATTTCCGCGAAAGATCCATCCACCGATTCCCCCCCCCCCCCCCCCCCCCCCCCCCCCAAAAAAAAAAAAAAACACTCAACAGGGGCCAACAACTGACATTGCTAGTAGTTTGCCATTGCTTTCTGAGCTACTGGCACCCATACCATTTAGTAAAAACCAATGCAAGGCGGTCTGCTGCCAGATCACCCACAGCTGGACTATTGTGAATGATTTCACAATTTTGCATACTGTGTTTGAAATCAGCTGCAGACGATTTAGAAGCAGATTGTCTTGTGTTGATTTTTAACAGTGGTATGAACATAAGTCATTCAGAAAGCGGTGGTACAACTACTGAATGTAAAATTACCCAGGAAACCACAAATAGCCAAAAAATGTTGTAGTTGATTGTGATGACCTGTATACGACATGCAGCTAATTAACTAGCAAAATACACATTAACTGCTTTCTATCTTTTAAACAATCAGTTGCATATATTAATAAACAGGGTAGTGAAATTGCTAAAGAATGTCTCATTTTTGTGACTAATTGATCCCATCAACGTCAGCAAGCATACAAATTCCTGATGTTTGATCATTTTCGTGAATGTGTCATGCATGATCATTTAGCAAACCTCAGACTGAATCAGGTAACATTTGGTGTGATGCTTTCGGTCAAGACTGTAGGTTTTGTTGTGATAGCTGATTTTTTTTCTTCAGTTCTTTATTGCCATCACTAGGTCAAGCAAGCCAGATTCAAAACTAAAATGAAGAACATATGCTTAGTTTAGCTTAAAAAGAAAAAGTCACTTAAAAGTCGACAGGGTCGACTTCATTGCACCGGGTTTTATCCCATAAGGCTCTGTGTCTTTCCGCAGTACGGAAAGCGTCGCACAAAGCACGAACTCCGTAGCTTTTAGCGATGACCCACAGGAGTCTCCAAAACATTTAACTCGTAAACCGAAGGACGCGGCCCGGAATCGAACCCACAACCTTCGGAGCACAAGTCAAACGGCTTGACCACTTCGCCACAGAGACTCCCAAGTTAGTTTAGCTGACGATGTGAAACTCAATGATACCTCATTGAAGGCTTTGCTTCAATTACAAGTGGAGATATATTTTTGTAGTATTACATTTTATGTCAGACACCTGTAAAAGACATATAGGAAAAGATATTAAACAAATGCCAGCTTGTAAAGTAATGACTTAACTCTGCCTATATGTGTGATGATAACAGCATATTGTGACATATGCAAAGTCACCAACACATGGGCTGTAATTGTTTAAACATTGCCACAATAGCTTAACATCTGTATCTAAAAACAAACAAATGAACACAGAATATAACTATGAAGTTCAATGAATGGAAAGACACACACATATACAAGCAAATGATTCAGCTAAAATTTTTATTAACAAATAGTTTAAACCCCCCCCCCCCCCCCCCCCCCCTCCCCCTCCCTCCCAAAAAAAAAGCATACTTAGCTAGGAAACTGAAATATTACAAATGAGAGATATACCTTGTGTTCAGTTGTTTGCTTTTAGATACAGCTGATGATTTATTACAGTAATGTTTACATAATTACAGCTCATGTTTGGATGTTTTTGCATATGTCACAACATGCCCTTATGGTCACACTACAGACAGAGTTAAGTCTTGACTTTACAACAACAACAACATGCCCTTATGGTCACATGTACGGACAGAGTTAAGTCATAACTTTATAACAACAACAACATTTGTTCAGAAACACTTCCCTGCAATGGGTCTGTAATGTGATAGAGCCATCACATTTCGTAGACCTGAGAGCAAAGATGAATAGGTAGTCAACCTTTACCTCAATTTGATCGTCACATTTTTTAGGCCTTGGAGCAAAGATGAATAGGTAGTCAACCTTTCCCTCACTTTTGATTATCACATTTTGTAGGCTGAGAGCAAGGATGAATAAGTAGTCAACCTTTCCCTCACTTTTGATCATCACATTTTGTAGGCCTGAGAGCAAGGATGAATAGGTAGCCAACCTTTCCCTCACTTTGACCATCACATTTTGTAGGCTGAGAGCAAGGATGAATAGGTAGCCAACCTTTCCCTCACTTTGACCATCACATTTTGTAGGCTGAGAGCAAGGATGAATAGGTAGCCAACCTTTCCCTCACTTTGACCATCACATTTTGTAGGCCTGAGAGCAAGGATGAATAGGTAGCCAACCTTTCCCTCACTTTTGATCATCACATTTTGTAGGCTGAGAGCAAGGATGAATAAGTAGTCAACCTTTCTCTCACTTTTGATCATCACATTTTGTAGGCTGAGAGCAAGGATGAATAAGTAGTCAACCTTTCTCTCACTTTTGATCATCACATTTTGTAGGCTGAGAGCAAGGATGAATAAGTAGTCAACCTTTCTCTCACTTTTGATCATCACATTTTGTAGGCTGAGAGCAAGGATGAATAAGTAGTCAACCTTTCTCTCACTTTTGATCATCACATTTTGTAGGCTGAGAGCAAGGATGAATAAGTAGTCAACCTTTCTCTCACTTTTGATCATCACATTTTGTAGGCCTGGGAGCAAGGATGAATAAGTAGTCAACCTTTCCCTCACTTTGACCATCACATTTTGTAGGCTGAGAGCAAAGATTAGGTAGCCAACCTTTCCCTCACTTTGACCATCACATTTTGTAGGCCTGAGAGCAAGGATGAATAGGTAGCCAACCTTTCCCTCACTTTGACCATCACATTTTGTAGGCCTGGGAGCAAGGATGAATAGGTAGCCAACCTTTCCCTCACTTTTGATTATCACATTTTGTAGGCTGAGAGCAAGGATGAATAAGTAGTCAACCTTTCCCTCACTTTGACCATCACATTTTGTAGGCCTGGGAGCAAGGATGAATAGGTAGCCAACCTTTCCCTCACTTTGACCATCACATTTTGTGGCCTGGTAGCAAGGATGAATAGGTAGACAACCTTTCCCTCACTTTGACCATCATTGAGCCCAGGTGTCAAACCTGCATCCAACTGCTCATGACTTGCTTGCTTGTGTTCGTTGGCTTGAGCTCCAACGCGAAGTCCTGTATGTCGGATGAAGGCATCCTGTTGTCCAACATCAGTGTGATGTCATACAGGACCTGAGTTTTGCGTGAGTATCCGTTGTCCCATGTCTGGCTTATTGATGTGCAGACTGGTGGTTCCTCGCCGTACAGGCAGACACTCTCCGACTTCGGAGGAATCAGCGATCCTACTGACCTTAGCCAGGACCCCGAAGGGACCTGTTGCCCAGGACGCTCGACGAGGACGCGTCAATAGGTCTTGGCCAGTATATAACCCGGCCCTGGTGCCTTGGAAACACCTCTGCGTCCCACTGCTCATGACATTACCAGCGCCAAGTTCAGTATATTTAAGTTCAAGACATTATTCAGCTTTAGTTGCTTTAGTTTGTACATGAAATTCTTGTATGTTGTTATAATTTATTAATTGTTTTTATATCTCCTTTTTGCTTTCAGTTGCAGTGACATCTTTGATACTTGTGTGCAGCCCAATAGGATCGCTGCTGGAGGTGTACGGGTGTTGTTTAGGATTTGGCCTGTTAGTTTTCTCCTACTGTTGCAATTACCAATTTGTTCATGGGAATTTATTTGAAACCATGTTCCAGCAGAAGAAAGTGGACACCAGCAATGTCAGTGGACAGCATCAGCACAGTGCCTTAACACACAGGCTGCACATGTCTTCAGTCATGATCAATATGCTGACCCAGTTATTCATTCTGCTAGCCTTTGACCAGATTTGTATTGTAGGAACCTTATGTAGGAATAATTCATTTACGAGGCATTCTCGATACATACTGGATGTTATTCTGTTCATGTCTTTTACCCTGCCAATATTTCTGCATTCCATTGTGGTCAAAGATAGCATTATTTATCATTTATCACCGGTTCTAGCTTTGTTGTTTCCCTTACTGCTGCTGTTGATCCATTCAGCATTTGTGCTGGTAATAATATTCTCTCTTGTGTATCACGAAGTTAGAAACATCAGGAATAACTTTAGAGATGTTGGTATTGATGGCCTTCTCGTACAATTAATGGAAAAGGCCAATTTGTCATGGTTATTGCGGACATTTTTTCTTACTAAAGTAACTTATCAAGTCATAACGTCGAAAGTACTGTCTGATGCCGGAGACTTAAGCAGTTTGAGCTGGGATGAAGTATTGGATACAGTAAAACTGCTTCTGTTTGAAGTGCTTCGTTCCATGTGTGATACTATTTTATCTGTGATGAGTATGGCAAGCATTGTGAGCACTATCTGTGGGTTTGGCTTGAAAACTGTCTACAGGATCATCGGGGCCCACGATGAAGAGGAGAGTATTCAGCCAGCTGTGTCTGGGTTTTTATTTGTCTTGTTGGCCATGCAAACAGGCATCACCAGCATTGCCAGTGAGGGCAGGCTCCAGCTGTTATTTCAAAACTGCATCCTGCTTATAGTTGCTAATCAACATTTTGTTCAGACCGTCGCTGCTGATTTAGTCCTTAAAGCCAGTACAGATGACATCGCTATTGTGAAGCATATAAGACCTATGTTGCCATACATAATCTTTTTCTCATTCCCTTTTCTAGTTTTGGTACGTTTGTGGGAATATCCTTTCCGGTTGTCATGGTTATTAGCAATATCAGCTTTTAGTTTGGAGCTTATAATAAAGTCTTTAGGGACCTTAACATTTTATGCTCTGAATATGCTCCAGTCTCACACAAATTTTTTACATGAAAATTTAGATGACTGCTCATTTTATATCAGAGCCGTCTGTGGATGTTTAGAATTTGCATGTGGTATATTTCTTTTCTGCAATGGTGCATACATTTTCTTTTTTGAGTCAGGGGGTGTGATACGATTTGTAATGATGATAATACATTTGTACTGCAATATTTATCAAACGGCTGTTAAAGGTTTGAAAGCCTATCGGCTCCGACAGTCGGCATGGGAGAAGATGAACAGGCTGCAGTTTGCAAGTCAAGAACAGTTAGATGAAAATGATGACATCTGCCCAATCTGTTACCAGGAGATGGTTGAGGCTGTTGTTGTGAAGTGTTCCCATGTTTTCCATAGGGGATGTCTGCAGAAATGGCTTACAATACAAGAGAAATGTCCTCTTTGCCATGTTGACCTATCAGAGGAAGGTCAGGCTAATAAAAAGAACAACTGAGGGTCAGTCTAATGAAGGAACAATATACAACAGAAGTGACCTTTTTAATGTGTTAAAGAGACATATTAAATTGTTGTTTTACATGTTACATATGTGTGTGTGTGTGTGTGTGTTCTGAATATTGGTGTTTACTCCTTGTCAGAATACAGAGGGCTTTAACTTGTGTGCTTAATGTGGCTAGAGAACGAATGTTTGCCATAAAGTGGGCCTTCACAGTAGGTTTTCGTAATGTCTTCTTCTTCATCTGCCCTTTATTCCTCCATTGGATCCCTGAACCAACTCACGCCAAGACGTCCTATCTCTTGCTATCTCTTGCAGCACCTTCCATGTCCTCCCCATACTATTCATCTCTATTTCTAATTCTCTTCTCCATGTGTTGTTTGGTCTACCTTTATTTCATTTGCTTTGTTGGTTCCAGACAAAGGAATTGTTAGTTAGACTATTGTCAGATTTCCTCATTGTGTGTCCCACCCAGCATCAGAATATTTTCTTCACTTCTTAATTCACTGAAATATGTCTAGTTCCCTCCCTAAGCTCTACATTGGTGATTCTACCATGTTTAGAACAACTATTCAACAGTAATAGATGTTTGTAGTTCACTAGTAATTGTTTTTGTTGTTTAAATTTCTTTTGACTTCCACATATTTCCTGGTGCTATGAAAGCTCCTTTTGCATTCTTATTTTAATATCTCTATCTGTTCCCCTGTTTGTGTCTACATTACTGCCTAAATAGATGTGTGACTCCACCTCTTCAAATGAGGTTTCGCTATGGGAGATCGGTTTATCATTTGCTTGATTTATTCTCAGTATCTTCTTGTATCTATGAATATTTATCCCTAATTGTTGTGACCTTTCATCAAGTGTGGTTAGTTTATTTTGGATCTGATCTGTGTAGGGGAAAGGGTGGCGATGCAATTAACAAAGTCCAGATTATTGAGCTGCTGTGTTAGAGTCCATTGAATTCCATTTATTGCGGGAAAATATTGTCTTCATAATCCAATCTATAGTCCATATAAAGTAGTCACTGATAAATGTGTTTTAATATAAAGGTATTGCAAAAATGAAGCAAAAACCTTAGAAACATTTCATATCACTATTTAACAACTGATTAGTGCTAAAGTTCAGTTTAAATATTGTTTATGCATGCAACTTCAATTTTCTATTCTTTTATTTTTGTAGAGCATGTCTGAACATTATTTTAAATTAGTTCTTAACTAATGGTTTAGCTGCTGATTTCTGACTTTGTTGCCTGTTTGTACGGGATCCCATGCGGGCCAACAGTCACAATTTTACTCTTTATTTAGTGCAGTTTCAGATTTCATATTCCTTCCATCGTGATTTAGAAAGAACAGTCATGGAAGGCATGCTTGTTGGAAGATGAGGCTGGTATCAACCATCATCATGGTGGACACAGGACATTAGGACATCCTGGGACATGAAAATGCGTAAAGCAGGAGAACTGGAAACGGTCAAGTCTTCTCAGCAGGCTGTGATAAAAGTGGCATTCTACAGAGGACTTGCTACATTATGATAATGGTGTTGTTATTGGCAGTGTTAAATCCTGATGGACTTAATGATGAGACAGTTGACAATATTTTCACCCATTCTCTAATTTTGTGTACTTAATTTGAGAACATCTGCATCTTTTCCAGATGTAATTGCATTGTGCCTAGTTTATTTGCACCCTTAGGTCGACACATCCCACTTCTGCAGGTGTTTGTTGACTGGGTTAACCTTCCTGGGTGAACTGAGGTTTAAATTGGGGATGTAAGATGGTTTGAATGGCTCACAGTATCACATAGCAACATACAGTTGCACTTGTGATCTCATGTGGCAATAGTTGCTCAAAGGGCTTCACCAATGTCACAACATGAAACATCAGTTTGCACTAACTTGCTATCAGATGTGGTCTATGATCACCAGCTCCTGTGATGTAGAATCAGATTGCACACTGTGGCCTTCACCATATTTGCACTATTGCATGTGGTCCAATATGGACATTGTTGCAACCAACTTTTCAGTTGGTTAATATTTCTGCCAGTATCACAGCCAGGCACAAACCCATGTGCTTTCCTCGACATTGTTCAATTGAAGGACTGCTTTATTTTCACTTGGAAGTTCATTAATCCAGTGTGCTGTATAATTTAGGTAAGAATCAGTGGTATCTATGGACCGCTGAATGATCTAAAAAATACTGTTGGATTCATACAAGAGACAACATTGCAGTTATAGGCTTATTTCAGGCGAACGAAAGAAGAAGAAGAAGTGGTTTCTTGAGCTCTCGACACACCTTGTGTCAGATTTCACTTTCTGCATCATCTGTATGTGACTGATTAGCTGTGTATCTGTACAGAACTGAACATGTTGGGAATAATTTTGTCAGTGGAGGTCCACGTGGCTGAGAGGTTGACACACTTAAACTTTCTTTTCTGATCAGGGTGTAGTGGTTTCGTTCCAAATGCTGGACAGTTGGACTTAAATGTTGTCTTGTTATCCTGGAACTGGGGACATAAGTTACAAGTACCTCAGTTGGAGAGTGTTCGCCTGATGGCAACACCGGTAATAGGGAAAGCTAACCCTCATGTAAAGAAATCAGTGCAGTGCACTCAATTAGTAGTAGCAACTACTGTCAGGAAAAGACATCTTCTTCTTAGAATTATATATCCAGCTCTAATAAACCCTACCAGAGACTGGAATCTAGCAGCTTCCATGATAGAATTCGGTTGAATATCTAAGTACCATTATTTTGCTTGATATATTTGTATTGTCACTGTACAGTGTATTGCTTACAGCTTGTGTGTGGCCACCATCTCAGTTAGCATAACTAGGTGTTTTCACTTGAACAGTAGAGACAAGCCTTGTTTATATTATTTTTTTTTTTTTTGGGGGGGGGGGGGATGTCTGCATGACAGGTGATTGTAGAATGAAAATGTTGAACGAGCTTGGGTGTTACACCTTCACATAATGTTATGTATGTTCTTTATTAGAATTCTCCTCATATACACATAGACATGTCCAAATTGAACTATACTTTATCATGATGATGGTCGTTGCTATGGAAAAATTTACATAGAAGCAGATATTTACATATCAGGATTGAAGTGACTTGTCTGTCCTGTGCCTAGTCAGCTGAGGCAGCCTTCATTTCCTGTTTGTATTTGATTTCATTGAGCCCTGTAACTGAATACAAATATTTAATTTAATATATTATTCGGGACCCAATAAACTAACAGAATATTCAGTACATACTTTTCACTGTGTGTTGAGCATCAGTAATACTTATCACCGTGTGGTTAGTAATAAAGAGATCTCTGTTGTCATTAAGTAGTGAATTATTCACTGATATCTTTGGTCACATTTTGAGGAGCAATTCAGTTACCTTTTGTTAATCGGTGATGAGCAATTTACTGGTGAGTTATTCACTGAATTTTCTTGTCACTATATGGTGAGTGATTCACTGAATTCTCATGTCTCTATTTGGTAAGCGATTCACTGAATTTGTATGTCTCTTTGTTGCGAGCAATTCAATGAATTCTCGTGTCATTATTTGGTGAGTGAGTCACTGATCTCAAACAGCATAGTAAATAATATTATGTGATGTAACATTTTGTTAAAGTGTTTATTACTATTCTGTGTTTGTATTTTTATCTGTTTAAAAACTGCTGCAACTTAATCTTTAAAAAAAAAAACAGCATAATGTTCCAAAGACTTAAGTGGTTTAAAAATCTAAGAAATTAGAAGGCTATTGAATATAAGATAATTGTATATGTATGAACTGTTTATGCCTAATAATATATACAATAAACACGCCAATTTAGTTTCAGCCAGTGTACAGTGGCATTTGTCCATTGTTTTCCTTAACTGCTCCTTATATTGATTTAAAAATTGATCTTAGAGTAGATAAAATAGTAGCTTTCCCATTCCTTCCACTTGTTTATGAACATTTAAACCTCTGCTCACCTTTGACTGAATAGGTGTAACCCTCAAGGGAGAGATATTGGTGGAGGAAGTTAAGGCACCTCAGGTGCTAACTTGAGTTTGAAATGTTGTATACATACAATTGACCCTCCAAAATGGCCTCATTTCACTCTCAGCAACAGCCACTATCCATGACTGCCTAAGTAACAGTTAACTTCTACATCTCAAGGTCATTCAGTCACCAGCAGCCTTATGGAAGTGTCCAGGCTCCTCCACCAGGTCCCTGTATTGAACATATTTAAAGGAACAAGGACAGTGGTAGAATTATAAAACTAGCATCTGTTGAAAGCTTGATTATTATGGCAATGAGAGCAGTTTGTCCTCACATTTCGCTTGCTTTTGTTTTTAAAATAGAATTAATATTTACGATTGTAAATGTCCTTTTGTCTTGCATACTTTGTTGCAGGTGATTGTATAGATTTTATGTCACTTTAATATTTATTTTTCTTCCATTGAATATTATGCTGAAAAAGCTGCTTCTGTAAATGTATTTTCAAGAGAATGAATGTAAAAGTGTAGGAGAACAGCGTCTCTTTTTTTCTTGTGTAGGATTGCTGTAAATTTTTTTTTTTTTACTATATATTCATGGTTATTGTGGCTAGTAAGAAATATATCGTGGAATCACTTGATGCACCAAGCTGAAAAATAGATACCTGACTTTGCTAGGCAGCAGGGAAATGTATATGGTCACCCAATTGTACAAAGCTATGATCTACTAATTGTGAAATCATTAAAATTTAATAATTCAATAGCTATATCAGCTGTGGGAATGTATATATCTATTAACCTCAAGCTTGACATGACACGTGCGAGATGCAGATTCGGAAATTACATCTTATGCAGTGTAGAAATAGGTGCAGACTAGGAAAGTACATGTGGTGCAGGATAGGAATATTGTGCAACTTGGAAATATGATACAAGCTAGGAATATAGCGCAACTTGGAAATATGATGCAGGCTAGGAATATTGTGCAACCTGGAAATATGATGCAGGCTAGGAATATTGTGCAACCTGGAAATATGATGCAGGCCAGGAATATTGTGCAAGCTGGAAATATGATGCAGGCCAGGAATATAGTGCAACCTGGAAATATGATGCAGGCTAAGAAAGTATATGTGGTACAGGCTAGGAATATGGGTCAGGTTAGGAATATGGTTCAGGTTAGGAATATGGTGCAGATGAGAAAGGTACATCTGGTGCGGGCTAGGATTATGGTGCAGCTAGGAAAATGCATGTGGTGCAGATTAAGAATAAGGTGCAGGCTATGAATACAATGCATGCTAGGAACATAGTGCAGTCTAGGAATATGGTGCAGGCTAGGAATACAGTGCAGGCTAGGAATACGGTGCAGGCTAGGAATACGGTGCAGGCTAGGAATATGGTGCAGGCTAGGAAGTTGGTGAACGCTAGGAATATTTATGGTGCAGGCTGGGAATATGGTGCTGGCTAGGAATACGGTGCAGGCTAGGAATACGATGCAGGCTAGGAATATGGTGCAGGCTAGGAAGTTGGTGAACGCTAGCAATATTTATGGTGCAGGCTGGGAATATGGTGCTGGCTAGGAATACGGTGCATGCTAGGAATACGGTGCAGGCTAGGAATATGGTGCAGGCTAGGAATACGGTGCAGGCTAGGAATATGGTGCAGGCTAGGAATATGGTGAATGCTAGGAATATTTATGGTGCAGGCTGGGAATATGGTGCTGGCTAGGAATACGGTGCATGCTAGGAATACGATGCAGGCTAGGAATACGGTGCAGGCTAGGAATATGATGCAGGCTAGGAATATGGTGCAGGCTAGGAATATGGTGCAGGCTAGGAATATGGTGAACGCTAGGAATATTTATGGTGCAGGCTGGGAATATGGTGCTGGCTAGGAATACGGTGCAGGCTAGGAATACGGTGCAGGCTAGGAATATGGTGCAGGCTAGGAATATTTATGGTGCAGGCTAGGAATACGGTGCAGTCTAGGAATATGGTGCAGGCTAGGAATACGGTGCAGTCTAGGAATATGGTGCAGGCTAGGAATATTTATGGTGCAGGCTAGGAATATTTATGGTGCAGGCTAGGAATATGGTGCTGGCTAGGAATATGTATGGTGCAGGCTAGGAATATGTATGGTGCAGGCTAGGAATATGTATGGTGCAGGCTAGGAATATGGTGCAGGCTAGGAATATGGTGCTGGCTAGGAATATATATGGTGCAGGCTAGGAATATATATGGTGCAGGCTAGGAATATATATGGTGCAGGCTAGGAATATGGTGCAGGCTAGGAATATATATGGTGCAGGCTAGGAATATATATGGTGCAGGCTAGGAATATGGTGCAGGCTAGGAATATGGTGCAGGCTAGGAATATATATGGTGCAGGCTAGGAATATATATGGTGCAGGCTAGGAATATGGTGCAGGCTAGGAATATATATGGTGCAGGCTAGGAATGTGGTGCAGGCTAGGAATATGGTGCAGGCTAGGAATATGGTGCAGGCTAGGACATTGCTCTGCAAAACCTAAAGAATTTTTAATTTATCTGAATTTGAACAGACAGAACAACTGTGAGAATACTAAGAGCATGCATATTTCCTGTGGCAGCTTACAAATGAAAGTGGGACACTTTACAAATCAGCTGAAAAACACACGTGTCTTTGAATATAAATGTTACAGAGGAATAGTAAACATTTATTGAATGACAAAAAAATGTAATCACCAAGAACTCGGTATTGAAAAATATTCATTATTGAGAAATAAAATTAGGAAAATTTAAATATTTTGGACACAGACATTAACTGATGTAAAAGATAACTGTGGAGGGAGGTGTACTGTGAAAACGGAAGAGGAATACCACATCATAGTTGGATTCAGGATGGGATAGATAATTTACTCATGACAGCAACAGAAGCTGGGCACTTGGCTTATGAGGGAGAGAAATTCTGAAAGACTGTTATGGGGGGAAAGTTCTGCAACAGATAAGCTTCTAAATGATGATGAACTGACATGTAAGGGGTGAGAATGAGAGAAAGAGACTTTGCATATTGTAAGAGCAGCCATAGCCTTCAGTGTAATCTAGCTGGATGTACTTGCTCACCCTAGATGTTAGATGTTGAAGAACACTATGATATATTTGTATTTTGCTGAAACTTTCCTGGCTGAAGATAATGGTTATATTTTATTAACTTTATTTTATACCTACACGTGGATTTATACTACACCATCATGTCCACAAATCGTATATGATTTTAATGTGTAGGTTTGTATTCTTAACATTTGCTCACTCTTGAATGTACTAACTTTGTATGCACATAGTTTTCATGTCCTTATGTTTCAGTAGTTTAGTGGGCGTCTTTATTTCACACACAGTTGCCAATTCATTGAATCATTCCTTGAAACTAGTTACTAGAAACCTGTAAGTTATTCATTATAGGAATGGGAGAGTTTTCAGTAGTGACATGGACTTGGTTTCTTTGAGGCTAAGGTAGCCTCCAGTAATGACATGGTTCCATTGAGGCAAGGGTAGCCTCCAGTAATGACATGGTTCCACAAAGGCAAAGGTATTCCTGAGTAATGACATGGTTCCATTGAGGCAAAGGTAGCCTCCAGTAATGACACAGCTTCACTGAGGTAAATGTAGCCTCCAGTAATGACACAGCTCCATTGAGGTAAAGGTAGCCTCCAGTAATGACACAGCTCCATTGAGGTAAAGGTAGCCTCCAGTAACACCAAAGAGTGTAGAATGTATTCTGGCGCCCCGGGGATATTTTGACATGCCCATTCATCATTTTATTTAATTTAGTTGCATGTCCTTCACTGGACATAGCAGTCAACCCCAGCATTTTGGCTGTTTGTGATTCCTCAGCAAGTTTTACATTCAGTAGTTTGCCATTGCTTTCTGAACGACCGGCACCTATACCTTTTTCATAAAAACCAGCACCGCTGTGTTTCGAACCCACGTATATGGGATTACGAATCGCATCCGTAACCCCTTCGCCACTGAGACAGGTATTCATCATTTAGGGCAGATTTTATTTTGTGGAGATGAACTTATGCTGTAAGTCTTGTGGATGGAACCTAAAATTTGTGGTTTTGCTTTGTTCTGTTCAGCTGTCTTCATCATTATACAGGCAATCACATTCCCCCACAGGCATCTGTCCTCAATGTTCTTCATAAGCTTGACCACAGATAGTCTTCACTGTCTAGCTTTAGAGTGTATAAACATTTGTTAAGAAATGAAATGTTGGGTAGAAACACTGAAAATGGCTTGACAGAATACTGAAGCCATCTTATAGGGAGGAAATTGTATATTGGGAAGACAATGACTCTCACATTATTTTAAAAAATTTAGTTGCATGTCCTTTACTGGACGTAACAGTCAACCCCAGCATTTTAGCTGTTCATGATTCCTGGTCAAGTTTTACGTTCAGTAGTTTGCCATTGCCTTCTGAACGACCGGCACCTATACCTTTTTTCGAAAAAATCAGCACCGCTGTGTTTCGAACCCGGTATACGGGATTACGAATTGCGTCTTTAACCCCTTCGTAGGATCTGTCTACCCTATTATGACATTTGATATTACCATAACTTGCTGCAGTCATTTCTTTCCAGCTGACATGTGTTGATAGAAAAATCATTCACATATTAAATGTATAACATGGAATTTTAACGCCTTCTGTATCTAGCATCTAACATCTAACAATGTGTTCAACAAATAACATACAAATTTCATTGGCTGAGGAGCCCTTAAGAATATTCAAATAGTATGACAAATAAATTAACAGGTATTGATTAGCACGGACAGTGAGTAGTGAGTGTCTTTATTCTACAGACTTGCCGTTTCATGGAATCATTCTTTGAAATTAGTTACTAGCAGCTTGTTTGCTATTCATTATAGAGACAGAAGAGTTTCCAATAATGACATGGAGGCAAAGAAGGCTTCCAGTAATGGCATGGATCTTCTGATCTCTGCTACTTTCCTTTCCTCACTGTGAGTGCAGATCAATCCCTGCAAATGTATTTCACACTATGTGTTTATTGGTTATTCCATACATAATGTAATTTTCCTAATTCCTTCCATCCCAGATGGCTTTTATATTCACCCACAATATTTGAATTGTTATTTAACCCGTCCTGTCTCATGCAGGTATTATTTTAATTCCTTTAGATGCAGACATGTATTAAATTGCAACACTTTTAATTTGAAATAGCTAGCAGAACTCATGTCTGGACTAGAAAGAATTCATTACAAGGTGTCTCAGTAGGCCAGTTTTTGTAGTAGATGTGGGTGTGTAACCAATAGTATACTTTAATGCTAGCAGACTGAAATAAGACAGCTCTGCATCACCACTGAAGCTAATATTTGAATGTGTTTTTCACTGGAAAGTTCCACATAGGAAGTGGTCAAGTCAGTACTGAAATCCATGGCTAGAACTATTGCTTTTTTTTTTTTGTCAGGTCACATTGGGGCCAGGGGGAATGATGTGAAGGCAGATAGACATCTTGGTTGTTTCTGCAACTTCAAGGAAGATCCATCATTGGACTGAGTAGGCATAAATGCAGTTAAATATTTATGAAACTGCTGATTTCAGAGATGTGGGACAATGACCTTGCTCAGGATGAGAGGCGATGGGGTCAGGGAGCCGTGAGACTTCACAATTTTGTACATTACATAAGAAGTCTGATAAGCTGACACCAAACTAGTGATCAGTTGTCAACTCTCTCTTAGAAATTCCAAACAGGCAACCTATTGATTTTTGCAGGGTACACTAATGATAGGCCATTTTGATAATTTGATACTGTAAATCTGTAACTCAACACTTTAGATATTTGAGAATGAATTGAAACAAACATTCAGTCTTGTGTTTACAAAACCATTTCAGTGGGGGATAGTTAAATCAGGATACCAAGTATCTGGATTGTAGCTGTGACTCATTATTCTAACTCGATGTAGCTGTGTTACTGATATTTTCAAGGGCCACTAACTTGTCATGGGAGATGTTTTGAGTTTCTGCTTGTCATGTGTATAATGCCATGGATCCTATAACAGTGCTTCTCTTGGGAAAAACACAGTGCCATATGTTCCTCCCATCCTCCACCAATTTCTTTCATTTCTTCCAAGATGTGATGTGATACTGTACATAAATGGATTGCACTATTGTACTTGACGATGTCTTAGTTATTCATTTATCCATGTTTGTATGCTTGTTTTTGTTTGTCTGTATTTAATGTGAAACAAATTCTTCAGGCAAATTAAACTTGAAATTTTGTTGTTATAAGAAAGAGATAAGAGAGGCAGAGAGAAAACACACATACACCCACCCATACCACAGTGTCATCTTCTTCTGCCTTTCATATCCCAATGGAGACACACAACCAACTTATGCCAAGTTCTTTGTAGACTTGCTCATGGTTGGTTGCATTTTACAGCCCAAGTTTTCTGGGCCATGAGGTAGCCAGTCAAACCTTTCTTACTCACCTTTAACAACATGCAGGATAGGTTACAGTGTTACTGTTCTCTGAAACCCTTATTTATGTTAGTGGCATTAAACAGTTAACACCCCAGTGTCAAGCCAGAACCACATTGAATATTATTAAACCGTGGTGAATCTCTCTCAAGTGCATGCACACCCTCTCTTGTTTGTTACATCACAAATGCCACTGACTATCATTATGTTCTTTTTACAAACAATAGAGATTTAATGTTAGTGTGATTTTCTGCACACATAAACATGAGGATATCATTCAAGGAGACAATTCGAGAATTTATCAAAGAAAACAAAACACCACAGCTTGGTTTATGAATATCACACGCCTGGGAATTAGACCACAATGGTGTTTTATTTTTTAGATCAAATTACTAAATAAAAAAAGACATTCAAAAGATTCTACAAGGGGGCAAAAGCTAGCATCAGTGTGTATTACTGACTCACAGTAAGTTGATATACAACAAGAGAGGTCTCATACATTTAAACATTAAAATGTACTTCTTGAAGAATAGGCTCAAATTTCATGGGAAAAAAATGTAGGGAGTACTAGAGAAACTGGGAATAAATAGGAGTTCTTGGAAGAAATAATCAGAGAAAAATCACGTACTTTGGCGACACAGACATGGTAAGGGTAATCCCATAGCAGTTACTAACATTGGGGTTGAATAGACTGCGACTTGGAGGGGGAGTTTCCTTTCTCATCTCCTGTCCTTCCCAGACAATTCCCTGAAAATTGTCCAGTACCATTTTTGTGAAGCTGACATGAGACTTTCAAGCCAACGCTTGCAGGCAGTCGAAGGCAAGTGAACAAGGGATAGGCAGTGATACAAGCGGGGAAGATAACATCAAGAGACGGACAACCAGCAGTACATCTGAGAGTACCACCAGCACAGAAGACGGGAAGTGTTTTGAGTTCTGTCCATCCCATTTTTAGAGTGGAAGTGGCATTTAACTGACACCCGCATGTTTTTTTTTTTTTTTTCTTGTGAGAACCAGTGCTATAAATGTAAGTAAGGAAAGTTCGGAAAACAGGCTAAGCCTCAAAGAGAGGGCTTTGTGACGAAGCACCTGCCTTGCACTATGAAGGTCATGGGTTTGTTTCTAAACTTCCCAATTAGTTCACTTGTTTTTTCAGAGACCCCTGGGAGTCATCGCTGCAGCTATGGAGTTCATGCTCTGTGCAATGCTTTCGCAGGCTGCTCTGGGGAAAGAAGTCCAAATTATACAGGATAGAACTCTGTGCAATGAAGATGATACTCCTGCCGTTATCCCCTTGTAAATTTTAAGTCTCAAATATTGTGTTCCGTTCAGTGTTCAAATAGAGCTGTTGGCTTGGCCGGTGTGTAAAAACATGATCTCAGATTCCACAAGACAATTTTTTTTCAGCCGTACATCTTGCTCTCATTTTATAGGGCACTGTAACCAAGGATGAGCTGTGATAGCAATGTGAACTTTGACCTATGTGCCCATGCAACGGACAAGTTCATTCACCAGAAAAAGGAGGTCAGCATGGCCGAATGTATAAGAACACGTGTTCTTAAACATCTGATTTGCTAAAGCCGAGGTAAGGGGTTCAACCCCTACACTGAACTGTTGGACTGAAATGCTGACCTCTCATCGACTTGGGGTCGTAAATTACAAGTACCTTTGAAGTTGAAGTGGGTTCGCCTGATGGTGAGGGACACTGTTCATAGAGAAAGCTAATCCACATACAACATTCAGTCCAGCACTACTGGAAGTAGTGGGTATGGACTATGCTTGAGTTCAAATTGAGCGAGCACCCAAAAAAAAACCAGAAAAGGAGGGATTTTCGTCCACCTGTGTGTGACTCAAAGGTCGACATTGCCTCATTAAATTGGAAAGGAAGTTGATGGTACCGCAGTGAACAGTTCCTTTCTTCTTTTGTATATAAATAACATCTGTGTGTACCTTAATACGACCTTCGAAGCAACGACTAATGATTTTAATTAATATGTAAACACACAACATCACATACACTTGGCCTTGGTCTCTAAGGATCTACACAGCATTCCTTGCAACCTCATAGTTGCTCCATCACCCTTGGCTCATGTGTGTGTATGCGAATTGTTCCAGTGACACACTGGCTGTAAACACATCAGATTCATCCTGTCCTACACCCCTCCTCGCTGGAATCACACTTAAAATCCAAATTCGAGCAACCTTAACATTTTGTTTCATCTTATATCTTCAACTAGCAGTCGTTCATAAATAGTCTGCCTTGTCCACATATTCTTGACTATCTACTAACTCTTAGCTGTACAATAATCAACTGACACAAACAGAATCCTATCCACAATTAAAATTAGTTCTTTACAGGATGTCGCAGTCAACCCCAGCATGTTTTGGTTGTCTGTGATTTACTAGGCCGTGTAGTTCACAAGTTTGCCACTGCTTTCTGAATGGTCTCATACAATCGAAATAAGTGCAAAGATTGCCCACAACTGATTTAAAACCTTTGACTCTTATATGACATGATCTACAGTGGAGTCTGAATAAGTAGAAGTAACGGGCAGAAGGAATTTGTTCTACTTATCAGAAATTCTACTTACCCAGACTGCATACATTTACACTAATACCATGCAGTAGCATTGAGTAAAATGATTGTACCACTTAGGAAACACAGTTAGTGAACAAATAAATAACAATACAATATCAGAATTGTTTAATTATTTTACAAAGCGCAACATTAAAGTCATATGAAAATTTCCAAATTAATTAAAGAAAAAGTCTGTGATTTTGCTTTGCTTCTAGACTTGTGAAAAATGTCTTCCCATGGCCTGTTTAAAGGCACAAAATGGTGGGACTGCATCATCTGAACATCCAGTCTGCATCATGTAAATGTCAATTTTGTCAATCCATGCCAAAATATCTGACTGTGATACAGGTTGTGCTTGCTGCCCACAGTCATCCTCATCATCAGAGTCAGGGCTGGAAGGGTCTGTTGGTTGAATGACTGTCATACATAGCCCTATAATATCAGTGCTTGAAAGAGTGGCACTAGTAGAAACATCATTGTCAATGTTGAGCTCTTTATACAATCTAGCAAGTAATGGCCCCACTGAAATGTCAGTAACATTGCTCTCATTGCTCGCTGATGGTGTGGAATTCTCATTTACAAAGACACCTACTGCAGGTAAGAAGCCAGCCTGTCTAAAGCAGTTTGCTATAGTTGCTGGTAAAACTCTGTCCCATGAAGAATTTAACATAAGAATACCAAATTCTCTAGCTATATTCACTTTCTTCTTCCCACTATGTTCAACCTATTCCAACAGCTCAATCTTTCTATTTAAAGTTTAAGTAGCAAGCTTTCGTCCTTTAGCCGCCATTGTTGACATGTAGCGAGATATGTGGTATGTACAAGGTTGTTGTTCTCCGGGCTGACTAAAAATAATTCTTTTGCGAAACAATTTTTTTTTGGGGTGTGACATGAACAGTTCGACTTAAACATGAACACTTATATAGTCGTATTCATTTTTATGTTCGACTAATCCGAAAATTCGAGTTAACCGAATTCGACTTATCAGGACTTTTTATACAATGATAAAGAAAGATAATGGCCGGGACTAAGCCAGTAATGTCGACCGACTTAAGCGAAATTCTACTTATACGAGTTCGACTTAAGTAGACTCGACTGTGATTATAAAATGCATGTCTTACTATACCTCAAGCCACAGCGCTATTATCCACATTCTACCAGGTGTTTGTAAAGTTTCACTAAACTTTGTATGTAGAACAGTGGTTCTCAACCGGTGGGGAATTCCCCCCCCCCCCCCACCAGGAGGGAATTTTAGGGTTTCCAGGGGGAGAATTACGATTATTTCAAGATCACGTTAATACAAGAACCGATTACTTTATATTGTCTTTTACCTCCATACTTTACGGTTCTGTACTTTACCCTTCTTAAATTAATTTTATAGCGTATGTAGACCCACAAATCATGTTTTATGTAGATGCCTAAACTTGTTCTAGTATGTGTTATTAGTATGTTAAATTTAGCTTCCATTTTTTAACGTGGGGATTAATAGGGAGGAAATATGAAAAGGGGGGGGGAGGGGGGAATGACGTTCTAAAAATATGGTGAAGGGGTGCACGGGCCAAAAAAGGTTGAGAACTACTGATGCAGAAGAAATTTGAAAAATGACATCATCAAAAAATGTGCTCCACGGTCCATTGTGAAGTAATATGTGAATGGCTGTCATCTGCTGAAGTAATTCTTTGCACTCCAAACAGAATGGTGTTATCAATGGAATAAGGAATTTTTTTTTTGGGGGGGGGGGGGGGGGGGATGAACAAGTGTTTCAAAATGACGGTCAATGCACATGGATGGTTGTTCAAAGATTTCATAATGTGATGAGGAGGTTGTTTATTGGGAAATTTGTTGAATAAGTTTCTTGCTAAGGGAAATGTAGAAGATGCTCCACGATCTTGTAGGCCTGCTGTGTCTGAAGAAAATTCTAGATATCCCAGACAGAATCCTGAAAGACCCAAGCAAGTCCTTAAGGAAAACGTCGCAATAAGTGAACATATCAGTGACCACAGTGCACACAATTCTTAAACAATGATTACATTTTCATCCATACAGGATTTCTGTTGTGTATGAACTAAAAAAGCCGGCTTCCTGGCCTAGAGGTTAGCAACTTTTCTCCGTAATCTCGTATACTCTCGTGGGTGACGTGACGACGGTGAGAATCAGCAGTGGTTCAAATCGCGTCTGTAACTTACGGGGTATGTGAGCCGGCCGCTCAGAAAGCAATGGCAAACTACTGAGCGTAATCTTGCCAAGAAATCAACAATCAGCTGAAAGATGCTGATGTTGACAGTGATGTCCTGTAAAGGATATGCAAACATATTTATGAACTAAAAAAGTTTCTTAATCAATCCAGAGTCAAGTACTCTACATGGTTTCAAGCATTTTTAGCTAAAGAAGGCGAGTCAATTCTCGATGTGACATTCTTCTCTGATGAGGCATGGTTTCATCTATCTGGATACATTAATAGCCAAAATAAAATATTTAGAGCACTTTTAATCCCAATGCATTTCATGAAGCATCTGGAACCTTTTTTTAGAACAGCTGAATGAACGTGAAATTGAAGAAGGATAGATCCAGCAAGATGGTGCAACTGCACACACAGCTAAGGCATCACAGCGTTTTTTGGAAGAAATTTTGGCAAATCGCATGATATCACGTGGAATTTAACTTGTTCGTTCTCCAGATCTAACTCCATTAGATTATTTTTTATGGAGTTTCTTGAAAGGAAATGTTTACAAATATAATGTACACACAATTAAGGACCTGAAAGAAGCAATCAGAATTACCATTCAAGAAATAACAGACATGTAGTAGGTATTTGACAACATGAAGAGATGTGTACAGTCGTGTCTTGAAGCCCTTGGTGGACATTTCCAACATCTGTTATAATGAATACTTCATTGGTACTTTCCAGCTTCCCCAAAACAGCGTTAGTGACCAAAGCAGTGACTACTGTAATTAATTTAGTGAATATTTTAGCACATTTTTGATGACATCATGTTCTTCTTTTTTCAAATTTGTTTTACATATACTTAGTGACAGCTGGCAAGATCGAAGGGAACAGACCAAGAGGAAGACCGAGAGGAAAATACCTGGATGGCTTGGCCACATGGCATGGACGAGACAGGAACACTGAGCTGATCCACGACTCTGGTGATCGAGTGAAATGGCGAATCATGACCGCCCACGCTTTCCGGCATGGCACATGATTGATTGATTGATTTACATATACAGTGTAGTGAGACATTACAAACACCCAGTATAACTGCTGGAATATTTTGAAAAATTTTGAATTGTAACTAAATCCTTCACTTACTGGTAATAAATAGGCCTGTAATAGAAAAGATAGCTGGCTCTGTGGTGAATGCAATTTGTAATCCTTGATACCACGTTCAAAACATAGATGCGGGCGATTTGGAAGCAGACGGCCTTGCCTTGGTTTCCATGCAAAAAGTCTCACACCCACCCTCCTTTGTCTCCTCTCTCAACATGCCTGGTTGGTTAGAGTTACTTCTCTTTTCTTCTCTTAGTAGGAGCCCTAGTACATGGGCAACACAGGATGTTTAAGTTAGTTGCATATCTTTTACAGAATGTCACAATCAACCCCAGCATTTTGTGGCTGTTTGTGATCTCTTGGCAAGTTTACATTCAGTAGTTATGCCATTGTACAACATATGATGTACACAAATGCATTATGCCAATATGCATAATGAAGACACAACTGATAAGTTGCACAACTTAGTGTCTTGCATATTTCACTGCATCTCATCAGGTCCTTACTGCAGAAGTCACTCAACATCAAATTAAGAAAGCAATGAATCCTTCAAGCTGAAATATACAACACACATATTCCCATGGTAATTTAAACTAATTACCACGGTAATTTTAAACTGACTATCACGTCATTTTGTTTACACAACCATATGATTCACAAATGCTTTAGTGCATCTTAATTTGTGTCATCATAATTCAAATTCACTACAGGAAAAAATAATTTTGAAAATGGTCAATAGTCAACAATCATGGTAAATTTTCCAACATCAATGCCAGATGTTTGCCTATAATATCCAAGAGATCTTGACTTATGCTCATGAGCACTCGGAAGTTGTTTTTATCAGTGATTACCCCTGAAGGTGATGCCATGAAGTCTGACAGTGTTTTCTGCACATGGCTTATCTTCTGGAAGGTGCTTTTATCCAAAGGCAATGATAACAGTTTACAGTCTTCTGTAAATGTGGAAAGCCAGTTGTAATAGTCTTGGCTATTTAGGTCAGGGTTGTAAATATAATCTGAGGATTCGCTGAAAGGTTCCCCGCTTGTATTAATGGGGAGACTCCAGGTTTCTGGTTGTGTTTGTGAAGTCTGTGTTTTTTCAATAGTGGTGAAAAGTTTAGTGTCCTCGTGATAAATATTTAAGGTCATTTCTCCCAAGTTCAAGTCTTCAGGTTTTACCCCCAAGTTCATCTCTTCAGTTGTTAATTTGGAGACAGGAAGCATGTTGGGTTCCTCATTTACTTCCGGGCTGGATTTGTGTGGATGAGTTCTCTGTAGCTGCCCTTGTGAAACAGCATCCCCCTGCCATTTTTCTGACAAATCTACAATTTGCTCAGGTGGTTGTTGGCTGGCAGCATTAGCCTGCGGCTGCTGAATTATACTGTACGTGTTGTCTGCCTCTTGGATAAATGTCAATGAGGCATCATTTGCCTGGAGTTGGATGTCTCCCACACTGATTCGATTGGCTAGTTCTTCAAGTGGAATGTGTCCACCATCTTCCAGCTGAAGTTCATAGATCTGACTGCTGTCATCACGTCCAATTATTCTGAATGTGCACCCTGGCTGCAGGCTTGTGAAGTCTTCCACGCCAGCTGCTGGTTCTGAGACAGCTACAGGCTTTGGGTCATACACTTGATGAGCAGGTTGAAAATCGTTATTACTGCCACCGGCAGACTGAGAAGACAAACACAAACAAAAATAACCATTAACCGAAAATATGGAAACAGAACAGGCAAACAATACAGTGCAAACCACTTAAGGTGATCTCGGATGTGGCAAATTTCTGTTGTGACGAACAAAATTGCATTGTACATTGTAAATACATTACTATGTGCTTGAACTCTTATAAGAGGAATTTCTTATAAGAAGAAGTATTTCTTGGATACCAGGTGAGTTTTCCTTATCAGTTCTGCAATGTATAAGGCTAGGGTAAAGGAAATGGCTACCCACGTATTACCAGGGCCCATAAGGGAAGCAAAGTATAGTAACACTGTAACCTACCATGCATTTCATAAGAGGCTGCTAAGGAGGGTTCACATGAGGTTAAGTTGCTTCATTTCGTAGAAAACTTCAGTTGCAAAATCTAAACAAACACAAACAGTTTACAAAAGGTTTGATGTAAGTTGGTTGAGGGTCTTTGTTCTGGTGGGAAATGAAAGGTGGATGATACTGATGATGATGATAAATAATGGCAGATATTGCTGCAGTGATGTAAAGTGACAGGACTTCACAAACGTAAATTAGGTCAAGGCATTATGAGGTAGGTTACCACTTCCATTCCTAAATATCTTTCTAAAGAAATCTTAAGGCTAGGTCAATTCCAAAGCTGTATACAGGCACAACACAACCCTCCTTAACTGAGGATTGAACCACAACCACAACTGGTAAATCAGCACACTGCACTATGTTACCACAGAACAATATTTAGGGCTGGAAATGACCAGCAGATACCACTATTATCATCATTCACACACATAGGGCAATCACAGGATTTCATCCGTTTCATGAACCAAGTCTCAAAGCTTTTTCAAAAATAAATGGAGATAAAGGAAAATATAAATACTAAATATATGGTTTATTTCTCAAACAATGCCAAGGGATAGAACAGTCCTGCCCATTAAAAACACAATAAAAAATTTAACTTTTCTCTGAATATTAAAAACTAACAAAAACAAATAGATAATACCCACAGACAAATCCATGTCAACTAAATATTACAATAAGTAATTAAGACATTTGAAATGTTACAATGTCTGAAATTTTGACAACAATGGTGACTGTTCACAAAAAGCCAGAAGAAGACTGGCCATAGCAATGCAGAGGCGCAACAGCAAGAGAAACCTACACCAGCAACCAAATAAAAGTAAATAGAACATGCATCTTTCTTGTGGCAACATACATATGTGAGACATAGACCATTCCACAAGCACTAAGAGGAAGAAAGAGGTTTCTGAAATTAAATATCAGAGAACAGTTCTTAGAATACTGTGGAACAAGAAGAAAGAATATTGACATTCTACAAGAACTCTGAAGAAGAGGTGTCTCATCAACCAACATAAAACTGGCACTGTTAGCTGTAAGATGCTGATGCATATGTTGGGGGAAGGATCTGAGCACCCATGAACATATGTTGGGAGAAGGATCTGAGAACCCATGAACATATGTTGGGGGAAGGATCTGAGCACCCATGAACATATGTTGGGGGAAGGATCTGAGCACCCATGAACGTATGTTGGGGGAAGGATCTGAGCACCCATGAACACATGTTGGGGGAAGGATCTGAGCACCCATGAACATATGTTGGAGGAAGGATCTGAGCACCCATGAACACATGTTGGGGGAAGGATCTGAGCACCCATGAACATATGTTGGGGGAAGGATCTGAGCACCCATGAACATGTCCAAAGTGCAAGGATGATGCTCCAACAGATAACTAACTGAAGAAGATTGACTCATAAATGATATCATGTCTTCAAAACTTAAATACACCAAATGTCAGTGGTTTAGAAAAACAGTCATGAAGGCATGATCCCTTGGCAGAGGCCATCTAACAGAACAGGCCAGTGCATTAATGACATTGTTGGCATGAAAATGCACAAAGCAGAGAACTGGTGACGTACTGAGTCATGTCAGTGGGCTATTCACACTTGTCATGAGACATAATTTGCTTGCACCAAGATATCCACATTTCTCAGCAGGACCAGTGCTATCAAAAGGGTTAAGGCAACATCTGTCTAGATGCAGATCATAGGCACCATCAATAGGGCTGATATGACAGCTGTCTAGATGCAGATCTTGGATGCTAACAAAATAGCTGTCCAGATGCAGAGCTTGATCGCTAACACAACTGCTGTCTAGATGCAGATCTTAGATGCTAACACAACAGCTGTCTAGATGCTGATCTTAGATGCCATCAACAATGCTAACACAACAGCTGTCTAGATGCAGATCTTGGATGCTAACACAACAACTGTATAGATGCAGATCTTGGATGCTAACACAACAGCTGTCTAGATGCAAATCTTGGATGCTAACAGAACAGATGTCTAGATGCAGATCTTGGATGCTAACACAACAGCTGTCTAGATGCTGATCTTAGATGCTAACACAACAGCTGTCTAGATGCTGATCTTAGATGCTAACACAACAGCTGTCTAGATGCTGATCTTAGATGCTAACACAACAGCTGTCTAGATGCTGATCTTAGATGCCATCAACAAAGCTAACACAACAGCTGTCTAGATGCTGATCTTAGATGCTAACACAACAGCTGTCTAGATGCTGATCTTAGATGCCATCAACAATGCTAACACAACAGCTGTCTAGATGCAGATCTTGGATGCTAACACAACAACTGTATAGATGCAGATCTTGGATGCTAACACAACAGCTGTCTAGATGCAAATCTTGGATGCTAACAGAACAGATGTCTAGATGCAGATCTTGGATGCTAACACAACAGCTGTCTAGATGCTGATCTTAGATGCTAACACAACAGCTGTCTAGATGCTGATCTTAGATGCTAACACAACAGCTGTCTAGATGCTGATCTTAGATGCTAACACAACAGCTGTCTAGATGCTGATCTTAGATGCCATCAACAAAGCTAACACAACAGCTGTCTAGATGCTGATCTTAGATGCTAACACAACAGCTGTCTAGATGCTGATCTTAGATGCCATCAACAAAGCTAACACAACAGCTGTCTAGATGCTGATCTTAGATGCCATCAACAATGCTAACACAACAGCTGTTTAGATGCAGATCTTAGACGCCATCAACAGTGCTAACACAACAGCTGTCTAGATGCAAATCTTGGATGCTAACAGACAGATGTCTAGATGCAGATCTTAGATGCTAACACAACAGCTGTCTAGATGCATATCTTAGACGCCATCAACAGGGCTAACACAACAGCTGTCTAGATGCAGATCTTAGATGCCATCAACAGTGCTAACACAACAGCTGTCTAGATGCTGATCTTAGATGCCATCAACAGTGCTAACACAACAGCTGTCTAGATGCTGATCTTAGATGCCATCAACAGTGCTAACACAACAGCTGTCTAGATGCTGATCTTAGATGCCATCAACAATGCTAACACAACAGCTGTCTAGATGCTGATCTTAGATGCTAACACAACAGCTGTCTAGATGCAGATCTTAGATGCCATCAACAGTGCTAACACAACAGCTGTCTAGATGCTGATCTTAGATGCCATCAACAATGCTAACACAACAGCTGTCTAGATGCTGATCTTAGATGCCATCAACAGTGCTAACACAACAGCTGTCTAGATGCAAATCTTGGATGCTAACAGACAGATGTCTAGATGCAGATCTTAGATGCTAACACAACAGCTGTCTAGATGCATATCTTAGACGCCATCAACAGGGCTAACACAACAGCTGTCTAGATGCAGATCTTAGATGCCATCAACAGTGCTAACACAACAGCTGTCTAGATGCTGATCTTAGATGCCATCAACAATGCTAACACAACAGCTGTCTAGATGCTGATCTTAGATGCCATCAACAGTGCTAACACAACAGCTGTCTAGATGCTGATCTTAGATGCCATCAACAATGCTAACACAACAGCTGTCTAGATGCTGATCTTAGATGCTAACACAACAGCTGTCTAGATGCAGATCTCAGATACCATCAACAGGGCTAACACAACAGCTGTCTAGACGCAGATCTTAGATGCCATCAACAATGCTAACACAACAGCTGTCTAGATGCTGATCTTAGATGCCATCAACAGTGCTAACACAACAGCTGTCTAGATGCAGATCTCAGATACCATCAACAGGGCTAACACAACAGCTGTCTAGATGCTGATCTTAGATGCCATCAACAGTGCTAACACAACAGCTGTCTAGATGCAGATCTTAGATGCTAACACAACAGCTGTCTAGATGCAGATCTTAGATGCCATCAACAGGGCTAACACAACAGCTGTCTAGATGCAGATCTCAGATGCTAACACAACAGCTGTCTAGATGCAGATCTTAGATGCCATCAACAGGGCTAACACAACAGCTGTCTAGATGCAGATCTTAGATGCTAACACAACAGCTGTCTAGATGCAGATCTTAGATGCCATCAACAGGGCTAACACAACAGCTGTCTAGATGCTGATCTTAGATGCCATCAACAATGCTAACACAACAGCTGTCTAGATGCTGATCTTAGATGCCATCAACAATGCTAACACAACAGCTGTCTAGATGCTGATCTTAGATGCCATCAACAGTGCTAACACAACAGCTGTCTAGATGCTGATCTTAGATGCTAACACAACAGCTGTCTAGATGCAGATCTCAGATACCATCAACAGGGCTAACACAACAGCTGTCTAGACGCAGATCTTAGATGCCATCAACAATGCTAACACAACAGCTGTCTAGATGCTGATCTTAGATGCCATCAACAGTGCTAACACAACAGCTGTCTAGATGCAGATCTCAGATACCATCAACAGGGCTAACACAACAGCTGTCTAGATGCTGATCTTAGATGCCATCAACAGTGCTAACACAACAGCTGTCTAGATGCAGATCTCAGATACCATCAACAGGGCTAACACAACAGCTGTCTAGATGCTGATCTTAGATGCCATCAACAGTGCTAACACAACAGCTGTCTAGATGCAGATCTCAGATACCATCAACAGGGCTAACACAACAACTGTCTAGATGCTGATCTTAGATGCCATCAACAGTGCTAACACAACAGCTGTCTAGATGCAGATCTTAGATGCTAACACAACAGCTGTCTAGATGCAGATCTTAGATGCCATCAACAGGGCTAACACAACAGCTGTCTAGATGCAGATCTCAGATACCATCAACAGGGCTAACACAACAGCTGTCTAGATGCTGATCTTAGATGCCATCAACAGTGCTAACACAACAGCTGTCTAGATGCTGATCTTAGATGCTAACACAACAGCTGTCTAGATGCTGATCTTAGATGCCATCAACAGTGCTAACACAACAGCTGTCTAGATGCAGATCTTAGATGCCATCAACAGTGCTAACACAACAGCTGTCTAGATGCTGATCTTAGATGCTAACACAACAGCTGTCTAGATGCTGATCTTAGATGCCATCAACAGTGCTAACACAACAGCTGTCTAGATGCAGATCTTAGATGCTAACACAACAGCTGTCTAGATGCAGATCTTAGATGCCATCAACAATGCTAACACAACAGCTGTCTAGATGCTGATCTTAGACGCCATCAACAATGCTAACACAACAGCTGTCTAGATGCAGATCTCAGATACCATCAACAGGGCTAACACAACAGCTGTCTAGATGCTGATCTTAGATGCCATCAACAATGCTAACACAACAGCTGTCTAGATGCAGATCTCAGATACCATCAACAGGGCTAACACAACAGCTGTCTAGATGCTGATCTTAGATGCCATCAACAATGCTAACACAACAGCTGTCTAGATGCTGATCTTAGATGCCATCAACAGGGCTAACACAACAGCTGTCTAGATGCTGATCTTAGATGCCATCAACAGGGCTAACACAACAGCTGTCTAGATGCTGATCTTAGATGCCATCAACAGGGCTAACACAACAGCTGTCTAGATGCAGATCTTAGATGCCATCAACAATGCTAACACAACAGCTGTCTAGATGCTGATCTTAGATGCCATCAACAGGGCTAACACAAACAGCTGTCTAGAGCTGATCTTAGATGCCATCAACAGGGCTAACACAACAGCTGTCTAGATGCTGATCTTAGATGCCATCAACAGGGCTAACACAACAGCTGTCTAGATGCTGATCTTAGATGCCATCAACAATGCTAACACAACAGCTGTCTAGATGCTGATCTTAGATGCTAACACAACAGCTGTCTAGATGCTGATCTTAGATACCATCAACAGTGCTAACACAACAGCTGTCTAGATGCTGATCTTAGACGCCATCAACAATGCTAACACAACAGCTGTCTAGATGCTGATCTTAGACGCCATCAACAATGCTAACACAACAGCTGTCTAGATGCTGATCTTAGATGCCATCAACAATGCTAACACAACAGCTGTCTAGATGCTGATCTTAGACGCCATCAACAATGCTAACACAACAGCTGTCTAGATGCTGATCTTAGATGCCATCAACAATGCTAACACAACAGCTGTCTAGATGCTGATCTTAGATGCCATCAACAATGCTAACACAACAGCTGTCTAGATGCTGATCTTAGACGCCATCAACAATGCTAACACAACAGCTGTCTAGATGCTGATCTTATATGCCATCAACAATGCTAACACAACAGCTGTCTAGATGCTGATCTTAGACGCCATCAACAATGCTAACACAACAGCTGTCTAGATGCTGATCTTAGATGCCATCAACAATGCTAACACAACAGCTGTCTAGATGCTGATCTTAGATGCCATCAACAATGCTAACACAACAGCTGTCTAGATGCAGATCTTAGATGCCATCAACAATGCTAACACAACAGCTGTCTAGATGCTGATCTTAGACGCCATCAACAGGGCTAACACAACAGCTGTCTAGATGCAGATCTTAGATGCCATCAACAGGGCTAACACAACAGCTGTCTAGATGCAGATCTTAGATGCCATCAACAATGCTAACACAACAGCTGTCTAGATGCTGATCTTAGACGCCATCAACAATGCTAACACAACAGCTGTCTAGATGCAGATCTCAGATACCATCAACAGGGCTAACACAACAGATGTCTAGATGCAGATCTTAGATGCTAACACAACAGCTGTCTAGATGCTGATCTTAGATGCCATCAACAATGCTAACACAACAGCTGTCTAGATGCTGATCTTAGACGCCATCAACAATGCTAACACAACAGCTGTCTAGATGCTGATCTTAGACGCCATCAACAGGGCTAATACAACAGTTGGCTACATGCAGACTCTATCAAGATTACAGAACTGACCTTTGAGTAGCACACATCTGTATTGGTTAGGTTTTTCTATGCCACAAAACAGCCTGCCAATGTGCTGTTTCTCTCTTTATATATATATGACTTAAAACAACAGAACACAAACCTTACCTGTGCCAGTGAAGCGGTTTCTATCAGCATCTGGTCAGAAACAGGCATACCAACTACCATGTCGCCACTTTGTCCTTCTTGCCTGACCACGTCTGTTTGCTGAAATAAAATATCACAAGGAACATTTTAGAATCCTTGTGTCTAGCTACAATTAATTATTCATGTTAAATAGGTATATAAATGATTTACTAAAGACCCAGAAAAATAGATATAATGAAATTAATCAGAAATTTGTGCATACACATAATGATTCTTCTTGATTCTTGTTCTTAAAAGGGACAGCTATGTTGTGTTCATTTACAATGAAGTTGTCACATTTGTCTTTCAGTTGACAAATTTGAACTTCAGCTCAACATATTTGGGACCAAGTTTGCCTTTTCTCTGTTATCCATTGAACATTAATATTGTGGTTTCTATTTTGATATAAGGGAATTCTATCTTTTTTTGTCCAGCATGCACACTAACAATGGCATAATATGAGGGGTAAGTTAATAAGTAAATCACAAATGGCTGTAGAAAAATAACTAAATATGATAACAACTTGAAACCAGTTTATTTTTATACATACATTGTCTCTGTATTTCTCAACATAATTTCCAAACACATTGATGCATTTATCCCATTGTTTTATCAGTCCTCCCAAACCGGCTGCATAGAACTGCGTGCTTTGTTTCCATTTACCTGCCAACTCGTAACTTTTTTCTACCCAGCTATGCACCACTTTACAGAAAATCGCTAGGGGCTAAGACCACTGAAAACCTACCTTGGCAGGAGATATTTCACGAGTGACGCCGAAGTTGAATGTGAAGTGAAAATGTGGTTTAGAAAACAAAGCACGCAGTTCTATGCAGCCGGTTTGGGAGGACTGATAAAACTATGGGATAAGTGCATCAATGTTGGTGAAAATTATACTGAGAAATAAAGGGACAATGTATGTATACAAATAAAATGGTTTCAAGTTGTTATCATATTTAGTTATTTTTCTACAGCCATTTGTGACTTACTTATTAACTTACCCTCGTAAGTTTAAAAGACGTCTTAATTTTTTTAAAACTATCAATGCATGTGCCGGTCTCTCTGGCCGAGGGGTTACAACACTTTCTCCGTAATCCCGTTTATCACGCAGAGTCTCGTAGCGGGGCGAGAGCTGGAGGCGGTTCGACCCCCGCTGGTGACTTGCGGGATAACTGAGCCGGCCGCTCAGAAAGCAATGGCAAACTACTGAGCGTAATCTTGCCAAGAAATCAACAGACAGCTGAACGATGCTGCTGTTGACAGCGATGTCCTGTAAACGATATGCGAATAAAAAAAATAATTTTAAAAAATCAATGCATGTACCGCAGTGTAATAATTTCACATGCTTATAATTGACATAAAATAATGCTGCAGCAGAGCTTAAGATTACCAAAAATATTGGTATTAACAAATCAGAGAAATGCTGGTATTAACAAAATAGAGAAGTGTTGGTATTAACAAAAGTTAGTTAGTTAGTTAGTCGAGGTTCCAACTTCACGGCAACAGGTCATCCCCATTATGCTTCGTTTCTGTGCCAGTGAATATCACACAAAATGCTCCCCACTGTCCAATGTGAAAAGTGGAACAGACAGGAGTCTTGGCAATCCAACAGCCCGCACAGGTACATTGTGCATAATGCCGCCGCCAGAATGCCAACGCAAAAGTCCTCCACGAAAACCACAGTTCATCGTTGATGGAATCGGTAGTCACCAGAGAGACCTCATTGACCCGGGTTTTCTCACAGGCTCTGTCTCTATCCCTAGGGCGACCCGCCAAAAGCGTCGCATTAAGCACGAACTCCGTAGTTCCAGCGCTGACTCCCAGGAGTCTCCTGAAAAATGCACTCGTGAACCGAAAAGGCAAATAAGTCAAATCAGAAACAGCCGGTAGCCATTGTTCCGAACATGCAGGTCACTGTACAAACAAAAGCGGACATGTAGAAGCATTCCACGTGAATATCACAGCTCACAGAGTCGCGCCACGCACTCACTCAGTAGCAGGGCAACGGAACCATTGGTATTAACAAAAGGGTAACAGAGCATTGGTTTTGGTCTCTTACAATCTATATGGCATTCCATGCAATCCCATATGTTTCACCTCCCTCAGCAAATGTTGAAAGGTTTAGATGCTGATCCCCTGGCTGTAAACACATCTGATTCTGTCAACTGTCATTACTGCCTATAATACCTTGTAGTGTAAGACAGGAAGGGGTGCGGGGTGGAGGTGTATTCAGCCTTAAGAATTAAGGCCACCTGGCTAGTGCAGGTTAGTGTTTATTTTTTTCCTCCAACAGAAAAAAAAGCCATCACCTCATCAAGGATTTGAACCCAGGACGCCCAAATGGCACCTTGGGTTTCTAGCCACTTGGCCAGATGTTCCTCCACATCTGATTCATCCTTTCATAACCCCTCCTTGCTGGAACCACACTTACATCCAAATTCAAGCACCTTTAAATATGTTGTTTCATCTCTTGTCGATCTTCAAATAGCAGCTGTTCATAGATAGCCTTCAGAATGTCTGCCTTGTCCATCAGAGTGTTGCAATTACTGACAATCTTGAAGCTAACAGAGCTGCATCCTGGCTACCTCGCACTTCAGCATTACCTGGACAGTTTATTCACATAAGTCTTTGTACGAGAGGTGTCTATACATGGTGCTCACTCATGCCATGTCTTCCATTTTGAATTTAACACAATTATGATCTGAGAATCAGATACTGTGATTGCTCTGTCACTCGGGTACAGAAAATCACACACAGATACTTGATGAAACATGTTAGTAAATAAACTAATGACAGGGGTTCCTAATGGAAAATAACAAGGTGTGATGGTATCATAGCATTTAAAAAATAAAGCACATCCCGCAGCAGGAATGTGCTGGGGGAACATGAAGTGTTAATGCGAATGAATGAACGAATTAACAGACTTTATTTTCAAAGGGTAACAAATTGGGTACACAGGCCCATCTTACATTCGGCCCTTCCAATCACTCATCTTTCATTCATCAACAGTGCATAATACATTCACACAGGGAAAAAAAAACATTGTCAAAAGAATGTTGTAAACATAAACAATGCGCATTACCATGTTATGAGACACATCCCTCATCCACCCACCCATACCCCATCCACACATCCCCCACCCAACCACACACACACTTCCAGGCACACATACATTCCCCCACCCAGGCACCCATCCCACACCCACACACACCCCCACCTACACACATCTCCCCATCCACACACACATTTTCCCACTCACCATACATCCCCACATACACACACATCCCCCACCCACACACCCCAGGCCACACATACATGCACCCACCCACCCACACATCCCCCCACCTACACACATCTCTCCACCCACACACACACATCCTCCACTCACCAACACTCACCCACCCATATATCCTCCAACCACCCACCCACGCACCCCCAACCACCCAGTCAAACAGATATTCCCCCAACCACACATCCCCCACCCACACATATCCCCACCAACCCACACACAAAACCCGCACCCACCACATTTTCCCCCACTTGCACACATCCCTACCCACACAATTTCCCCCAATCCACCCTTAACCCACACACACACACAATCCCCACCCATCCCTCAACCTACACACACTTACCCATCCCCACATCCTCCACCCACCCAACCCTCAAACACCCTTCCCTTAACTACACATCCCCCACCCACACACACCCCCACTCACACCTCCCCACCCATACACACATCTCCCCACCCATGCACACATCCCTTACACACACATTCCCACCCAACAACACATCCCCCATCCAAAAATACACACCTCCCACCCACACACACCATTTTGTTGTGTAGGCCTGAGTACACAGAGGCACAGGTGGCCAGTCTTTTCCTCCCATAGCAAATGATGAGAGCTAACATCGAACCCTTATCTGACTGCACTCATGTCATTGTCAGCATAATATCATACAGGGGTTAAAACTGTGAAGCTACAAACAAATGCTACCATATTGTACTGTTATTACTTACTTGCAATCCCTTATCCAGCACTTGAACCTCAAATAACGTCTCAATTTCTGAGTTATGCTCCCTCATGTGATGACTTCTCAGCTGCCCGGCACGGGTGAAGTACTGATCACAGAGATGACACATGTACTGTGGTTTGTTCTGGTGCTCTCGCTCATGGCGTCTCCTGCTGGATGCATCACTATAGCGCACTGAGCACACTGAACATGCATATGGTTTCTTTCCTATGAAGCACACAAGTTTTATTCAACAGAAACTGATGCCCATTACAAGTCTGCTCATAAACAGTACATTTCTGTCTACAAGTCTGACCTGTACTCAAGTCATTCAATTGGAAGATTTCTTCTCCTTCTGTCTGTTCTTCCCAGTTGCAGCAAAGGCTCCTCACCAACTTATATCAAGCTGTTCTACTGTTTGCTATCTCCTGTCGCTCCCCCCATATTATTCATCTATCTCTATTTCTCTTCTCCATGTGTTTTTATGTTTTCCTCTATTTCATCTGCCCTGTGTGTTCATGAGAAAAAAACTTTCTACTTACAGTGCTCACTCATGTCAGGTTGTCTCGAAATGTGACTTCTCCAGAACCAGCATATTTTCTCCGTCATACCATTTTACAGGGTGTATTTTTAATGACTGTGAGGTTTTTGAAAATATTGCCATTCGAAGTTTTGTATTTACCTATTATGTTGCATGAACTTTATAGTGGTGAATACAAAACTTGGAACGGCAATATTTTCAAACACTGCACAGTCATTAAAAATACACCTTACAGTTCTATTCTACACAGGCACAAATGAATGAATGTTAGTCCAAAGACTGCTATCAGATTTAACCATTTTAGTTCTATAACACTAATAGTTGAAGTAGACTGCATGTTCTTTACAGGACATCTCCATCAACCCCAGCATTTTTGGCTGTTTGTGATTTACAGGACAATTTTTACATTCAGTAATTTGCCATTGTTTTCTGAAAGGCCAACGCTGATACCCTTAAAATCAATGCATGACAGCCTGCTTCCAAATCATCTGCAGCTGAACCCTCGACCCAGTATGTCGGGAAATTGTGAAATTCATTCTCTGCTCCTAAGCCCAGCGCAGGTACAATATTAGTATATTTATGTTTTTAAAAATGTATTTAACTAGCAAACTAATCATAAATAAACAGATAATAATATTAAATAAAGCTTTTTTAGCTAACTGGAAAATACAAAAGACATCAAGCAAATTACCACACACAAAAATACACAAAGAAAGAGATTCTTACCCGTATGTATAATTTTATGACGATTCAAATCAGATGCATGGGCAAATGATTTATGACAGGTTTCACAAGTGAATGGTCTTTCCCCTGAAATAAAACAAGAAGAATTACAGATGCATCTTAATCATTTATTCAATGTAAGGAGAAAACAAGACTTTTATAACAAGATAAAAGTTAACAGTAGTATGAACTCCATTGTGGAGCAAGAACAAAAGGAGACTCCTGATCATCAAAAATTGTCCCTCTGCCATGAATGTTTCGGCCTCTTTACCTTCTTTACACAGGGCTCACTTCTGTACACTTTGAACAGGTGTCTTGAAGATGGTGTACAGAGTTTGGATACATTACAGGAGAAAGACACCTGTGAGTCATGACCTGGGCCCACCCCAGTATCACTGCCACAATCTTCCTCCACAACTGAGACTTGACATTGAAACCAACCATTAATTTCTCTGGCCACAACAGACATTCCATCTCACCAAGTAGGATTTCTCTCTGGTCATTTGAATACACTTTCAACAGATGCTCTTTTAGCTCTTCTTTCCCTTTTCTGGGGATGCCAGATCGTGGCTGCTAGAACAAACTCACAAACTGGAATGGTTACCTAAAAGAACATTTCTCATGCCTTCTGCGTTCTCTTCCTATTCCTGCAGAGCCAGTTTGCGCAGCAGAGGGCATTATGTTTACTTTTGAGGTGCTGCCACACAAGTCTTTCTCATCTCTCATCAGCAGTCTTGAACTGTTTTCTGCACTCTCACTTCCTCAATTAGCTTCTGTCCCCTGCTCTCCTGTTGACCGGTAATCTTCCCCTTCTCAATGACCCTAAATTTGCACAGGCAGTGGTGGTACACAAGTTCTTCAAGCCTTTTTAATTTATTTTCTAGTGGCGTGTGCTTGAGCTCAGTTTCTATCTCTTGAGACAATGTACTGTTGAGTTTTTCCTGTGCCACCTTTTTACTGGTGGGCAGGAAATTGATCTTCACCATTTGGGTGACAGAGGAGTGCCTAAGTGCATCTCTGAGATTATTGACTTGAACATTATGAGCTCCATGTGGATGTCCCTAGGTATCTTCTGATTTCTTATCTGTCAAGACAGTGCACTTATGATTATCCAGTGATTTACTGGTGTGCATGGTTTTTGCATCGTGAATTCTCCTTTCCCTCTTCATGAAATTTTTACATAAACACAAGGGCAGCCCAGTCATTGGGCTAATGTTAAAGTCCTCGCATCGATCTGTATCTAAAAAATTAAATAATAAAGTTGTCATCACTGGGACATCCCAGGATATGTCAGATCAGAGGGCTTTGGATAGGTTTAGATGATAGCTTTAGATGATATAATACTAATCACCTACTTCATAATAGCTGATTGGATGTTTTTTCTAATTAAAAAGATAATATCCTCGTCAACCCTACGAGGTTATAATTAAGATATATAGTGTCTGTTATTATTTCAGATAATGGATTTTTTTTGCTTAGGTGTTTTAAGAATGATTGGTTTTTATATGCTTTTCCATCTTCTTCAAAGGCACATACAGAGTTACATTTTTCTATTTTTTTTCTATTGTCTAGCTTTTTTGGAGAAAACTGAAAAATAGGAGCTCAGTGTGCAAACTGCAAACATTAAACACCATTATGAGTTGGATGGATAGCTCCTGTTTTGGCAGCATTTCAAATGTGTAAATCTACTGGAAATAGAATATGTATAGCATATGTAGATTCTGGCACACAAATACTGGAATCCTTGCTGTTGCTATGGAGTTTGTGCACTAAAATAATCCAAGTGTAATCAGAAGGAGATCAAAGCATTAATGGATACTTTCACAGTGCAATGAATGTGTTCCTTACAGCTAATCAATCCTAAGCCCATATTTGTGCTTAAACCTACCAGACCTGAGGCCCTAACCTTAACTGTCCCCTATACCTGGGCTCCTGAGCATTAAAGAGAAAAAACCAACATGATACAGAAAAATATTAATTACATGCAAACAAGTGGTTAGAATAAGATGGAACTTGGAGACACTGTAGAAAATAGGTCTCCCTTTCATCTAGTGCCAATATTCCACCTGTGTATGCCAATCAACCCAGCAGGATGAGCCTTGTTTCACACAGAGGTACTTCTTGCAAAGTGAGCACCAGATGTTGCTCTTCACCTTCTTGCATGGATTGTCTTTGTAAGACACTCCGGGATTTTGCTTGTCATACCTGGAGTGCTTTTCCATGCACACAACACATATGATTAGACGATGTCCCAGGGGGAATCTCTGAAAAATGATTGCCAGGGGTCATCCGTTGAGGGCAGGGTTCCTTTTGTGGGTGGCGGTGGCCTGATGTCCTGTATCTACTAATAAGTTGCAGGCACAGTTTCTGAATATATCTGGTGAAATAATCTGGCTTTTTTGAAGCAGCTTGCTGCTTTGAAGCATACAAGATATAAGAATTATAAATGGCCCACATAAAAAATTTTATAAAAAGCCGCCTGGGCCAGCGGTAATGACGAAGAGACCGGTGAAGGCGGGTCATCTGGTCATTTTTGTCACAGCCACCAATATATTTATTATAGTCTTTCGCCAGCTGTGGCATCTGTATTTCTTGCACACTGCCATCTTTATTTCTTATCTTTATTACAATATTTTGGGTTGGAACATGGTAGTTTGAAATAAATGTGATGGGCTTTCTATCCTGCCAAACTAAACATGTTACACTTTCTTGACATAGATAGCGACTGTCACCCAGCAAGATTTTTTACACTTTTCAGCTTTTCACTTTTCACGTTAAACCACACAAAGTCAATTCAAACACATGGGGGCAGACATTTGCAATGACTAATCATGAGATTTGACCATGATTGGTTGGTTATTTTTAGTTTGTGACACATTATTTTCACGTACTAGGCAAAATACCGAAAATTAGGTTCAGCAGTCTAGCGGCAGAACAGAAAATTCCTGAAGAATGGGTAAATCAGTCTGGTAGGGTTAAAAGAGAACACAAACAAAGGGACATTACTATGTCAGCCATCTATGTTGTACCAGATATATTTCAGACCATTTTGAAATTAAATCAATACCAGAGCCATGGTAAGTAAATGACTCCATTTGACGCCATGAGACTCAATGGGTATATAGTGTTAGAACCATATTTTTAGACCAACGTGCACTCGATGGGTAATGTGGTTAATATCACACTGGCAACCTTTACTTCCTTGGAAATTTCCTGCTATCTATTTTAATTCCAAAGTCATACACAATTTTATTCTTGCTGTGAATTTAACCCGAGACAAAAGCATCTTTGAACAAAGGTGGAAAATATTAAGGCCTTATGCGCATATTGTGCGCAAGTAAACCTCTGGCAGTTGGACAACCTCATCCAGGAGCGGTCATGGAACATGGATGGATCACTGTAATCTGATCAATAAAATAGATAAATGACGAGAACAGGATAACTGTTGATCATAAAACTTAAAATTGTGAGCAATTTATTCTTTTCTGTGTCTGATTAAATTAAACAACAACAAAATAATCCCTCTATTGAGTGTCATGACGTTTAAGGTTAGAAAATAAATTAACTTAGTTCAATTCAAGATGAGGGAGCTGTAATAATCCAATAACTAACATGTTCACCTGCTAGTCTGGTGGTCATGTGTTTACATGCCCACCAATGCAGATTTTTTTTCTTTTTGAACCTGGGTTACCAGGTCAACCAGGCAGGAAATAGGTACCAGGAAATATCCTCAAAATTAAAGGCAGCTGGTATGATTGTGATCACATGACCCATTGAGAGCCGATTGGTCTGTACAACAAATATAGCTAGCACCGTACATGCAATACAACTCAAGGCACGTACAAGGGTCCTTTACTTTGTTAACTGTAATTCAAGATTACAGAACAGTGCTCAAATTGTCACAGTACAGAATGGTGCTCACATTGTCACAGTACAGAATAGTGCTCATATTATCACAGTACAGAACAGTACTAAATTGTCACAGTTCATAACAGTGCTCAAATTGTCACAGTATAGAATGGTGCTCACATTGTCACAGTACAGAACAGTGCTCATATTACCACAGTACAGAACAGTACTAAAATTGTCACAGTTCAGAACAGTGCTCAAATTGTCACAGTACATAACAGTGCTCAAATTGTCACAGTTCAGAAGTTATCAAATTGTTACCTGTGTGTATTTTCATGTGCGACCGAAGATAAACCTTCATGGAAAAACTTTTCCCACAAATCCCACACACAAATGGCTTATCATCAGAATGAGTGGCGATGTGGCGCTTGAGCACAGCCAGCTGGCGAAACTTGATGCCACACACATTACAAGACAAAGGCTTGGCCCCTGTGTGTCTGGCCATGTGCTCCTGCAGGCTGGCATTACTGCTGAACTTTTTCTTGCACTCGGAACATTCAAACATCTTTATTCCTGTCCATCAGAAATGTGTTATAGTTCTTAACAAAAAAGGTGATAAAACATGAAAATTTTGCAAGAACATGCAATTTTTTCAGACTGGATAATTTTTAAGGTTTTACTGTAGGATTAGTGGCTAGTTTATACACCTGCCAGCCTGGAGATCCCAAGTTCAAATCCCTCTTGAAGTTGGTTTTTATTCGTGACCATATACTTCAGCCATCCCTGTGTTACCCGTGTCAATATGGGAAGCAAAGAATGGTTTAACACTGTAGCTCACGGTGTTGTAAGAGGCAAGTAAGGAAAGTCGGTGTAAGACTGGCTATCTCATCCCATCGACAACTTTAGCTGCAAAATCCAACCAATCATGAACAAGTCTACAGAGGACTTGGCATGATTGGCTGAGGGCCTATGCTTCGTTGGAAGATGAAAGGCAGCAGAAGAAGATGTGGCTCCGAGTCGACCCGGCCTCCAGAAAGGGCTACCAGAATATCTGCTGGGAGGTAACATATTTGGCTTATGCCCCTAGAGTGTGCTGGTCACAACAATATGGAAAACAAATGAATGCAAAATATGGCCAGGAAGCTCCACAAAATAAAGACAGATTTTTGTCTTTTATTGAATTTCCATGTTATATTTTTCATTCATTAGTTTTCTATACCTGCTCAATTGCACCTACTGTTAATTTCAATGCTATTATGAAAATATGGCCTAGTATTAAGTCTCTAATATACCATAATAGCATGTAAATGGGGGCTCTTTGAAACAATGGGAGGTAAACTACTCCAGATTAAATATATTAATGTCTGACAATGAAGGTAAAACAACACAACTACCACAAGAGATGGAAAAACACACACCTCAGACACCACAACTCATATTATGACCATCTCAGAAAAGAACAAGTAATAATGTGTAAGTCAACAACAGACTCAGGTATCACTTCTTTGACAAATTAAACACTGAAGCTGTGGATCAAAGTTCGTGTGGCAGCAGACAAAATGTCTGTTAAACACTAACTAAAGGCCTGCCTGGCATACCAGCATCAATGAGAATGCATTTGGCTGAAACCAAAAACTTTATGGAAACCTAAGAAGGATGACTGGTAGTATATGAGTCAGAATACTGTACACAGATATTATCACTAACACCACACAACATAGACCATCAGAAGAAGAGGATGGGGAGGGGGGGGGGGAGAGAAGGGGTGGAATGAACACAAAATGTAACTGGAAAGTTCAACAGAAGTAAAGACATACACAGATACAAGTGAAAACTTTATGGCAACACACATCTGAATGAAGTAACATAAACAAAATCATAAGTTAGGTTGTTAGATTAAGAGTGGGAATATGCACTGAGCATGAGACTAAAAGAAATAAGTAGAGGGAAGTGAAGGATAAGATACAGCAAGTGAGAAGAAGAGGACAAGATACAGCAAGCTGAGAAGAAGAGGACAAGACAATGTTTCAAAAAAAAACTAAAAATAATAGTACTGATAATTATAATCTTTGTAATATAAGAACACCTAAGTACAACTTGGTTACAAGCAACAACAACACAAGAAATCAACAGAAACAAGACATCTAATGAGAATACACAAGGCGACAAACACTTTTAGTGCAGTTGGCTCGGTAAGAAAATTGTCCATATTAGACTAATTTCTCTATTTCACCTCTTCTGCTGATGTAGCCCAAAAATGTCATTTATCTCTTCCTTATGTTTTGATAAGTGATCCTGTAACACCTACAGCTCTCAATACTTGAACCTTTGTTTCCTTTTCTGCCCACTTTTCAGTATTCTTTTTTTTTTTTTTTTAAACACATCTCCACTGCCTCAAGCTTCTTCATCATTTCATTACTCATTGTTCAGCTTTTGCATCCATAAAGAGGAACAGAACTTTGCATAAAGTGAATTTTTGTTCATGTGTTATTATCCTTTTTCATTATATTGCTTATTCTTGTCGAGGAAAAGTCTTAAAGTCATAAAAGTCAAGAGAATCAACTTCATTGCCCCAGGTTTTATCCCATATGGCTCAGTCTCTTTCTGCAGGGCAGCCTGCCAAAAAGTATCGCACAAAGCACGAACTCCGTAGCTCCAGCAATGACCTTGAGTCTCTGAGAAAAATGCACTCGCGAACTCACAACCTTCAGGTCACGATGCAGACGGCTTGACCACTTCCCCACGGAGACTCCTGCCTCTTGTCAAGGAATCTTTAAACATGACAATTCTTGTCATTATCTCTGTACCATATCTTCTGTCAGATGTTACAGTATTGCCTAGATATTGACAACAATTGGACTGTTTGAATTGCATGCTTTTACTATTTACTATACATAAAACATATTGGAGAATGTGCTTTCTTGGAAAATACGCTTTCTTGGAAAATACCATGCATTCAGTTTTGCTAAGGTTCGCTCGCCAGCTCTGTGGCGAAGTGGTTACAGACACATGTTCGAAACACAGCTGCGAGCGATTTGGCGGCAGACCCCCTTGCGTTGGTTTTCATACAGTGGTATGAGTGCTGATCATTCAGAACGCAATGGCAAACTACTGAATGCAAACTTGCCAAGAAATCACAAACAGCCAAAAAATGCTGCAGTTGACTACAATGTCCAATGTTCAGTAAAGGATACACAACTTAACGTTTTCACTCTTCTCACTCTCCTCCACTACCTTGTCTCAAATGGTTTGCAGACTACTTTCAGATTCTGTAATTAAACATATATTATACTCTATCTCAGGATATTTATATTTTGGCTGCAAACTTCAATTCCCTCAGGAAGCTTGCATGTTTCTGGGTATTTTCCTGCTGTAAATGTTGAAAAGATTAGATGATAAAACACATATTTGAATAACTAACTCCTCTTTTAATTGCTTTGAATTCACTAAATTCTCCATAGATAAAAATTCTCCTTGGATCTTTGCTCCCAATATTTACTCTTTATAATCCTTAGATCTTTCCCATCTATATTCAGTTCATGCAAAATGTCAAAAAGGCCTTGATGTTTTTGCATTGTCTAAAGCATTTGAATAGTCTACGATAATAAATATTGGTCCTGCTGTGTCTGTATGGATCTTTCCATGAGTTTTGATAAAGCAAACAATTGCATTCCTTGTTGCTTTATATGCAACAAACCCGTACTGAGTTTCTGGTCACGTTTTATTAATCATACTTACTAATTACACTTCATTTATTGCATTTTCACAACTATAACACAAGGAACCTGATTTAAATAACTAACAATAACAAAAGAAGATGAGGTCTATCAATATTTTTAACAGAATACTTTGGAGATGAAAAATATTTGAAGTTTCATGATACATATTCTCTAAAAACAAGTTGACATAGACAATATGAAACTAAACATGCTAATCAGTTAAACATAGATGACAAACAGAATAGATGAAAGCTCTTTAATTCCTTGTATGTCTGCACTGATAGATCTGTGTATGATTGTTTTATAAATGTTCCTGGTTTAATTTTTCCTCTTTTCCCCACTACTGTGCTGCCCACTACTCACTCTAGTATTTCTTCATATCTTAGGGTGTGGCCAAGCCATGAGAGTTTCCACTTTTTGATTACTTTAAGTATTATTCTTTGCTCTGTTTATTTTCCAAAACCTATTTAAAGATCTGTTAAGTCTGTTAAAATATCCGGATTCGTGAACCATTCCTTCAAAATTACTATCAAAAGGAAGAAATTATTTCAGTACAGCACCCATGCTATCTCACCCACCCTGCCCCTGCTTCTTGCTTGTTTCTTTTCATTTGCCAGCTATATAAAACCTAGAAAGCAACAACATTAAACAATATGTACCCAAATGACTAAGCTGATGTCTCCGCAAGCTCTCCTTGGTTCTGAGTTGTTTACCACATCCTTCAAAGTCACAGGCAAATGGCTTCTGATCTGTGTGTGTAATAAGATGAGCCTTGGCATTTCCTACAAATGGACAGAATACAGATCCTAAATTGATGTTTCTGGTGATGACTTAACTCTTCATTAACCCAAATTACTGGCTCAACTTATCTTTGTCTAGTCACCTAATTCTTAATAACAGCCATTGCTGGCAAACCCTAGAGGCCACTGAAATAGTATGAGAAATAAATTCCAAGGTACTGAATGGCACTCATAGAAGGGAAAGGAAAGAAGTATAGGTAAAAGCAGATAGCCTGACATTAATCTCTACTGCTTTCCTTGCCTCACTGTGAGTGGTGATCAATACCTGTGAATGTATTTTTCATGTTAATACTGATTGCAAGCACTCAGAGCGTCATACTTGATAATAAAGTATTTGTTATGATGCATTATTGTTAAACACAAGGCCCAACTGCGTGTTTTCAATTTTCATAATGAAAGCTCTAATTCTTGTCTCAGTGTGAGTAAATCTAAACGCTACACATATAAAATGTGATTAACACTAAATGCTACACATATAAAATGTGATTAACACTAAATGCTACACATATAAAATGTGATTAACACTAAATGCTACACATATAAAATGTGATTAACACTAAATGCTACACATATAAAATGTGATTAACACTAAATGCTACACATATAAAATGTGATTAACACTAAATGCTACACATATAAAATGTGATTAACACTAAATGCTACACATATAAAATGTGATTAACACTAAATGCTACACATATAAAATGTGATTAACACTAAATGCTACACATATAAAATGTGATTAACACTAAATGCTACACATATAAAAGGTGAGTAAAATGTCTACAAGCCAAAGTTGGTACCAACGTCACAACAGATGCTATGCCAACTGTTTTGAAAATCACAAAGGACTGCCTGTATCTGCGAGATTTAATCATCTATATGTGAGTTTCTGAGTAGTTTGTGACTGCTGTTGTGTATCTCAAACTTGTGTATGTGTTGTTGTTTTTTTCATTTCTTGTTATTCTATTCAGTTCAGTGTGAAATATCACCATTGCCCTCCAGACACATTTCATAGGTGCTCCATTCTCCTCAGCACAAAATCCATGAGTGTACAGTTATTAACCGCGCCAATTTGGTGCTGACTAATGACACTCCTTGTACGCTTCGTTTTTTTATATTAATTTACCTTTACTTTATATCTTCCACTGAATGAAATACATGGTTTTTTTTTTTTTGTTCTCAGAATATGCTTGTGATTTTAACCAGTATCGTCTACAATAGATGGCAAAATGATGGCAGCACAGGATTAATGTGGCATAGCTTATCAGTGTGTTCTTTCTTCTTCTTTGCGTTCATCTGGAGTGTTTTTTTCAGATGTGATTGTGGTGTGTCTGGTTAGGCACCCTTGGGTCGAAACCCTTAGGCCAACACATCCGACTTTTAGCGTGCATTTTTCGACCAGGTTAGCATTCCTGGGATCAGTGTGTTCAAAGTTCTGAATTAGAACAAAAGAGTAAAGCATTGAATGGAATAGTTTTTAATTAATATGCTTTTATGATAATTGATATAAACAGACAAAGATGGCAGTACACAAAAGGCACTGACCTCGCAATGAGAAAATACGAGCACATATGCCACACTTGAAACCCGTGGGAACTTTGGTTATGGTTGTTTTCTTCTCTCGTTCTTGGTTTATTCCTGCAGGAACAAATGCTTCATAATTTCAATGAGTAACCGAGATTTTTTAGATATTATGCAGCACACCATTTTGAAAGATTCATTGTAAAACATGAATGTCATGAAAAACAGAAATACACATTTTGATCTTTCGGTTTGTTAATGAAGATGATAGAGGTCAAGCATTAGAGAGTCACGAGGCAAGTGAAAATAGCTCAAATATACTGGCTGCACAACACTACTGTCTAATTAATTACTGAAACAAAAAAGCTGGACATGACAATACAAGACCAGACAATAAGCCTGTAACTGTCTTATCAGATTCTCATCCCCTACTGTCCTAGCAGAACAGGGTTTTCACCTCAATGTGATGACTGGTTGTTTTGTCAGTCCTCATGCTGTCTCTGTCAGTATTCAGTTACTAGCATCATGAGCTTATCAATGATGACTGGTTGTTTTGTCAGTCCTCATGCTGTCTCTGTCAGTATTCAGTTTACTAGCATCATGAGCTTATCAATCTCTCATTTCATTATGTGACAGCACTGTTAACAAACCAATACAATGGAAACACAACAACATCATCAGTATCAAATCATTACTAGAGGTCAGCATGACTGAATGGATAAGAGCCCTTGCTCTTAAATATTTGGTTTGCTGATGCTGAGGTAAGGGATTCAAGCCCTACATCTGTCAGTTGGACTAAAATGCTGACTTCTCGTCCTTGACTTGGGGACGTAAATTATAAGTGCCTCTGAAGTCAGAGTGGGTCCGCCTGGTGGCGAGGTACACTGGTAATAGGCAAAGCTAATCCACACGTAAAAATTCAGTCCAGTCCTACTAGAAGTAGCATGTATGGACTACACATTAGTTCGAAGCAATCAAGTGAAAACAACAACAACAACAACAACAAAATAAATACTGACCTTCTGAACCATTCTTTCTTGGTCTCCCTGTTATGTACGGGATGAAAAATGCAAATATGTTGGCATGATGTTAGAAATAAAGTAACATTAATTGAAACCACAACATTTTGCAAAGTGTGAGGTTGACATCGTGACCTCTCTATCAGGCACTGTTGTCTTGTGACTCCAGGTTCTCACTGACATTATTTCACATGATATATTACTAGCTAAAATGCCACTGCGGCCCCTATCAAGGTAAGTGCAGTACCTATTTACCAGATGACTGCTGCTGGACTCAGAACTGAGACAGTATTGGGGCAAGGTCAAGCAGAAAATAACTGCAGGAGATAGCAAAAGATAGGACGGCTTGATGTGGTTTTACTGAGGGTCTGTGGCCCTATGGAGAATAAAGTGCAGAAGAAGAAGACAGCAGAAAATCAAATAATGCTACTTTCACTATGTTTCTGTTTGTATTTGACAATTTTAAATATCTATGTAAATATACAGTGGTTGTATAAAATTAACCTACATATTGGCTCATAAACAGCATCAGGTCTCGGTAACTTCAATAATCTGACCTTATTACATGTCACTGTGGTTTAGAAATAACAGTAATAGATGGCATGGGTTTTTGACAAAGAGGCAGAGGTCAACCAAAGCAACAGAGGACACAAGACGTTAAAAACATCTTGGGCATGACAAGGCATGAGACAGGAGAACATGCAAGAATTGAGAATCTGTCCAGCAATTTGTAATGAGAACGATGTGCTGCACAGCACTTGCTACACGATGATAGAAATGAAAAAGAGCTGCAGCTTGAATAAAGATGACAAACGTCATTGTGATATCAAAGAAACAGACCATATCCAAATATACAATTAAAATCAATGGTTTTAATGTAATGCAATCATATAAATTAAAATAATTAGCTACATGGATAACATCAGATGGGAGATGTATAATAAAAAAAGTATTGAATAAGACAATCAAAGAATGCATTTTATAAAATGAAACACAGATTATGCATTATAAGTCCTGTCACTGGAATTCACAAAAAAGAATTCTTGAATTTTAGACAGAATCATTTTTAATATATGGCTGCGAATCCTGGACAATTAGTAATCAAACAAAACCATTATTAAAAGTCAGAGAATTGTTTTTTGTTTTTTTTTCTTTTACACAAGCATTCTAAAAATACCTTGCACAGCCAAAATGAGTAATATAAATGTATTGAAAGAAGCTAAAACTCAAAGAAAATTTGTCACAAACATCAGAAAGAGGTAGTTGACATTTTTTTTCTTCACATTTTGAGGAAAGAAAAATTAGACTATACAAGTATTTGTAATAACTGGACAGATTTGGGGGAAGAGATACAATGAAAGAAGAATCTTAACAGCAGTTAAACACGGCATGAAAAAGTATCAGCACACGAACTTATACGTTCTTTTGGAGATCAGGACAGCCCATCGATGCTGCCAATGCACATGATGATTGTGATAATATATTAATTTCATTCAGTAGCATGTCCTTTGCAGAACTTCGCTCCCATAACAACCGTCCGGAAAACTTCTCAGTCATAAGCAAGATGTCCCACGTCAGATACACCCATCTGGAGATCATCTGTCACATCCTGCACCCATCTTCTCTTTGGCCTTCCTTTTCCTCTCTTCCCAGGCATATACCCCTCCATAACTGTTCTCTCTGAACTTTCATGACGTTTCAAGTGAACAAAATATTGAAATTTTCTTTGTTTTATTGTCTTTAGTAGCCAACCTACTTCAATATTAAGATTTTGTCGTATGGACGCATTTGTTCTTTTCTGTATCAAAGATATTCTTAGAACCCATCTTTAACATTTATATTCAAAGGCATTTTTATGCTATTCAGCTTGTTTAGTATGTGTCCGGGTCTCACAAGCGTATGTTGCAATGGGAAAGACGAATGTTCTTAACATCTAATTTTTGTAGATCTATGTGTCCCACGCCACAATTTATTTAGTGGTTTTAGTTTCTGAAGAGCAATAGATGTTCGTCTTTTAATTTCCTTCATTGGGTCACCATTGTTGGTAATTAATGACCCAAGATATTCAAAGTTTGCCACCACCTCCAATTTTTTCCTGCCACTTTATATTAATGGCTTATGTATATGACGACGCCGAACTAGAGATGGTAAACCATTTTACATATCTAGGATCAGTGGTAAATAGCAAATTATCCCTAGATCAGGAAATCAACATTCGGATTGGTAAGGCAGCAACAACAATGAACAGGTTAAGAAAAAGAGTCTGGGAGAACAGGAAGCTTACTACCAAAACAAAAGTGTCCTTTGTACTCTTCTTTATGGCAGTGAAGCCTGGACAACTTACTCACACCAAGAAAAATGTTTAGACAGCTTTCATATGCGGTGTCTGCGAAGAATTCTTGGTATTAAGTGGCAAGACAAAATCACAAATACTGAAGTACTGGAAAGATCAGGTTGTGTGACGGTTTATTTCATGCTCAGTCTTCGTAGACTTAGATGGATAGGACATCTTAGGAGGATGGATGATGGTAGAATACCAAAGGACATCTTTTTTGGTGAATTACAGATGGGTAAGAGATCTCAGGGTGTTGCATGGAGGGCAAGCATCAGAAATGGAATAAAGACAAAGGAGAAAATTATTGCAGATAAGTCACACACCGAGCGTGTGAGACGTAAGATGGTGCATGATGGTGGAAATGACGTGTTCACATGCACCCACTGTGAACGAACATTTACAGCGCGAATTGGCATTATCAGTCATATTCGCTACCGCCATAAGCAATATGGTTATTATGCCTTTTTGAAGCACAAACTATCGTCTGTCAAGACGGCAAGGTGCCGATGAATGAATGAATTATGAATATATATCTTAATATTAATGGTTAATGTACGGTTTTTTTATATATTGGCTGTCACTCAACAGGGTCAGCACATGAACTGATACATTGTTTAAGAGATTGCAGTATGTGGAAAAGCAGGAAATCCCATGAATGCTGGCAATGCATATGATGATAGTGTTAATGTGGGGCTTTTTACAAATTTGGCTGTCACTCAACAGCCTGACTGATAGGCCAATCCAACTGTCATAGATTTATTGACTGAAAATATTAACAGATAAGTGTCTTTATAACAACAGACAGCTGTTTGCGCAGTCAAAAACTTACCTCTTCCTCTTCCACTTTTTGATTTTAAAGGCTTCTTATCATGTTTATCTGGATTAAAAGTTACATCCTCATCTTCCTCTTCTTTAACCTCTTCCTTAACATGAGATCCCCCAGCAAATATACGATAATCACTGAAATTAGTAAAACATAAATGTCTGCATTAAGTACTGACCAATAATGTGTAACAACATTAAGTATTGTAACAATGGTGTGTAACAACATTAAGTACTGCAACAATGGTGTGTAACAACATTAAGAATAGTAACTATGGTGTGTAATGACAAACTGTAACTAGGGTGTGTAATAACACAAAGAACTGTAACTATGGTGTATAATGACACTAAGAACCATAACTATGGTGTATAATAACATTAAGAACTGTAACTGTGGTGTATAATAACATTAAGAACTGTAACTGTGGTGTATAATAACATTAAGAACTGTAACTATGGTGTATAATAACATTAAGAACTGTAACTATGGTGTATAATAACATTAAGAAATGTAACTATGGTGTATAATAGCACTAAGAACTGTAACTATGGTGTATAATGACACTAAGAACTATAACTATGGTGTATAATAACATTAAGAACTGTAACTATGGTGTATAATAACATTAAGAAATGTAACTATGGTGTATAATAACATTAAGAAATGTAACTATGGTGTATAATAGCACTAAGAACTGTAACTATGGTGTATAATAACATTAAGAACTATGGTGTATAATATCATTAAGAACTGTAACTATGGTGTATAATAACATTAAGAAATGTAACTATGGTGTATAATAACACTAAGAACTGTAACTATGGTGTATAATGACACTAAGAACTGTAACTATGGTGTATAACACTAAGAACTGTAACTATGGTGTATAATGACACTAAGAACTATGGTGTATAATAACACTAAGAACTGTAACTATGGTGTATAATAACATTAAGAACTGTAACTATGGTGTATAATAACATTAAGAACTGTAACTATGGTGTATAATGATACTAAGAACTGTAACTATGGTGTATAATAACATTAAGAACTGTAACTATGGTGTATAATGATACTAAGAAATGTAACTATGGTGTATAATGATACTAAGAACTGTAACTATGGTATATAATGATACTAAGAACTGTAACTATGGTGTATAATGATACTAAGAACTGTAACTATGGTATATAATGATACTAAGAACTGTAACTATGGTGTATAATGATACTAAGAACTGTAACTATGGTGTATAATAACATTAAGAACTGTAACTATGGTGTATAATAACATTAAGAACTGTAACTATGGTGTATAATAACATTAAGAACTGTAACTATGGTGTATAATGATACTAAGAACTGTAACTATGGTGTATAATAACACTAAGAACTGTAACTATGGTGTGTAATGATACTAAGAACTGTAACTATGGTGTATAATAACATTAAGAACTGTAACTATGGTGTATAATAACATTAAGAACTGTAACTATGGTGTATAATGATACTAAGAACTGTAACTATGGTGTATAATAACACTAAGAACTGTAACTATGGTGTGTAATGATACTAAGAACTGTAACTATGGTGTATAATAACACTAAGAACCGTAATTATGGTGTAAAATGATACTAAGAACTGTAACTATGGTGTATAATAACATTAAGAACTGTAACTATGGTGTATAATGATACTAAGAACTGTAACTATGGTGTATAATGATACTAAGAACTGTAACTATGGTGTATAATAACATTAAGAACTGTAACTATGGTGTATAATGATACTAAGAACTGTAACTATGGTGTATAATAACACTAAGAATCGTAACTATGGTGTATAATAACACTAAGAACTGTAACTATGGTGTATAATAACATTTAGAACTGTAGCTATGGTGTATAATGATACTAAGAACTGTAACTATGGTGTATAATAACTCTAAGAACTGTAGCTATGGTGTATAATGATACTAAGAACTGTAACTATGGTGTATAATAACATTAAGAACTGTAACTGTGGTGTATAATGATACTAAGAACTGTAATTATGGTGTATAATAACACTAAGAACTGTAACTATGGTGTATAATGATACTAAGAACTGTAACTATGGTGTATAATAACACTAAGAACTGTAACTATGGTGTGTAATGATACTAAGAACTGTAACTATGGTGTATAATAACACTAAGAACCGTAATTATGGTGTAAAATGATACTAAGAACTGTAACTATGGTGTATAATAACATTAAGAACTGTAACTATGGTGTATAATGATACTAAGAACTGTAACTATGGTGTATAATGATACTAAGAACTGTAACTATGGTGTATAATAACATTAAGAACTGTAACTATGGTGTATAATGATACTAAGAACTGTAACTATGGTGTATAATAACATTAAGAACTGTAACTATGGTGTATAATAACATTAAGAACTGTAGCTATGGTGTATAATAACACTAAGAACCGTAACTATGGTGTATAATGATACTAAGAACCGTAACTATGGTGTATAATGATACTAAGAACTGTAACTATGGTGTATAATAACATTAAGAACTGTAACTATGGTGTATAATAACACTAAAAACTGTAACTATGGTATATAATGATACTAAGAACTGTAACTATGGTGTATAATGATACTAAGAACTGTAACTATGGTGTATAATGATACTAAGAACTGTAACTATGGTGTATAATGATACTAAGAACTGTAACTATGGTGTATAATGATACTAAGAACTGTAACTATGGTGTATAATAACATTAAGAACTGTAACTATGGTGTATAATAACATTAAGAACTGTAGCTATGGTGTATAATAACACTAAGAACCGTAACTATGGTGTATAATGATACTAAGAACCGTAACTATGGTGTATAATGATACTAAGAACTGTAACTATGGTGTATAATAACATTAAGAACTGTAACTATGGTGTATAATAACACTAAAAACTGTAACTATGGTATATAATGATACTAAGAACTGTAACTATGGTGTATAATGATACTAAGAACTGTAACTATGGTGTATAATGATACTAAGAACTGTAACTATGGTGTATAATAACATTAAGAACTGTAACTATGGTGTATAATGATACTAAGAACTGTAACTATGGTGTATAATGATACTAAGAACTGTAACTATGGTGTATAATGATACTAAGAACTGTAACTATGGTGTATAATGATACTAAGAACTGTAACTATGGTGTATAATAACATTAAGAACTGTAACTATGGTGTATAATAACACTAAAAACTGTAACTATGGTATATAATGATACTAAGAACTGTAACTATGGTATATAATGATACTAAGAACTGTAACTATGGTGTATAATGATACTAAGAACTGTAACTATGGTGTATAATAACATTAAGAACTGTAACTATGGTGTATAATGATACTAAGAACTGTAACTATGGTGTATAATGATACTAAGAACTGTAACTATGGTGTATAATGATACTAAGAACTGTAACTATGGTGTATAATGATACTAAGAACTGTAACTATGGTGTATAATAACATTAAGAACTGTAACTATGGTGTATAATAACATTAAGAACTGTAGCTATGGTGTATAATAACACTAAGAACCGTAACTATGGTGTATAATGATACTAAGAACCGTAACTATGGTGTATAATGATACTAAGAACTGTAACTATGGTGTATAATAACATTAAGAACTGTAACTATGGTGTATAATAACACTAAAAACTGTAACTATGGTATATAATGATACTAGAACTGTAACTATGGTGTATAATGATACTAAGAACTGTAACTATGGTGTATAATGATACTAAGAACTGTAACTATGGTGTATAATAACATTAAGAACTGTAACTATGGTGTATAATGATACTAAGAACTGTAACTATGGTGTATAATGATACTAAGAACTGTAACTATGGTGTATAATGATACTAAGAACTGTAACTATGGTGTATAATAACATTAAGAACTGTAACTATGGTGTATAATAACATTAAGAACTGTAGCTATGGTGTATAATAACACTAAGAACCGTAACTATGGTGTATAATGATACTAAGAACCATAACTATGGTGTATAATGATACTAAGAACTGTAACTATGGTGTATAATAACATTAAGAACTGTAACTATGGTGTATAATAACACTAAAAACTGTAACTATGGTATGTAATGACATTAATAACTGTAAATATGGTGTGTAATGATACTAAGAACTGTAACTATGGTGTATAATGATACTAAGAACTGTAACTATGGTGTATAATGATACTAAGAACTGTAACTATGGTGTATAATGATACTAAGAACTGTAACTATGGTGTATAATGATACTAAGAACTGTAACTATGGTGTATAATGATACTAAGAACTGTAACTATGGTGTATAATGATACTAAGAACTGTAACTATGGTGTATAATAACATTAAGAACTGTAGCTATGGTGTATAATAACACTAAGAACTGTAACTATGGTGTGTAATGATACTAAGAACTGTAACTATGGTGTATAATAACACTAAGAACCGTAACTATGGTGTATAATGATACTAAGAACTGTAACTATGGTGTATAATAACACTAAAAACTGTAACTATGGTATGTAATGACATTAATAACTGTAAATATGGTGTGTAATGATACTAAGAACTGTAACTATGGTGTATAATGATACTAAGAACTGTAACTATGGTGTATAATAACATTAAGAACTGTAACTATGGTGTATAATAACATTAAGAACTGTAACTATGGTGTATAATAACATTAAGAACTGTAACTATGGTATGTAATGACATTAATAACTGTAAATCTGGTGTGGATTGATATTAAGAGGCAGTGAAGTTAGACTGTTCACTTTCCTTTGATAAATGTATCTGTTGACATACTTGTTAAAGTTATATATAAGCATTAAATAGCACTGATTAAATAAAACTAACATGGCAAATCTGGTTCAACAATTCCAATCACATAAACCCTGTTTGAAGGACCCTCTAGGCATCAATTAATGATATATCTCAGTGCTTTACAACATGTAGGCCACAGCACCCTGGGGAACCATGACTGGGAGGTCAAAGGTGTGTTGGGTTGGTGCATATATTTTTTTCACTTTTTGTAACTGAAAATTAATTTAATTGTGCTGTTTTCTAGTTTTGTAGGAAAAGTTTTCAAAGTGAACTCTGTGTACATTTTTTATTGTACACATCTTCAGACTTTCTAATTAAGTTCTTCTAAAAATTCAATTTACAAATTGAGGGCTGAGTGATCTTGGGGGTATGGTGTCTGCCTCAAGTGCTGGAGGTCCCAGGTTCAAGCCCCGGTGAGGGCCGGGATTTTTTCACATGGACTTCTAGTAACAAAATTTCCCCCGATCTCTGGATAGTGAGATCAGACACCTGTGTGTATTGTTGCGCACATAAAAAAAATCGATTGGCAGTTGGAAATCGAAAACGAGTAGCCTAATGGTGCTGCCCAGGCAAAAGTTTCAAGTTAAAAATCTACCCAAAGTATTTCAGGATCCTCGCCGGTGCTACGGAGTTCATGCACTGAGCTGAGATTCTCCGGACTCAGGCTTGAGTTAGGAGTAGAACAGAGCACTTATGGGTTACACCCGTGTGCCATGATGTTGAGCCGTCAACTAAACTAAATTAAACTAATTTAAAAATTACATTGTAATAAGCCTTTCCAAAGACCCACTGCTAAAAACAAAAGAATATCAAAACAGCACTAGTATTTACCTATTATCGCATAGGGAGTCATAGAAAGAATGTACCTGGTCAGGGAAGCCATGGACTCAAAGCAGGTTCAAAATCACTTATATATATATATTTAATAATGAACTTAAAATATAACAACATAAGAAAAAACATAATGGTAACAATTACCTAAATTTAAGTGGGATATATCTTTTCCGAGCTGGCAGATAACTTGAGATCCTCTCAATGTCATAATCATTGGCTTGTATTGCCACTTCTCGGGCACAGACATCCTGGGGTCTGCTTTGCAGTTCCTGATTGTGTCCATCAACTGCTGTACCATTGTTTAATGTCTGTGCAGAAAGGCAGGTTAGAAAAATTATCAGTTCATTTTATAGTTGTTGTTTATATAAATAATCTTGCTGTTTTTTCAGCAGTGTTCACTCATTAGTTAGTTAGTTAGTCGACAGATCATCCTCATTGCACATCGAACCATTCAGTCCATAAGTGCCCGGATCCTCTCCTCAGCAAATCCCGCAGCGTGAAGCGACTAACGACACCAGTTCTGTGTTGGTTTATCAATCTTCTTTGGCTTCCTGTGTAGTGTTATTGTTTGGCCACCCCTCTTTTAATTTTCTGTTCTCACAGTCTGGCCATGGTTGCAGATTCACAGTCATCACTTGGTTCTCGCAAAAGTCTTACTTCTCATAGAGCATTCAGAATGTCAGCCTGGTCCATGGCGCGTCCGCCACTGAGTGCCAATGAGTGTTCACTCATTACCATATGCTTGCTTGCTTGTGTTCGCTGGCTGTGACCTCCAGTGTGAAGTCCTGTATGTTGGATGAAGACATCCTGTTGTCCAACATCACAGTGATGTCATACAGGACCTGAGGTTTGTGTGAGTATCCGTTGTCCCATGTCTGGCTTAGTGGTATGCAGACTGGTGGTTCCTTGCTGTGCAGGCAGACACTCTCCGACTTCAGAGGAATCAATGATCCTACTGACTTTAGCCAGGACCCTGAAGGAACCTGTTGCCCTGGACGCTCGGCGAGGACGTGTCAATAGGTCTTGGCCAGTATAGAACCCAGCCCTGGTGCCTTGGAAACACCTCTGCATCCCGGGCTAGTAATCAAAGTTAGTTTCTGCCTTACACCAGTGATTCTCAAATGGTGCTTTGTGAGAAGGTGGCAGAAACAGTGATTCTCAAATAGTGCAGTGTGAGATGGTGGCATAAACAGTGATTCTCAAATGGTGCAGTGCGAGTAGGTGGCAGGAATAATGGAAGATGTAAAGATAATTAGGAATTTAACAACATATATAAGTACTTCTTCAAGTTCATTTTCATAGATTAGACACTGACAGTCAAGATTTTTTGGACACATTATGAGGAAAAATAAACTTTAAAACTTAGTGATAACAACTAGCAAAACTGATGGGAAGAGAGCAAGAGGAAGGTAAAGAGATAAATACCTGGATGGCTTGATCACATGACATAATCGGGACAAGAAGACAGATCTGATCCAAGACTCTGATCATCATGTGAGATGGCAAATCATGACCACCCACACCTATTGGCATTTCACAATTTTTACTTCATGTGCCAATATCTAATTTTGATGTATTTAACTGATTAAGTGCTACGGGGTGATAAATCGTCTTATTCAAACTTCCCGATAACTGAGGTTTCCTGTATCACTTTAGGTTTACCATCCTGTGAGCCCAGGTCAATTTAACAAATCTGCCCTAATGTGAATTTAAACCCTCGACCACCAGACCAGTAGGCTAGCATCTAGCAACTGTAGTACTGCAGCTCCCCTATTTCAGGTGAGACTAGAAAAATGCCACAACGCAGTTTAAAATGGTTTTTTCATTGTTAATGATAAATTATTTATAAATGAAAATAGATTTACTGCTTCGTTTGCTAAGCTCTGTTTCGCTACATCTGTACTTGAGTCATTGTTGCCATTGCATTCTGAAAATAATGAAAGATAATATTTTTCCATTACAGCTAAGAAATTACTAGAAGTAAGTTTCATCTGTAATGTTTTCATGATACACTAACAGTTTCAGCACATGAAACAGGACTTTAATGAGGTAGTGGAATGATTATGAGACTCATGTTGACTTCACAGCTCCAGCCACCCTCACCTACAAATAGTGAACGCCTTAGCTCCTAGAAATCTGGCCTAAGGCTGGATTTAAAGCCTAGTGGGCAGCTAGATTTGGCAGCAAATGAAGTGAAAACAAAATCAATACTTGCTGTCAGAAGGAAGTGGTTCACATTGAAAACGGAATATGTCAACAGTATACAATTGGCAAGACTTTAAGATATAAGCGGTAGAAGAGGCATCCCAGACTGGTAGACATTACGCTGAATGACCTAAAATGGTGGTTATGGATCTCAAAGATGCTGAGTTGTCTAATCTTAGAAGCCCAGTTACATTCTTATCAATGTGCAGATTCTACACAGCTGGTCCAGGGGCCCATTAACTGCTGTTGTAACTTTTCCCTGACACTTGTAAGTACCAGACACTTGAAATAAAAAGGTGGTTGGTAATATAATATGGTACGAACATTGTCTGAAATGTGTGCATGTTGGAGATTGATACAGCTTAGATGCCTACTGGCCCTTGAATTCTCTGAACTAGCATGCCTGGGTTTAAACTGGAAAATTGGATGTGTTTTTTTTCTGTAAATGTTGATTTTTTTAAAAGTCGCTTAAAAGTTGACAGGGTCGACTTCATTGCACCAGGATTTTATCCCATATGGCTTGGTCTCTTTCTGCAGCGAGGAAAGCGTCGCACAAAGCACGAACTCCGTAGCTCTAGTGACGACCCACAGGAGTCTCCGAAAAATTTCACCCGTGAACCAAAGGACACGGCCAGGTATTGAACCCACGACCTTTGGAGCCCAAGTCAAACGGCTTGACCACTTCGCCACGGAGACTCCCAAAAAACATTTTCATTTTTGGTTAATTAAACTTGTCCCAAAGCAGGAACCTACAATGGTTCAGTGAGGTGAAGAGCCAACTCATTTTGTAGGCTTGAATGCATGGAGGAATAGGTTGCTAATCTTTCCCTCACTTTGCAAGCCATGAAACCAGGCACTGAATCCTCATCCGACAGCAATCATTACATTATCAGACTAACTTTCTACGATTACATTAATGCATCTGCTGGTTTTTAGTCATACAAAGTGATAAGTTACCACACAAAAAATAAAGAAAATGATGGATACAGTGGCTGTAGAAAACGATAAAATGGGGATGAGTTTGAATAATAGGAAGACAGAAATAATGCCAATAATGGTAATATTCAAGAAACAGATCATGACAAAATGAACACTCAAAGTAATTGGTATTATAATCTGGGGCAAGTACAGAAAAGCAAGTATCTAAGCACATGTATATAGCATCACTTTTAAGATGTATCACAACAAATCCCTGTCACTGAAGGTCAGGAAAAACCATTCTTCTTGCATGTTACGTAGAACTAGTTTTAATATATGGAATGATGTGGAATCCTGAACAATTAATAAACAAGGAAACAAATCAGGCTTCAGAAATGTGGAATTATGAGTAAAGCTGACTCCTTGGACTGCCACAATTGTTAATCTAAATGTTTCTAAAGTTGAGTATCAAATATCTTATCACAAACAATGTTTGTTTCAAATGTATGTCTTGCCGTTTATTCTGATCATGATGTCTGAGGTTTGAAACATCAGACCAGACATCAGAATGAATAAACGGCAAGACTGAAGACTGCAAGACATATTTGATTTTGATAATGATGAAGATTCAAAACAATGTTTTCCCGTGATGAATTTGAATAACGAAGACACAAACAATAGATTGCACGATTTATTGCCTGGTATATTTCGCTGCATCTCGTCAGGACATACTGCAGAAATCACACAACTTACGTGAATTAACTAGATAAATCCTTCAAACTGAAATATACACATGTTCGCACAGTAATGTCGATTGTCTACCACGGTAATTTTAAACTGACTAACATGTCTTTCTGCTTGCACAAGGACGGCTTACGAAGGTTGATTATTATAGCTTCAGCAAACTTTAACAATCGACTACTTTGTGTGTTGAACAACACACGGAAGGCACTGTTTCTTTCAACCACGTGACCGCTCTCGAGCACATGTCTCGCGACCGATGAAGCATGGACTGTTCCGGTGTGTCGGCCTGCCTAGGCTACCATCTTCTGTGTGTAGTATCTTGTCCAACCAATTCGGAATGTGTTCCGAAACCCTGCAATGTAACTGTCGCTCAGTTCTACCTATGTAGATGGCCTCGCATCTGCATGTAAATTGGTAAATACAATTTGATTTGGCGTACAAAGCTACAGGTTCTTTTACTGCTGGGATGGGGATCGGTGTGTTTCGGTACCTGATGACTAGAGTTGCAGCACAGAATGTACGCCCGACTGCTGTGGTGAGCCTGTCCCGCAGACGTTGCATTACATCATCTCCTCGGAAGGTTAGCTGGATGAATACCTTGAGTTTAGGTACTGTAGTTACTTCAGGTTTCGGTTTGGGCTGTTGGCAGTGGCGCTTTATAAATCCTGTGGAGTACCCATTCAGGTTTAAGGCATTCTTCAGAGTTTCAAATTCCTCTGTCAGTGTGTCCGGGGTGCATATCTTTCCTAGCACGGTCAAACAGGGTCCGTACTAAGCCCCGTTTGTACTGGACAGGTGCGAAGCTCTGAAAATTTAAGTATTGGCCAGTCCATGTTTCTTTAAGGTACACCGATCTTTGAATTGTGCCGTCTGCTCTACGTCTCATTAGGATATCTAGAAACGGCAACGTTTCGTTGTGTTCGTGTTCCATAGATAGAGAGATGTTTTTATGTGTCTCGTTCATTGTGGCCTGGAACGACGTTGCTTGTAGCTCGTCTGTGGTGATAATTAGTATATCGTCCACGTAACAACGGTAAAAGGCAAAGTTATTGATGTCTGAGGATCTCTTTTCTTCTAAGTGTGCCATGAAGATGTCCGCTAGAATAGGTCCAAGTGGGCTCCCCATGGCCACTACGTCAATTTGGCAATATGACTTGTTTAGAAAGTTGAATTGTATGTTGGCTGTACATAATTTTAATAGCCTCTCTAGAATAGCTGATGGTATGCCTAGTTTTAGTTGTTTGTCTCTAATGCGTTCACTTATTATATTCAAGGTCTCATCTAATGGAACGTTGGTGAATAAAGAGGCAATATCCATGGATGCCGTGTGTTTGTTGCTTATGTCCATAGTATCCAATAATTCCACCAGTTCGAATGTATCATTGAGTGTTCTTGGATCGAAGGACTGTCGTACTGGCTTTAAAATTTCAGCTAGCCATCTCGATATTCGATGTTGTGCAGAGTTAACCATGGAAAGGATCGGTCTTAGTGGGATGCCGGGCTTGTGAAGCTTGGGTAGACCGTACATCTGAGGAGTTTGGGAGCCACGCGGTGTGAGCGTTACCTTCCGAGGAGACGACGTAATGCAACGTCTGCAGGACAGGCTCACCACAGCAGTCGAGCGAACATTCTGTGCTGCAGCTCTAGTCATCAGGTACCGAAACACACTGATCCCCATACCAGCAGTAAAAGAACCTGTAGCTTTGTACGCCAAATCAAATTGTATTTACCAATTTACATGCAGATGCGAGGCCATCTACATAGGTAGAACTGAGTGACAGTTACATTGCAGGGTTTCGGAACACATTCCGAATTGGTTGGACAAGATACTACACACAGAAGATGGTAGCCTAGGCAGGCCGACACACCGGAACAGTCCAGCTTCATCGGTCGCGAGACATGTGCTCGAGAGCGATCACGTGGTTGAAAGAAACAGTGCCTTCCATGTGTTGTTCAACACACAAAGTAATTGATTGTTAAAGTTTGCTGAAGCTATAATAATCAACCTTCGTAAGCCTTCCTTGTGCAAGCAGAAAGACATGTTAGTCAGTTTAAAATTACTGTGATAGACAATCGACATTACTGTGCGAACATGTGTATACTTCAGTTCGAAGGATTTATCTAATTAATTCACGTAAGTTGTGTGATTTCTGCAGTATGTACCTGACGAGATGCAGCGAAATATGCCAGGCAATAAATCGTGCAATCTATTCATCTATCTATTGTTAATGTTTGTGTCTTTGTACGTTATTCAAAATGATGAAGATCAAGATGTCTGTTGTGTCATACAATCATAAAGTGTGTTGTGTCTGTCCTTCTCGTGAATTACCGTTATTCCACAATCAACCTGTAGTAACGAAGGAAAAGAAAGTAAACTGACTATTGTAAAACACTGCTGTTGCAGACTTGGCACTGTGTTCTGTGTTTACTAAAGTACTTGTTTACATTTTCAACATCGACAGCGGCCAAGACAGTTCCACCAGACCAGTAAAACAATATATATTTGCCATAAATGAATGTCAGTCACATTAGTATAAAAGATAAGTATTATTTATAGTTTCACGCAAATTTCGTGCAAGAATTTAGCAACAACAATTGCATATAAAACTAATAAGTAAGAAAATAAATATCGAATTAGAAACCTCCGATGTCATCACATGCAACGTCCATCTTGTTTTTCTAAAAGGGGCGGTGAATTCAGGGATACGGGGTCCACCTTCGTCTCAAATTGGCTGGGCTGACATACACATACACTATTAACTCCAACACAAGTATGGAATCACCAGATTTAATAAATACATCCCCTTGAACGTGAGGTAATGGACTAGGCGCTTAGCATTCTCGATAAATGACGAAAATTATGTAAACGCATTTAGCATGTTTTTAAAACAAAATAAATTCCCTGGCAGCAGTGAAAAACCATTGCAACAGATGAACAGAGATGTGGTGGTTCCTCGGACGAATGTTGCGAATGTACTTTGGACTGCTAAAGTAACTAACGATTGCCTGGAAGAGACTAATGTCAATGAAAGTAGATCATTACATACAGCTATAAGAAATAAGCAACAACAAAAAACAGCATGCTTTGGCCATGTGCTGAGGAAAGAGGCATTAGTAATAGAGAATGTGACAACTGGAAAGATCAATGGGAAAAGAGGAAGAACAAAGGACAAAAGATGCTGGCTGGGCTGAGACGGTGGCATGGAGGAATATCATCAGAAGAGTTGATTGAGAGGACTAAGGATCGAGATCTGTAAAAAGACATGCACACCTACACCGGCTGACAAGGCACATGGTCGTGATGATGATGATAACATGCGTGTGTATGTATGTTAGTTAGTCCACAGATCATCCTTATTGCACATCAAACCATTCAGTCCATAAGTGCTCGGATCCCTTCCTCAGTATATCCTGCAGCGTTTAGCGGCTAATGATACCAGTTTTGTGATGGTTTATCAATGTTCTTTGGCTTCCTGCATAGTGTTCTTGTTTGGCTACTCTTCTTTTAATTTGCTGTTCTCGCATTCTGACCATGGTTGTAGATTCACAGTCATCACTTGGTTCTTGCGAATGATTTACTTCTCGCGAATGATTTACTTCTCGTAAAGCATTCAGAATGTCAGCCTGGTCCATGGCGCATCCATCTTCCACAGTAGTCTTACCTGCGAGCTTGTCAGCCCGCTCATTTCCTTGTACTTCCGTATGCCCTGGCAAGAACATTAAACTAATCTTTACCAGCCAAGACCACTCCAGAGACAGCAACCACTCTCTTCAGATGCACTCCATCTTTATCTTCATGAGCATGCTCATTGAGTCGCTAAGAAAACATGCCCTAGTGAATGTCTGTTTCGAGCCATGTTATTGCTTTACTTACTGCCATGACTTCCATAGTCAGGCTACTTGTGGTCAAAGCAAAAACACCAGAATCCTTCACAATTCTCCCTCTGGCTTGAGCCATAAAGGCCCATGAGCTTCTCACTCGTTGAACGACCGATCCATCTGTGTAAATGACAGCATCACCGTCTAACGAATTCTTGAAGATCATGCTTGTACTTCCGGCTCCACAGCAGCCGGATTTTCTTGTCTACATTTTCTGTCTAGTTGGATGAAATTGAAAAGGATGTACATAAATCTGTTGGCACTTGTACCCACTCATCGCCAGGTTCTAAGGCCTCAAGTGAACACACCAGTTGAATGTCTTCGGCCTGACCCATCCACGACCTTCCTCTTTTTAACCTGCTGCCCTTTACCTTCTTAATTTCACTATGCAGTGTTTGTGTGTTTGCATTGACTCTGAGGTAGGCACGTGCTATGCACATTTGTATTCTGTCTCCAATGGTTGGAAAATCAAGAAGACAGCGCATCGCCCTGCATGCTGTATCTCTAGTACATCCAAGAATAATACACATAGCTTCATTCTGTATCCTTTCCATCTGCTTACTGCTGAGAGTCAGGATTGTCATCGCTTTCTCAAAAACAGACATGACCAGACCCGCGTTAGTAGACATAGATGACATGCGTGTGTGTATTATATGTATATATATATATATATATGGAAGACCTTAAACAATATGGAGTGAGTACACATCTAACAAACCTATGTAGAAGTTTATACAACAACAGTGAATGCATAGTGAGAGCAACTGGAGGATTCTCAGAACCCTTCACCATAAGATCCGGAGTACGACAAGGTTGTGTCCTGTCCCCTCTCTTGTTCATAACACATATAGACAACATATGTAAAGAAACCAGCCAAACAGTGACCGCAATACCGCTGCATGACGAGAACACAGAAGAAGAACCATCTGCAAATCTAACCATTAGAGAACTCCTGTTTGCGGACGACCAAGCACTAATAGCAAGATCAGAAGCTGAATTACAAGACCAATGAATAGTCTAAACGAAATGTATAGGGAATATATCATGAAAATTAGCACAAGTAAAACAGGGGTAATGACTATAATTAAAGAAGAAAAGCAACAGCGATTCACCTAAACAAACATCCCTTGAAACAAGTAAAGAGTTTCTTCTTCTGCGTTCATGCAGGGTTGTTTTTTTTTTGGACGTGATTGCGTTGTGTCTGTTTACAGCAGAGCTGCGTTCTTGCGCCGTTAGGCCGACACATCCGACTTCTGCGGGCATTTGTTGACCGGGTTAACCTTCCCGGGGGTAAAGAGTTTCAAGTACCAGGAAGTATAATATCATCAAGTGGCAAATCAGAAGACGAGATCGAAAATAGATGCAATAAGGCAAACCAACTCATTGGACAAATGGCACCAATACTAAAGAACAAGCATGTATCAATAAGTACTAAGAAAGCACTTTACAACACAATCTTCCTACCAACTCTGTGTTACCAATGCCAAACCTGGACAATGACAGAAAAAGAGAAAAGAAAAATCACAACAACAGAAATGAGTATTCCTGAGAAGAATACTCAATGTATCAAGAAGAGATAAGATCAGAAATGAAGAAATCAGGACTAAAGTGGGGGTTATAGCTGCACTTAGATTTTATTAGAAGGCAGCAAGTCAAATGGTTTGGCCATGCAAGTAGGTTACCAACTAACAGTATACCACAACAAGCAATGATGTACAGACCAGAGGAAGAGGCCGACCACGTAAACGATGGATGCAGGGAATAACAGAGTCCATGGGAATATCGATACATGAAGCCCATAAGCGGGCACTCTCCTGCTGTTTATACTTCACCTCGACACCACGAGGAACATGATGGTGATGATATATATATATATGTGTGTGTGTGTGTTATGGTTGAGACAAGCACTCTGAGCTGATCCACGACTCTGGTGATCGAGTGAGATGGTGAATCATATGACCGCCCACGCATATCGGCATGGCATATATATATATATATATATATATATATATAGAGAGAGAGAGAGAGAGAGAGAGAGAGAGAGAGAGAGAACAAGAGGAGAGCTGAGGATAAGATATATTTACACAGCCATTGTTGTATAAGAATATCATCTTCATGTAGCACGTTCTTTACAGAGAGACTCTCTTGACCCGCAGAGTTGTTTCTCCACCACCACTAGCCAGTTATTCTGCCTAATACACCTTCATACCCAAGATGTCTACAATTTCCTGTGTCCATCTCTGTGCTGGCCCCTCCCCTGCCTCTCCTACAAGAAACCACAGCGCCAATCATTGTTCTTTCCAAAATGCTATAGAGCTAAAGGTAAAGATAGTTTAGTTGAGGGATCAACATCACGGCACAAGGGTGTAACCCGTAAGTGCTCCGTCCTACTCCTAACTAAAGCCTGAGTCCGGAGAATCTCAACTCAGTGCATGAACTCCGTAACCCCGGCAAGGATCCTGAAATATTTTGGATACACTTTTAACTCGAAATTTTGCCCTGGCAGCGCCGTCAGGCTACTCTTTTTCGATTTCCAACTGCCAAGGGATTTTTTACGTGCGCAACAATACACACGAGCATCCGATCTCACTACCCAGAGACCAGGGGAAATTTTGTTACTAGAAGTCCACGTGAAAAAAATCCCGGGATCTCCAGCACTCGAGGCGGACACCATCCTCGAGACCACTCTCCCCTTAAAAAGATAAAAATAATTGAAGCATAGTGTCAAGTGTTAGGCCTTTACATATTCTACATCACGACATGTGAGGTGTCAATTCTATTCCCCGCCGCCTTTCCTTGCCACGCGATTTCCAGAAAATTATCCAAATGGTCTGGTACTCAATTTTTGTTTTTAAGTTGGCCCCAGATCATGAGGTTTAGTATGGCCAAAGTGTCTACATTTCTGTAACATTTAAGTACAAAAGCACACATTTTCTGAATAGTGTTGTGAAATAGTCCACGATTCACATCCGTATGTTGCCACAGGAAAGATGCGTGTTTTCGCAAATGTGACTTTAACTTGTTTGCTGATCATGCAAGGTGAGGAGAATGTAGAGGATATTCCAGCGCAGTTATTTGTCCGCTGTGAGGTATCGCTTCAGCAGCAGGAAATATAGGCTTATGCTCGACAGTTACTAAGTCATTGACATTAAATACGGCCTCTTAGAAACGCTTCTTCTTTTGCTGCGATTGTCCGTTAATCCCTACATGAAGCACATTACGAACTCAGGCCAAGCCGTTTTATTTTCCGCAGCTCGCTACATGTCCTCATATTGCTAATGTATGCCTCTAATTCTCTTCTTCGTGTGGTTTTATGTCTCCCTCTATTTCTTTGTTACCAGGGCTCGTATAAGAAGCAAAAAAAAAAAAATAGTAACACAGTAACCTACCAAGCACGCCGCAAGAGGCGACTACGAACATTTGGCGTGGGGCTGGACATAGAAAATCCTATAGAAAACTGAAGCTGCAAAATCCAGCCAACGATAAATTCTGAAGCTGCAAAATCCAGCCAACGATAAACGTTGGTGTTACAAAAAAACTTCCCCATTGCGGTGTCATCGCATGGATTCCGCAGTAAGGCTATTATCTCTGACATTGACATCTCAAGCAAAACACAATTTGATACATGTTTGTTCTTCAATAATGGGTATTTTAACTTCAGCGATTTACGTGTACTACATAAACGTTTGTCACTTTTGTATGATAAGCCAACCTCATATTTATCTCTTTGCTTTCTCCTCTTGCTCTTCTCCTATCAATCTTGCCAGTTGTCACGAAGTTTTCAAGTTCACTCCTCCTCATTACGTGTTCAAACCATCTTGATTATCTACGTCAATTTCTCTAATCAATTTAGTCTGATTCTTGTTAACAAGGAATGTCTAAAGACGGCAATCGGCCTTAGCTTTCCTTCTTTGCAGTGACCATAATTGTCGGTGATTGTAGATATTATTTCTATGTGAGGACAAAACTAACAACTAACTGTCGGCTGCAGTACCATCGTATCAAACTGCAATCAGCTGTTCCGGGGACATGTTGATGCTACCTCGAATAGAGGGATGACCAGTTGACACAACTTTCCTGTTTAACTGATATATATATATATATATATATATATATATATATATATATATATATATATATATATATATATATATATATATATATATATATATATATATAACAGAGTGTATGTGGGTGTGTATGTAGCTATGTATTGGATGGGTTCGATAACGGTACATCCGATTGAGATGAAATTTTCTACACGTCTTTCATTCCTGTGCAACCGACTGCAATAGTTTCTTAGTGTAAAATCCTCTACTTACTTAATAACATTTAATATTTCATTTTTCATTATATAATTTCTATATAGCAGGGGGACTTCACTCTAGAAAAGTTATTTCAAGGGGCATAGCTTTTAATAACATTTCTATATTCTTTATAGTCATATTGTTGGACTTACTTGCACTATTGTTAAACTCTTTCTCTATAGTTATTTACAGGCATATGAGTTATAATAAATAATGATATAATCGTTCAGGTATTTTCAAAGTTTTCATAAAAATAATGCATAACATTGTAACCCATCTTTTTCTGCTTAAAGAAGTTATCTACATTCATGCAGGTGATTGAAAACAGTTTTCATTAACAATAATGGATGGTGTGTGGAAGGACATTCTTTTAAGTTACTGTGCGCCAGGAGCTGGGCGAAACCACGCCGGGTGTCGCTTGTTTTCCCGGGAGAGAGTTGGAATCAACAAGCACATCTTCAAACTTATTATCTGTTGGGATTATTGACTGACTTTTGTCTACACCCCTCCCTTCTGTCTTCCCTTCCATATATCTATTTCTTTCACTCTCTCTGTTATTCTCTCAACACATACTCAGACAACAGTTCCTTTCAACAATAAATAAAAGATTTATTAAGAAAAACTATGTCTGGTGTATGTATGGACTGTGTATATGGAGTTGGTATTGTCTGCTAGTGTGAATGCAAGATAGGACGGTTGATCTCGTATGTGCATTAGTTCTTCTCGTCTTTTCTGTCAGCCAAAACACAGGACTGCACACACAGAAATGGAGTGATCTCACCATGAATGATCTCCTCCTGCTTGAGTCGAGAATTAATCCAATTCTTGAAGAAAACAACTGTTCAATGTCTTATCACCAGAAAATAATCCGATTTGGTAAGTCACTGAAGTTCATATATTTCCCGGTTTGGACGGTATTATAATCCACCTCTGAATACACACCGCCACTATCCAACATTGTCTAGAGTTACTATGACTGTTCTACACCATGTCTATGGTTAACAAAGTTTAATGTTTCGGCACAGTGCAATTGCATGCAGTTTTAAGTATCCCTGCTTGCCACAGGTTAACGTCTTTTCCTTTTAAGGGTTTTAGTTGTATATTTGTTTGAGCATACAGTGTTCTGTATTTGACGTTAAGTTATCACTTCTTCATATTAAAACATGTCTATGTTCTTGTTGTTTCTAAGTAGGTACTTTATTTGCTCAAGGGTAGTAACCTTCATCTCTTCTATGATTTCAATAGGAGATTTGAACCTGTGGAGAAGATAGGTAATCTGGTGATATGCGTCTGCTTCATATAATTTTCTTATGTGATAGTCCCTTTCTAGCCATACTGAAAAGCCTCCGAAAAACATACGGACATACGATTTCTGAGTGCACTAAAGTTTACACGACTAGATAAACGAATGCAATTTCACACATTAATAACAAACACCTATATCCCTATGCTACTATTACACTAATATATTAATACCTTATATATGCCTCTATAGAATTAATGTAAGTCCCCGAATCGAAATTTATCCGCAGCCAAGCACTCTATCCCATTATAAGGGAGGATATTTCTATTCATTACAGGACACATAATTCTATCTTTCCGTCCAGTTTGGTATCACACACTAAACAGAAACTCCATGTTCAGCTTTTTATATTGCGTGTCCCATTCTCCGTTGATTGTTTGATCTACAATCAAATTAGCCGTACCCGTAACATCAAAAGTTCAGTGAAATCACGTATACGTCCTGGCGCTCCGTTCTCCGTTGTTGCACTGGTCCTCTGTCCATCGCTCGTTTGCACTTCAAAGCATTCTCCGTTCATTTTCCCGTCGGCCGATCGTCCCGTTTCTCCGTGTCCGTCAGATCGTCAAGCAATGAACTTTACGAACACCTGTATCCTATTTTCAGATCTGTGTCGGTCAATGCTCTTTTATTCGTCCTCCTCTCAGAATGAAGTACACGATTGTTAACCCTTCTCCTTCCTTGTATTTTAATAGGTAAGTTATCAAGGAATCATTAAACTGCAGTTTTTTCTGTGACATAGGCCCCCTCTTAAGAGAGTTGACCGCGTCGACTCTTCATCCCTGTAGTTTTGATTCCTATGATCCTCCAACTTATTCCTCTTCCTCTGGAGTTGGATGTCTAGATAAGAAATCCGCTCCTACATTCTCCTTACCAGAAATGTATTCCACTGTTAAGTCCTGTTGCAACAACAACGTCCATCACATCCACCGTGCGTTGAGCTTCTCTGAAGTAGCTATGAACATCACGTGTTGATGATATGATAGGATCCTCACATGGATCAACACCTCATCCAGTAGGCGACCTCATATGCACCCTACCATACTACTCATGACTGAAACTAGTGTTGGCTCATCGCTCCTGTACGTTCAGTCGACCTCCTTTCCACTGGCGTAAGCGATGGCTCACAATACAGACGGATCGTCCCATCCTGATTGTAACACTGCTTCCATGTCCTCTTGGTTTCCCCCGGCTTTGCCTCTGGGGATGTTCCGCCTCGTCCGCGTTGGACCGAGTCGTCTTTCCCAAATCTCCTGGACTTTTGCTTCCAGGACCATCTTGGGCGATATTGTATCTGGTCAGCCAATCTTCGGTTGGAGTCCTGGGTATTTCTCGCCTTTCCCGACGTTACCCACCCCTTCTGAACTTGGTTACCGGTGAAACTTTCACTCTTGTCCTTTCCCTGACTTGTGATTTCCCTCCTCCTGTCGTTGGGTAAATCTGACCTATCACGTACTGTCCCATAGGCTCCTCCTATGTTGTACTGGCGATCTCTGGTCTTCGTCTGGACTGGTAACCTTTGTCCCAATGGCTGCCATCACCATAAAGTGCGAAGCTTTGCTCCCGGATCTCTCCTCATATTTCCTAATGAGATGTCTAGGGAGATTTTTCTGCTCTTCCCCGATCCGTATTTTGTAGATGTTCTTGGACACCACCTTTTCCACAGGATAAGGTCCTTTCCATCCTACTTGGAGTATATTGGTCTCTGCTGGACTCCACACTTCCACTTTGTCTTCCACCTTAAGAGCTAGTTTCCTCTTAATCCGCTTGTTGGGTGGTGCGTTCTGGCACTCCGAACAAGACTTCAACCACCGGCGTACATCTCCGGTCATTCCTGGCCAGCAATAATGGCCGGAAATTTGCTGCAAGGTCTCTCTGACACCCATATGTCGATTCTCGCCTATGATGTGTCCACTCTGAAGAATGTGAGGACGGTGGGTCTCTGGAACCACCCACTGCTCGTGCAGGTTATCTCCCCTCCCAGCTCTCCGATAGAGTAGTCGATTCTTCAGAAAGTACTGTCCCCGTTCTGGTGGCTCAGCACTTCTTTGCAGCTTCCTGTAGCAAGGACGCAACGTAGTATCCTTCCTCTGGGCAGTATGCAATTCTCCTATCCCTGAGTTGTCGCATAGTGTCTCTGCCTCTTTTTCCTTCCCTTGAGATCCACTGACTACTGTTCCCTTGTGGGCTGGCTGTTTGGGCATTCCCAAAAAGACATATTTCATACCAATGATCATGGGAAATAAGGAGTCAGATAATACAGCAGCTGGAATAATGCCCGTGACGTACCTGGATTTAATCTCCACCTTGGCGATTGGCAGCGTCATGGTAACAGCACTCCTCATTGCCGGCTGTATCTCTATGGTCTCCCCTGTAAGTTGGTCTGGGTTTACCAAGCTGGCGTCCACCACCGCTTCCCCATCCAAACCTGTATCGTAGAGACAAGCAACCTGCTGGCCATTGACTTCAATCAGTTCGACCACAGGTGGTCTCTCTTGGTCCTGAGTGTCTTTCATCTCCTTGACCGTTTCCTTGCCTTCCTCTTTTGATTCCTCGAGGTTGGTTATGCAATTGGCGTCTTCTGCCTTGCATCTGCAGTCCACAGTATTATGTGTTGTCGACCTGGCAGGGTGTGCACCATGTTCCCTTCCTAGGTTTCCGTGTGTCCTTTTTGTTCCTTTCTCCTTCGCCGACCTCAGCCTTGTCTGTGATCACCGTCGTAGGAATCACTTTGCATGCTGCGAAGTAAGAACTTTTAGGTTTCGATCTGCAGTCCTTCGTGTTATGAGATGGCACTTTGCAGAATGAACACCACTTCTCAGACCACTGTCGTTTCGCTGGAGAATTCGAGGTGTTCTGGTTTCCTTCCTTCACCTTCTCTGAACTCTCGTCCTGTGCTTTATATAAGGTTCCACTTTTTCTCCTTCCCAATTCTTAGGTTTCTTTTTCTCTTGTTTCTCCTGACCTTTGGTTTGAATACTGAGTTCCGCAGCCTCCCCATGTACCTCTACGAATCGTTCCGCCAGCTTATTCACAACATCAATCCGTTCCGCCCCTTGTTCTCCCAAGAAGGTTCTGAGAGGTTTCGACATTTGCTTTCGCATCTGGTCGACCACCATCATCTCTTCGAGACTCTCATAATCCCTCTTGAATTCTGCCAAGTCCATCCATTTCTGGAGATAGGATTTCAGCCTCAGACTGTAGGCGGCGAATAGTTCTCCCGGCTCTCTTCTAGACGATCTAAACTTCTTCCTATACGTTTGTGCTGTGACTTCATAATGTTTCATCAAAGCGGCTTTTAATTCCTCGTACTGATTTTCCTGTCCTGGTGGTAGGCGTGTGTAGACCTCGTACCCTGAACCACGTAAAGCCTGGGATAATTTAAGAGCCCATCTGGTTCTATCCAGTCCCATAGCGACTGCCATAGCCTCGAACCGATCCAAAAACTGGTATATCTTCTCTTTACTTTCATCAAAGACCGCCAAGGGAAACTTCATGGCATGGTAACCCTGTCCACTCATGTGGGTTGCCCCAGGTGAAGATGAACTTCCTTCTGCTGCATCTATTTCACCCTTAGTTTGTGTCTTGAGTTCTAACTCTTTCAAGCGGTATTCATGTTCCATTTCTTGTCTCCTGGCAGTCTGTTCCATTTCCAGTTTCTTGGTCTCCTGGTCCATTTTCTTGGCCTCTTGTTCCATTTCCAGTCTCTTGGTCTCCTGGTCCATTTTCTTGGCCTCTTGTTCCATTTCCAGTCGCTTGGTCTCCTGTTCCAGTTTCTTGGCCTCTTGTTCCATTTCCATTTCCATTCGTTTGGTCTCCACCTCTATTCTTCTCACTTCCAACTCGGCCTTTCGATCTTCTCGTTCCGCTTGACGAATCTCTCTCTCTCGTTCCTGTATGTAATCAGTTAGTTCCGAACCAGCTAAACCAATTTCCTCTCCGTTTGCCCTCAGTTCGGCGGTAGTTATTTTGGGAGTGGCCATAGTTAAAGCAGGTAGTTCAGCAAGTTGAGTAAAGACACCTCAAACCATAAAGAAGTCCTTCCTATAAACAGATAATCTACCTAGAACCTATATCATTTTCCCCTATGTATATCTAATATTATAATGTCTACAACACCACACAGTACATCACAACCACTCTCTCATCCACAAGAAGAGATATAGGATAAAGACTTATGTAGACGTGTGACCGTGTGACTAGGTATGTAATGTGTCTTACTACCTATCCACATTCACCCTGTTTGGAACTTTCACGCTGTAAAGTCACCAGCATTAATGAAATGTTTCTACCATAAATGTAATGGCACCATATATCCAATGGACGTCCTTCCATTAAAAGTCATCAATGTATACTTATATTTATTCCAATCCGTATGTCCCAACATGCAGGTACTCCGCTATGCCTGTGCCAATATGCAGGTACCCCTCTATGTATATGCCCTGTTATGCCCAGGTCATATGGGTATTATTTTCTACCCCGCTCGCTCCACCAATTATGTCGCTTGTTTTCCCGGGAGAGAGTTGGAATCAACAAGCACATCTTCAAACTTATTATCTGTTGGGATTATTGACTGACTTTTGTCTACACCCCTCCCTTCTGTCTTCCCTTCCATATATCTATTTCTTTCACTCTCTCTGTTATTCTCTCAACACATACTCAGACAACAGTTCCTTTCAACAATAAATAAAAGATTTATTAAGAAAAACTATGTCTGGTGTATGTATGGACTGTGTATATGGAGTTGGTATTGTCTGCTAGTGTGAATGCAAGATAGGACGGTTGATCTCGTATGTGCATTAGTTCTTCTCGTCTTTTCTGTCAGCCAAAACACAGGACTGCACACACAGAAATGGAGTGATCTCACCATGAATGATCTCCTCCTGCTTGAGTCGAGAATTAATCCAATTCTTGAAGAAAACAACTGTTCAATGTCTTATCACCAGAAAATAATCCGATTTGGTAAGTCACTGAAGTTCATATATTTCCCGGTTTGGACGGTATTATAATCCACCTCTGAATACACACCGCCACTATCCAACATTGTCTAGAGTTACTATGACTGTTCTACACCATGTCTATGGTTAACAAAGTTTAATGTTTCGGCACAGTGCAATTGCATGCAGTTTTAAGTATCCCTGCTTGCCACAGGTTAACGTCTTTTCCTTTTAAGGGTTTTAGTTGTATATTTGTTTGAGCATACAGTGTTCTGTATTTGACGTTAAGTTATCACTTCTTCATATTAAAACATGTCTATGTTCTTGTTGTTTCTAAGTAGGTACTTTATTTGCTCAAGGGTAGTAACCTTCATCTCTTCTATGATTTCAATAGGAGATTTGAACCTGTGGAGAAGATAGGTAATCTGGTGATATGCGTCTGCTTCATATAATTTTCTTATGTGATAGTCCCTTTCTAGCCATACTGAAAAGCCTCCGAAAAACATACGGACATACGATTTCTGAGTGCACTAAAGTTTACACGACTAGATAAACGAATGCAATTTCACACATTAATAACAAACACCTATATCCCTATGCTACTATTACACTAATATATTAATACCTTATATATGCCTCTATAGAATTAATGTAAGTCCCCGAATCGAAATTTATCCGCAGCCAAGCACTCTATCCCATTATAAGGGAGGATATTTCTATTCATTACAGGACACATAATTCTATCTTTCCGTCCAGTTTGGTATCACACACTAAACAGAAACTCCATGTTCAGTTTTTTATATTGCGTGTCCCATTCTCCGTTGATTGTTTGATCTACAATCAAATTAGCCGTACCCGTAACATCAAAAGTTCAGTGAAATCACGTATACGTCCTGGCGCTCCGTTCTCCGTTGTTGCACTGGTCCTCTGTCCATCGCTCGTTTGCACTTCAAAGCATTCTCCGTTCATTTTCCCGTCGGCCGATCGTCCCGTTTCTCCGTGTCCGTCAGATCGTCAAGCAATGAACTTTACGAACACCTGTATCCTATTTTCAGATCTGTGTCGGTCAATGCTCTTTTATTCGTCCTCCTCTCAGAATGAAGTACACGATTGTTAACCCTTCTCCTTCCTTGTATTTTAATAGGTAAGTTATCAAGGAATCATTAAACTGCAGTTTTTTCTGTGACACCGGGTCAGATAGATAGACAGACAGATAGTCGGGAACGGGAGCTTATATGACTACTTATATGAATTAAATGAGATGCTCCCCACCAGGTACTGGGTGAGGCCGGGTCAGACAGACAGACAGATAGTCGGGAACGGGAGAGCTTATATGACTACTTATATGAATTAAATGAGATGCTTCCCACCAGGGACTGGGTGAAGCCGGGCCGGGTCAGACAGACAGACAAACAAACAAGCAGACAGACAGATAGTCGGGAACGGGAGCTCATGTGACTACTTATATGAATTAAATGAGATGTTCCCCACCAGGGACTGGGTGAAGCCGGGCCGGGTCAGACAGACAAACAAGCAGACAGACTGATAGATAGATAGATCCCCTCCAGGGCATGGGCGAAGCCGGGCCGGGTCAGCTAGTATATATATATATATAGCGCCTAGTATCCAGCGAGCTTGCGCCTCGTGTGCCTTGCCAGATCGAGAAGGCCTGATCATACGGGGCCACGTCGATTGAAGGATGTCGGTCGCGGCGATCGGGCAAATTTTGAGCTATAGTATAGCTTACGATGGATGACATTGTGAGTCGCGTCTAGCGTGAGCCGCGTGGTCAAGTGGTTACTCACACGCCAGTGATCCGGAGTTCGATCCCGGATCCAGTCACGGGGATATATAATCAATAATGATCAATTTGAAAATCATGATCAAAATACCTATATATATATATGATATGCACTACTGACGAGCTTAAACGAGAGCTTAAAAAAGTTGGTTAATAGTCGACAGGGTCAACTTCAGTGGGTTGGTTTTTTAAATCCCATATGGCTCAGTCTCTTTCCGCAGCGCTGAAAGCGTTGCACAAAGCACCAACTATGTAGCTCCAGCGACGACCCCCAGGAGTCTCCGAAAAAATGCACTCAAATAGAGAAAGGCGCGGCCCGGAATCGAACCCACAACCTTCGGAGCCCGAGTCAGACGGCTTGACCACTTTTCGGAGCCCGAGTCAGACGGCTTGACCACTTTTCGGAGCCCGAGTCAGACGGCTTGAACACTTCGCCACGGAGTCTCCTTGAGACGAGAGCGAAACTCGAGTCTTGTGCTTCCAATCTGACGTGGACAAGATCTTAGATTCGTACCGGAATACGATCAGCGTTGCCAGTAGTGGGTTGTGCTTAATCTTTAAGCTTGTTATTTGTTTTGTTTCGTGGTATCTTCCGCAATTTCAATGCTCAGCGAACGGAAATATACATTTTAAAACGTGTTCATTTATTTGATTGTGTATCATATTTGATCTAAACCTACTTTTTTGTTTGGCACTGAATCAGTTAAAAGCTAACGAGTCCAAAGAGTAAAGATGATATAATAGCAGCAATTAAGAAAAGTATAGCCGAGGAATGGACTATAATGTGGAATCAAAGCTTGAGGGGAAGACATGCTTACAAAATTGTTCAGTGTTCCAACGAGAAACTGTGAGAGAACAGATGATCTTAAAATTCCTCGTAACAGGAAATTACTCAAACTTCAACTTGGATGGGCCTTCTTCGCTATAAAGGAAGACATATGTGAATTATATAAGAAGCAGAATAATAATATTGCTCACTACTTACTAGAGTGTAGGAAACTTGTCATACAAATTTTTTTTTCTTTCTATTCTTTTCTTTCTTTCTTGTCATACAAAGACAACCACAAATAGAATATGTGTGCCACTGCATCCTGCCCCTGTCAGTAGAAACCCTGTTGCAGATTCCCCCAGAGAGATAAGGTGAAAGGTTAAGCAATATTTAGTAGCACTGCAGCCCCTACATAAGAAAGACATGTGAGGTGTGCAATATGAAATGTTGAGGGTTACTGGTCAAGGTCAAATTTGTGCACAGTCCATGGAAGATGATGGTCAGCGAGAACTCTTGGGGGTTGAACGGAATATGTTTTTAACAAAAACCGTGGACGAAAACAAAACAGATAGTCGCTTCCTAGAACTTGCGGTATGTAGCAATGATGTTTCAGAAATTAATCTCCCCGATCTCACGTTCAAACACATTATATTATTGAGAGTTTAACTTCAACGCTTTCATGTCGCCTCCTGCACCTGAAATATACTCCGAACTTGGATAATGAAATTGTTTCGGGCGTTTCCCTATAATTGACAGCGTGTTGTATGCCTAGATCAAAGTTAATTTCATCCGTGAATTAACTGCGTGTTTTATGTGATACAAAAGTAATGAAGACGATGTAAATGACTCTTAACTTTTGAACAAAGCAATGATTGTAGCATTCGTGTCCAGGGCATTTATTGTGTGTATATTGGGTTCAAATTAACGACTATCGTGGGTTTACAATTTATACTGTACACAGGGCCAGTCTAAAGAACAACATTAATCAATTTTAAAGTAACGATTGGCACCAAGTTTGCCAATTTTACAATTTTCTTGGCTAACGAGGGTCGATTTTACGAAAAGTTAGCTTATTACAAAAGTTGCATAAGTAGATTGCCAGAACTCTTATCATATTTATTTACAATGTTGCTGGTACATTTGTATTTAATGAATACTTTGATTTCCCTTTGGGCATTGCGTTAGAGTATGTTGCCAATAAATTGTATGCTGTTAAGGAAACATTACCAACATAGACAGAGACCTAATCTCACCCAGTCTGTACATACTGTGCCGAATTATAACCTGGAAACATCCTAATATGCCTCACCGCAGACGTGAAGTTTCAGTACCGGTCTTGGACACCCTGCTGGTTTCTGAGCTCGAAGATAAAGATGGAAGCTATATAAAATAGTTACCGTGAATATCTTACTTTACAGGTACCGAGTCGGGAGAAACCTTTCTACACCTATCTCACTACGGGGTCTGGAGAAACATGTCTACACCTATCTCATTAACGCGTTGGGAGAAATATTTCCACACCTGTCTTACTACCGGGTCGGAAGAAACAAGTCTACACCTGTCTCATTACCGGGTCGGGAGAAACGTTTCTAAACCTGTCTTACTACCGGGTCGGAAGAAACATGTCTACACCTGTCTTATTACCGGGTCGAGAGAAACATTTCTACCCTTGTCTCATTACCGGGTCGGGAGAAACGTTTCTACACCTGTCTCACTACCGGTTCGGGAGAAACGTCTACATCTGTCTCACTACCGGGTCGGAAGAAAAGAAGAAGCAGAAGAAATTAATTAATCGGAGGTGCCAGTTTGTGACGTCATCACTTCTCACCACCACCAAACCCCCAACCCTACCCCCTCTAATCATCGATAATCTAGGTGCCGGTTTGTGACCGTCATCGATTCAGGAGTACTAGTCTTACATAAGGAAAATCAATCGATAATTCGGTGGCTCTTGACTACAAATGTGGTTAGAAATGCGCCAACTATACTAATACTGCAGTGGGAGTATGAAGTGTTAAAACCATTCTATTTCTGTAATCATGAGGACACGAAGGACAAGGTAGCCAGTCTTTCCCTCCCGTAGACAATACTTAACCAAAGTGACTACATACTTATTAATAAAAGGTTTAGGAATGCGTTAATTAATGCAAAGAACACGCCTGGTGCTGACTTGTATTAGTGATCACGGACCACTATAGCATGTCCCGAAAAGAATGCCCTCATTCACGATCAATTATTTTGAAAACTGTCTGTTGCATCGTTGTGAAATTTTTCCAGCCGTCTTATATTTACCCCCACCCAAGGAATACGTCTTTGATAGGTCCAAAAGCAACTTAAATCATCGAAAGCGGCGACATTTCTTTGATGTTTTACTGAAAAACTAGTGATTTCTCTCTACCAAATTTATCTTTACAATAATGAAAGCCCCGCCAATTCAGATGACACACAAGGCGTATCCGGAGTGGGTGCAATGAAAGAAGTAGCTTAAAATCGACAGGGTCGGCTGCATTGCACCGGGTTTTTATCCCATATGGCTCAGTTTCTTTCCGCAGCGCGGAAAGCGTCGCACAAAGCACGAACTCCGTACCTCCAGCGACGACCCTCTGGAGTCTCCGAAAAAATGCACTCGTGAAATGAAGGACGCGGCCCGAAATCGAACATACAACCTTCGGAGCCCGAGTCAGACGGCTTGACTACTTCACCACGGAGAATCCCGAGAGGGGTGCAATGTGTAATATTAGTAAAGACAGAGAATTCATAGAGGCATGGGATAAATAATTGTAAATTGACAGGAAAGTAGGAGGAATATATTTCTTACCTTATTTTTCATTTCCTTCTTGTTTCTTCAGCTGCTGGTTAATAATGTGTACACAAGTATTCGTGTTAGCTTTTTATATTGAGTTCGTGAAAGCTTCCAAATAGCTGTGCGTTAATGTGCGTATGGAGTGACCAGAAATGATACCCCAATTTAGTCATCATGTTTCCATTTTTAAGGATCTGTTCAGCTGTCTGTGTAGTTGTTCACACGTACACATGGGTGACAGACCCGCTTTTAGTCTTCGTGAAAGATTGTCTACTCTGCTGTTTACCGTTCAGAGACGGAACATGATTACCTGTTTTACACTATGAAAATAGTTGTCAGTGTCTCTGTAGTGGGCTTTCTTCTTAACGACCAAGATGTTGGTCCTCTTTTCAGTGAAGTTTATAGATTGATTCGTATGCACGTATGTTGTCCCCTAATTTGACAACGTGTGTGCCCTCACGTTTCTTGTTATGCCACAATATGTCAGTTTCCACCGCAACATTACTCTTCTGTTGGTATTCAATGCGTTTAGTGTGCGTGTGTGTGTGTGTGTGTGTGTGTGTGTGTGTGTGTGTGTGTGTGTGTGTGTGTGTGTGTGTGTGTGTGTGTGTGTGTGTGTGTGTGGGTTTTTTTTTAAAATTACAATTGTTTGTCACGGCTGAGGGCTTGCGGAATTGAATATTCATCACTTTGGAATACAAACTGTTGCCATTGACATTATGCTGATGCTGTAATGTTTAGGGCCTGCAATTATTCTGAATATTTGTAGCAAAATATCCCAGTTGTTGTGCACGTGGATTAAGGTCTGCGATCTGCTCAGACCTTAATCTGTGTCGGAGATTCCAGTAGGTTGATGACTGCTCTCGGTTGCATAAAATTCAATCCATCCTTTCTCCAATAATCCTCTTCCTCTTTCAACACATGGTCCTCACATTTTTCGGGTAACTTTTATCAATATTTAATAGCGCGGACTGGATTAGTATCCTGACGTCAGACAATTTGAATATAGTATTGTCAGCTGCCATCTGTCCTTTAATTTTAGCCCACACACCTTCTATAGAATTAAAATGAGAATGGTACGGCGGAAGTCTCAAGCACCCATGACGATGCTCTTCTATCAACTTGTCGATTTGATATTTCTTGCTTTTTGGCGTCTATTTTACAAGGGACAACAATTCTAGCTAGAAATACGTTTCTGGAAATGGTATGTTTTCCATTCGGAGTCATATCTTTATTGCTCCCTTTGTGCTCGATGATGTGGGTATTTTGTCTTCTTGGGCAACACCATTGATATCATGCATTGTCCATAATTGGACACGACTGTCTATCTAGGGATGGAAGCACAGTATTCTCGAGCCAATCTCTAAATACATTACCATTCATCTTATGATAATCCATATTGTCTGTATGCTTTGATACGAACACGAGCCCAGCATTCTGTTGTAAGCCATTATGCGTATTACCAGCATGGGCCATGACCAAAAGCTGTCCTATACTACTGGGCACATATTGCTTTATCTGTCCATGCTCTGATTGTCATTCCTTAACACTTGTGTGGTGCGCATTGATCCACATTTTATCCAAACACACTATGCCATAATTTTCTTTGCGCATTTCCCTTATTTCACGTAGGTATCTGCTTCTCATGGCTCCTAAATGCGGTTGCTCGCAAAGATTATTTCTACCGCCCTTGTACTTTCAAATAGTGAAGATAATGTCCTTATAATTTTCCACAAAGTTGTTTTGGATAGCTCTATGTTATTGTTCTTTCTGAACCAAACTCTAAGTTTTCTTACAGTCACTGTTTCTTTGGTATCCAGCATTTTTATAATGCTGGATAATCCTGGATATAAAATCCAAAATTTGTATAATTTTAGGAGTCTCCGTGGCGAAGTGGTCAAGCCTTTTGACTCGGGCTCCAAAGGTCGTGGGTTCGATTCCGGGCCGCATCCTTCGGTTCAGGAGTTAAATTTTTCGAAGACTTCTGTGGGTCGTCGCTAGAGCTGCGGAGTTCGTGCTTTGTGCGATGCTTTCCGCGCTGCGGAAAGAGACCGAGCCATATGGGATAGAACCCGGTGCAATGAAGTCGACCCTGTCAATTTTAAGCGACATTTTAAAGCATTTTTATAATAGCTCGCATTATGACATCTTTGTCAATGCTGTCTAAAATAATCTTTCTACCTACCATTTTGTTATTGCGTGGTGGTTTAATTCCAGATTCTTGCACCCATCGACGAAATGACCGTTTACTCAAACCCAATGCATGCACTGTTCTTTTTTTTTTCGGAATTTGTAATAGTATAAAACAGTTTCCTGCGATCAGCTTCTTGACAAAAATATGTGTACAAATTCATAGCGATTCTTTGAAGTGTACAATTTCGCATTAAATCCCATTGAAATATATTCACACATTTAATGTTAGCGATAAGTGGTAAGTTTAACAAATTTTTTAAAAAACATATTAATCAGGTTTCTTGAAATAACCCACATTTTGAGACACCTCTGAACAGTCCTAGTTTGAACAACGCGGGGAGTTGGCATAAGACCAATCCCTTCAATACACGTACAATATTCAACGTACGTAGCGCTGATTATCTGGCTATGCTGTAATACATTTAAAATTATGAATTTCATCTCAGACCCGTAAATTATATACCGCATATAAACAAACTTTGAAATCTGCTGTAAAATCTCCAGAACAAAAAATTTGTTGTTGGGTGGACATAATGATAAGGTGATATACTAAATCTCATAATTTTCCCTCAGTTGGTTACTGAGATATGGATGTTTATATTGGGGGGGAAAAAAAAAAAACACACACACACAAGCAGTAGTTATATAGGGGCTCGTCCTGTTCCAAAATGTGGCGGTCTCCACATTTTACTAAGAACAAAGAAGGAGGTGCGGGAAAATCCGGATAAGCTTTTTTTTTGTTTTTAGTAAGCGCAAAGAAGGAGGAACATGGGATATAACTCGTGAATAAATCGAGTAATTTTTGTAATATTACGTCCCCTTTTTAAATTTTTTAAATTTAAACATTCCTCCCCCCTCCCTTTAACTTGTTAAGATCGGTGTTTTGGCGGGCGTTTTTAATAACTTCTGGACTAAGGGATGGGATCTACCCATATTATTTGGGAGGTGTGGTGGTGGGGGTATTATAGTGACGTCAGTGGCCCCTCCTTGTTGTGTCTTTGGGTTGTTAAGATCGGTGTTTTTTGTCGGGAAATTTTTAAAAAATAAATAAATATGGGCTACTCAAGGGTGTGATTAGGGTTGAAGTCTCCGCATCTCATGTGTATGTCTTTGGGATGGTAAGGTTGGTGTGTTGGGTGGGAAAAGTCTGGTCTACTAAGGTCTCGAGGGGGTCTGCGTCCAATGGACTGTCAGCAACGAGTGACCGCTAGTCCGAGTATCGAGTCATAGTAAACATGGATAACCGTCTTCACCATTGTACCTACGCTTAACAAAACATAACATAACTAAAATAGCAGAATACGATATAACCATAAACTTCGCCAGCTGTTACTAAAATCGATAACACACAACCGTATATATGACTAAGCCCTTAATCACAGAGGCTTATCTTCACCATTACAAATGGGTCCGGTTATTAATATTACTCACCATAATTGAGCTCAGGGGACTATTCCCTTAATCCAGGGGATTATATCTCGACCGTTGCAAATAGGTCTGCCAAGTAATAATACTCCATATAAATGTCGGTGGGAGATTAAGGGCTTAACTCGCCGTCATTCGCTAATGCGAGCGCTAACAAGACAAGTCACCTGAACAAGTCAATAAGCCTGATACAGGGGAAAATGGCACGTTGCAAGAACACCAAAATACACATGGCAGCCAAGATGTACAGCGTGGGAGCCGACAAGAAGACGAGCGGAGATAATCTGCCTGCGAGCTGCAGCAAACAGCAAGAACCTTAAGTAACCTCTAACGAAGCTACCACGAGAAAGGATGACGACAACTCACCACAAACAAGAGCCAAATCTACTGAGAAGCAGAGGGAGGAGAAAGACACCAGAGTTAGAAACACCGACTAGCCGACAAGCAATTGGGTTGTCAAGTGGAGCTATCAGACGAGAAATCCTGAAGCAGTTTCGAGAAGAGAATCCCCACATCCGATTCTTGAAGGCGGAGCGGCTCCTCACCTACTCTAAGATTCCCACAACCTTGGCGGTGGTGACGACAAAGGGGGAAACGAGATTCCGACCTCAGTATCAATCAACAAGATGCCAGAGGGCCGGCCACAGCAAAGCAGCATGTCGCAGTAAGATGGAGATCTGCCGGTACTGTGCCGATCACCACGCCTTCATGGAATGTCTTCTGGCCAAGCTGGACACGAACTTCCGGGCACCCAACGACAAACAAAAAAGTGCACCAACTGCCTTTGCAAGCATAAAGCAAGATACTAAGGCTGTCCGTATCTTCAAAGACACAGAGACGTCTAGAAGTTCGCCATCACCACAAAGACGCCATATAAGGACGCAATGCGGAGGTGCGAGACAGCCACGGGTATATCACAAGCTGAAAGAGATCAACTGCAAAATGAGATATACGATTTGAAGAAGCAAGTCAAGGCACTGCTGACGCCGACTCCGTCCAGCGACAATGAGAAACTGCTGGCTGAAATAAAGGAGATCCATCAAAACATCAAGCAAGAAGTGGAACATGTGGCACTGATAAAGAAGGAGAACGAAGAAATCCTACAAACCATTAAATCAGAGCGAGAACTGCAAAAAGCTGAAATGGAACTTTATCAAAACAAACCAACAGAAACCAGAGAGAAACTGCAAGATGAAAACCAAGAGACCTAGCCTGAACCGCAAGCTAAAGCCAGCAGCGCGACCACGACGCCCGAGACATACAAGGGGAAACCAATATCCCGTCAGACATCCGAAGAAAACCGAGATGAGCACCCTGATGACGGCACGGAGAGGCCCCGGGGACCTACCTTGGAGGAGCTACAAGAATCGGCAAGGATTCAGGAATTCAATCGCCATTAATTCAGAAGGCGCTGGGAAGAAAAGGAAAAAAAGAAGATGTATACTATGACTGTGATATCGACTTCGAGTACTGTATAGAAGACGGAGAGATTATCCCATGGCTGACCGCAGAGGAAGAAATCGAAAGGCAACAGAAACTCAAAGTAGAAAGTGAAAACATGAGCAAGAAGGAAAATAAAAACACCGAATAGCTTCTACACAAACAAGGAGGCAAAATACCAAAATAAAAAGTCCTTATAAGGACTGCAACCAGTCAAGCCAGATGAACCAGCGTCCTTCACTAACAAAAGGCACTACCAGAGGAGACAGGCACAAAAGACAGTCGCCACGAACCCCCCAGCTGACGTCACAGACAAAAAAGCCAATAAAACCAGTCCGGATCAGGACCAACTCGTAAAAGCGCAAAAGACACGAATCAGAGTGAATAAAACCACGGACCTCAACAATAACTACAGGTGAAGGAAGGAGGTTAAACGAGGCCGAATTTGGAATTTTTGTTTTTAAACCAAGCAAGCGAGCAACACTTATTGTCGGGACATCTACTAAAAATCAATAGTACTACCCTCGTTTCTTCTCATAATTGCGGTAGGGATTTATAGACTCAGTTAAAACGGGTGGTATGAGTAGGAGATATCACAATCAGTATCATCATGTGCCACACCGATCTTACATCGCAGTATTTCATTATTCATGTGTCTTTGAAAACGCTTGTGGCTTGAAACAGAATGATATACTATATTATTGGGTGTGTATATAGACTGACCAATAGGTCAAGTTGATAATGTCATCCCTGTCAATTCATTGTAGCTGTGTTGTGGCTTGGTCTCATATTACAGCCGGGTGTAAGAATAACCAAAAATATTTCATTGCATCTCAATGGTCATGCCCCTATATATTTGTATTACTAACTTGTCTAGAGTGTGCATTAGGAAAGTATCAGGTATTTGTTTAGACACATGTTCGAGTTTTCCGGCTCGTTGAATCAATCCCGCTAGGTGCGGGCTCTCCTTTATGGATATTCTTGGGTTGAAGGTTGTCAATGCGGTGCTCATACACATGTATTTTTCTGTGTGCATCAAGAATGTTCTATGAGCGCCGATACTGTAGAGGAGAGGTACTTCTTTAGTCAAAACAACGCAAATCAATAAATCAACTGGACACAGTTTAACTTCACAGCTTATTTTGACTCTTATGTGTTTAATAACATATTTACAACACAAACGATACCTAGAGTCCACAATGACTTAACAATAATAATAATCACATAACCTAATCACAGATGTAATGGCACATTTGTTGGCCGTGCTACGAAGTTAAGAACTACGTCGAAACTCGACGGTAGCTCAAAACCCACTGACTACCTGCAGGAGAATTTGCTCAGAGACCTGTCTCGCTATTTTCATGCGAGGCAAGATTCTCAGTCTTCTCATCCTGAGGCTGGGCTGCGTGAAGCTATGGGTTGTCTATACCGAATGACCATGACCTGACCTAAGTCTATGACAGATATGTGTATTATATTTCTACATGAAACATTCAAAATGGAAACAACAAAGAGAAGAGAACTTTATTTTTTTAAATTTAATTTTTTTTTAGTGTGTGTGTGTGTGTGTGTGTTCGTGCGTGCGTGCGTGCGTGCGTGCGTGCGTGTGTGTGTGTGTGCGCGTGTGTGTGTGTGACGTTTTAATGTCGAAATTTAATTTTTAATTTTTGTTGTTTTAATGTTGAATTTTTTTTTCCGTCAATGATAGGGACTTATTGCAAAAGATAATTTCCATTTTCTGAAATACAGCTTTTGTTTGTCCCAAATATATGAAATTATCCACATCGTTAAGACTGTTTTCTTCTATTTTGATTTTTCTATTAGTGTTTGTTGTGTGTATCTTGCTATTGTGTCCCTTTTTATCCACACATCCATACTGTTCTTCACCAGTTTTCAACAATTATTGTCTTTCTTATACTTCTCATTATAATTCTGAGTAGAAGTATAATTTTATAGGCATCTGTAGAGCAAACTGTTTGTCGTTGATATCCTTCTTAGCAGTGACCATACTGGTCGCTGGCCATATTCATAGTCTAAAATGTGTCTAGTAGGTTAGGGGACAGACGATTTAACTCCATTAGGTTAGGAAATTTGACTAGTCAGCAGAACAAAGGTTGTGTTGTAAACAAAAAGCGTGTTAGTGTTAAGTGATATACGGTGCTGAAAGTAGGTTAGAAGATGTGGTAGATGGTATTCAAGTGGTCAATAATGCCAATGTGGTTTTAAGAAAGGGCGATTTCATAACACACACTGTTGGATGGAGACTTGACGCTATAGCAGTTGTAAAATGATAAAGTGAATTAGGGGTGGACAAAATAAGAAATGTTATTTTAGCTAGACTTCGAGAAAACCCCTATATTATTGAGAGATGGAACAATGAAAGTTTGGTGTAGCAGACATTTTGTTCTTGATAGTTGCCGGTGTTAGTCTTGGGAAAAGACCCTGTGATGCCGAATACCCAGATGATATCGAAACTATGCCCGTTGGAAACACAGACGATCTTGCCATAAATGTTGTTAACCGTCATGACTGTTTCAATGGAGCTCGAGTACAATGGCCGTTTGAAGCTCTAGGTGTTGTAACATGGAAAAGTTGAGAAAGCTATCTATGACAGACAGAGATATTTTTATGGTAGAAAGACACAACAAGTATAGAGAGATGCCTGAGTAGTTTGTATAAGTGCTTATTTAGCAGATACTGTGGAATGGTAAGCTGAAGCTTTCTTTAATGTAAAAAGGGGAAAGTGCTGACGCTGATGGCTATGTAGTGTGAAATGTCTTTTCAGATAAAAATTTCAGACACTCTTGCCATAACTACAGAAGTTACCTTTTACCTAATTTGGGTAGCACGTTTTTCTCAGTTTGGTTGACATATTTCTTACCTTGGCATGCCTATTTCTTAGTTTGGCCGACATATGTTCCTACTTTTTATAAGGTTGGTTGAAATATTTAATATTTTGGTCATTATTTTTTTTTAGTTTGGCTACTATTTTTTCCTACTATTTATTAGTGTGTTTGAGGTATTTCTTCTTTTCGCCAACAATTTTATTAGTGTGGTTAACAATTTTTCTACTTTTATAACTCTGGTCGAAATATTTCTGTATTTGGCCAACATTTTTCCCATTTGACTAACACATTTTCAAACTTTGGTCGGTATATTTCTTGGTTTGGCAAACATTTTCGTAATTTGGCTACCATATTTCTTCCTATGGAACACATGTTTCTTAGTTTGGCTATCCTCTTTTCTTAATTTGGCACTTATTTTTCTCACTTTGGTAAACACATGTCTTAGTTTGTCACATATAATTCTTAGTTTGTTCATCCTTTTACATATTTTATCACTTCGGTCGACATATTTCTTGATTTGTCTACCATATTTTATTATTTTGTCTAAAATTGTTCCAATTTTATAAATATATTTTGATGAGTTTTTTTTTTTTTTCTTTGACCAACAGTTTTAATAGTTTTTGGCTAACAATTTTTCTACTTTTTATAAATTTGGTCGAGGTATTTCTATATTTGGTAAACGTCTTTAATAATTTTTCTAACATACTTTCATACTTATTATCAATTTATTTGAGCTATTTTTTATTTTTTTTTTGGCCAACCGTTTTATTATTTTTCGTAACAATTTTCCTACTTTTTATATGTTTGGTAGAGATATTCCTTAACTAGGCCAACATTTTTTCTTAATATGGGTAACACATTTTCTTATTTCGGTCGACATCTTTATAAGTTTGGATGCGATATTTATAAATTTGGTTGAATTATTTCTTATTTTGGCCAACTTATACTTTAGTTATCATGTTGCCATACTTCTTGATTTTGTCATCAATATGTAACACCCATTCACCTCAATGAAACCCATATGTACCGACAACACTATAACCCAACAAGCGAACGTAGTTATAATATAATATAAACATAACGCACTATGTACAGTTGTGTCCACCGTTGGTTATTCATTAAACGAGTCGGAATTCTGGGCTATGATAGAGATAAAAACTTATAGCTGGAATTGTCTCTGTAGTGTATTTGGTATTTGGACGTTGTTGAATAGAGTGTGTAAGAATATCGTGTTCGTGTACTGTTTTGATAAAATCGTCAAAGTTTTGTCTATTTTTGATTAGATGTGGAAGATCTAAGATAGAAGCGTTATTGGAAGATGCGTGAAAAAATTGAAGCGCGTGTATTTTGCTGTGCCTAAGGATTATATGATGACTAAAGTTGATTTTGAATATGCTCTTTTGACTTGTAAATATCTTGTACACAGTCTCTGTTCCTGTCCTTATGGTTGTTTGTGTGTGAACTAATAAAAAACATATAGAGAGACATATATTTGTTGATATTGTGATGTGTTTTGTCAGTTGTCAGTGTATACTTTACTTATGTCCTCTGGTAGCGCGTGTAGAGAGGCCGCTTCATCCTTGGGTTATGTGTCGCTAACTGGATAAGAGTTTATGTCTTGTTTGTTGTTTGTCCATCAAGAATGATGATGGCTATTCATTTTATCCAGTGGAGTTGAAAGTATGGAGCTGTGAGTTATAAGATGGCCGATAAGACCTATTTTGGCTCGATATATTCTTTGACAATGTGGGCAAAGAATGCTTGACGTTCCAGGAGGAGGATCTCCTGCAGTAGTTTTTTTTTCTTTTCTATCCAGCCTATTCTTCACAGCTCTTGCAGTCCTGGCTGCCTCACATGTGACTGCACCCTTATGTAATGATTACGCCACGAATAACGGTCTTTAGCAGCAGTCTCCCAGATATCAAGATGAATTCCAAAAGCTTTAAGTGAGATTTTCGGAGTGTCTTTAAAGCGTTTCCTCTAGCCGCCTTGGGAGCGTTTACCACAGCGCAGCTCGCCGTAAAAAACAAATTGTTTAGGGAGCCTGTGATCTGGCATACGAGTTAAGTGACCAGCCCAGCGAATCTGATATTTTTCATTAGTAGAATATGGAAACTGGGCATGGATGCTCTTTCTGGAACTTCAGTGTCTTGGATCTTGTCCTGTCCATTTAATCTTCAATAGCTTCCTAAGGCAGACTGTGTGGAAGTGGTTTAATTTTCTAGCTTGTCGCTGATAAACAGTCCATGTTTTACAAGCATATAGCAGTGTGGATATTACAACTGCCTAATAGACTTTCACCTTTGTTTTCAGGCTTATTCCATTTCTGTCCTATACATTCTTGTACAGTCTGCCAAAGACCGTGCTGGCCTTGGAGATTCTTGCATTCACTTCATCAACTGTGGCAGCTTGTGACACAGTGCTGCCAAGATAGGTGAATATGTCCACAACACTTAGTCTATGACCGTTCACCTTGATATTCGTCACGGTGTGATTATTCGCCAGAGCTGGCTGGTACATAACTACAGTCTTATCCAAACTGACATTGAGCCCAAAGTTGGCATAGGCTTATGAGAAAGCTGAAACATTATGTTGCATATCTGCCTCTGAATTGGCATATAGAGCGCAATCAGCAAACAGCAGTTCGCTGATGGTGTCGCTGTTTGTTTTGGTTTTGACTCTCAGCCTTCTGAGATTGAACAACTTTCCATCCATGCGGTAGTTGATGTCTATGCCAATGTCATTGTTCTCGAAGGCATTCGTCAGAATGGCTGAAAACATGAAGCTGAACAGTGTTGGTGCCAGGACACACCCTTGCTTCACTCCATTGGTGACAGGAAAGGGCTCTTGCCTGCATACCATCATGAAATAGCCGTCACATTTTTGGACAAACTTTTGTGGACAGCCATATTTCGCCATAATCTTCCGCAGTCCTACTCTGCTGACTGTATCAAAAGCCTTGGTAAGGTCAATAAAACTGGAGAACATTTAAGAGTTCTGTTCCTGACATTTCTCTTGCAGCGAAAATCATGTCAACAGTTCCTCGTTCTCTTCTGAAGCCACATTGACTCTCAGGAAGAAGACCTTGATCTAGGTGGGCCGTGAGGCGATGGAGAAGAATTCTGGCGAGTATATTCCCTGCGATTGATAGCAAGGAGATGCCTCGGTGGTTGTCACAGGATTGGCGGTTTCCTTTACGTTTGTAAAGGTGGACTATTAACGCGTCCTTGAAATCTTGTGGCATAATCTCGTTCACTCATATGTTTGTAAAGACTTGGCGAAACTGCTCTATTAGGACCTGGCCCAACTGCCTTGTATATCTCTGCTGGGATGGAGTCAGGATCAGGGGCCTTTCCTCTGGAAAGTTGCTTGATGGCTTTGTTTAGTTCCACCGTGGTTGTGAGGCCATCAAGTATATCATTAGTGGGAACTTGAGGAAGGCAGTTGATGGTTTCATCATCGAAGAAGGAAGCTGCATTTTAGATGTTGCTTAAATGCTCTGCCCAGCGTTAAGGGATTTCTTTCTTATCGGCGACCAATTTTCCCCATCTGCACTGAGGAGGGAAACTATGTCTGGTGATGGAGGACTGTAGTCCGCTTTCAGTGAGTCGCAGAAGTTTTGCATATCATTTCTGTCAGCAAAGTCTTGAATTTCATCAGCTTTTTTGCTCAATCAGGAGTCCCACATGTGCCGAAGTTTCTGCTGCACTATTCTCCGAATGTTATTTACGGCATCTTGTTTATTTTGACTTCGGGTTATTCAAATGTGCCTTGAGGAAAAGATGTTTCTCGGCCAGCAATTGGTTGATGTCTTCAGAATTTTCATCAAACCAGTCTGTACGCTTTCTGAGGGCTGGACTCCATAGCAGTGTTGTAAATTATATCCTTTAAGGCTCTCCACTCTGTTTACGCATCCTGTTTAGCTAAAGCATTTGGCTTGAGTCGGTCTTCCGGCATGTTTTCAAATGACAGCTGCATGTTTTTGCTGTTTAGTCGGGTGACATTTAGTTTGTTGTTTTTTGTTTTGTTTATTTTGGGGTTTTTTTTTTTGTTTGTTTGTTTGTTTGTTTTTTGCCCCTTGAGAACGCCGTAGTGGTTCGATGTGTATATTTATTTTCGAGATAATGAGACGATGTCTGTCCAACATTTGACACCACATGTGGATTTTGTCACTCGAATGTCTTGTCTGTCACTCCTCCTGACGATGACATAGTCAATTAGATGCCAGTGTTCTATTTCTCCTCGGAAGACGAAAAATTGTGTTGGTGATCAGGAGATCGTGTTCGGCACATGTCTGAAGAAGGAGGAGCCCATTGCTGGTTACAATTTCCGACTCCATACTTTCCAATGATGCCACTCCAAGAGGCGGTGTCCTTGCCTACTCTGGCATTGAAGTCCCCAAGGAGTATAAGTTTGTCTCATTTGGTAACAGATGTTAATACGTTGTGCATGTCTTCAGAGAACTTGTTTTTGACGTCATCTTGTTTTGTCATGGTTGGTGCGTAGACAGTCGCGATGGTTGCATGCTTCGTTCCTTTCAGCAGGGGTAACTTAATAGTCATAAGCCTGTCTTTATAGCCTTCGGAAATTCAGCTAGTTTGCCAACCAGAGCCGACTTAATGGCAACTCCCACACCGGATTGGCGTCTTTCCTCGCTTTTCCTTCCACTCCAGAAAAAAATGTGTAGCCGGCACCTACTTCACAGATTTAGCCTTCTTCTGCAAGTCGTGTCTCGCTCAAGGCTGCAATGTCGATATTGTACCTGCCCAGCTCTCTCCCAATCAGTGCTGTTCGCCTCTCTTACCCCGATGTGCCGTCTCTATCAAGTATGGTACGTACATCCAAGTTCCGATTGTCCAGGGAATATGGTTAGCTCTTTTAGCTTTACCTGTTTTTACTTTGTTTGTATGTCGACCGCAGTATAGGGTACCCACCACCTTGTGGCTAGTTGCTTAGGTAATGATGGTGCAGACAATATTTAGGGCACCTTTTCTAGCCCCTTCCTCATGCTATGGGGGTAAGCAGTGATTTCCTATAGAGGGCTGCTCAGTCACTCAGGGGACTGCCGAATCCCACTGCTGCTCCGGTCAGTAGAAGACGACCATATGGCCTGAGCCGACTGTGTGCAGGTCTGCGACTACGGCTGCCAGCGTACCCACGCCTGCCGCTTTGCCGCTCGCCCATCGCCACAGGGCTTGAAGGTGATATATGAAGTTGGATGAAGAATGACTTGCGCGATGAATTGGATTAAAGTGAGGAAGATTTGCGTAATTCGTCGACCTCACTCTCTCGCCTGAGTCCAGTGGCAAGACACGTCAAGACGACTGGAGACGAATACAGATTCAGTGGATGACCAGGGCGCTCTATATACCTTGCCTCATTACGATCCACAATTCTTTGCAGGTAAACACCGCCTTTCCTGTTGAATCATCAGTGATTTCATCCGTGCAGTCTGCCGAATCCTGTCTTCGCATGCTGGGTAGGCATACCCTAGTTCACCACTTGGTTTTACACCAAATCGGCTACTCACGCATGGTTTAGCCAGCCTCTCACATCTGTTGCCCGGCGGTGGCAGCTGTCGCATGCTGACAGATATTAGGAGCCACAGGCGTGAGCTGGGTGTCAGGCTTGGACCAGTGGGGATAGGGTCCTGAAGAGGACATGAGAGTCATCTTTGCCAACGGTACTATTAATGCCTGACACCCCGTATCCCCCCCCCCCCGTGTTGTTTAGTGTTCTTCTCTCTGACTGTCACATCCCTATTCGTAGCTGCTGGTCTCTTACGTAATGTCACTGAAAAAGGTGTTGAAGTTCTGTTGGTATTACACTGGCTGCTGATCCTGGTGTTGTATGTTCTTTTGTAATGTGACGTTGTAGAATGTCTTTCCTGTTAAAATTATGACGACAAGTTTGACACCAATATATTTGGTCATTGGTACTGTGGGTGTTCTGAATATGACGAAGAAGATTACGTGCTTCAGTGAAACCTTTCCAACAACTTGCACATAAGCGGTTCTCAGATGATTGCCTAGTAGACATCTTTTTATTTTAAGGCATGCTCACTAGCGACTTGATACTGCGACCAGCAACAGTCGACTCGACACACGTTCACACTAAGACGATGAATATGGCATTGAATATATTTAGTTTCTATCTTTCACCAAAGGTAGATAACTCGATGTTGGCTAGATAAGTAAGTTAAATACTCAAACAACAAGATGTGTTGTTATCTAGTTTAGTATGCGGTATCAAACCTGAACAAGTTTTCCAAGTCTTTGTTTCAATCGGTGATGAAATCTTTGCAGATGCCGTTGTAAACTATGACAGAATAATGATGTTGCTTACACACGGGATGCGTCTGGATCAGACTCTGGTCGATAATTATTACAGTGCAAATGTGAATGTCCAAGAACCGGAAGAGAGAGAGAGAGAGAGAGAGAGAGAGTCCGTCGGACCATATATGGCTGAGAAACGACGTCCGTGGATACTGAGACATAAAAGTTACTGGCAAACTGTCTACCCTTGAGGGCAAATAACCGCTTAACAACCCCAAAACTGAAGACTTAATCTTTCATCGTTCGTATGTAAATCACAAACTACAAGAAGGACAGAAAATTGTTGAACAAAGAAAACCAGCAATATCTGGTAGGAGGTAGTTTTAAGAGGCTAGAACAAGAATCACTATGATGAAGGTAGTCTTTTGCACGTTGGAAAACACACTAACTAATATAAAGGTGTCAATTGCAACGACAAAAAGAGTGTTTAAATACCACATAGAGCCTGTACTTTTGTATGAATGTGAAGCGATGACAATGAGAAGACAAGCTGAAAAAATCTAAGGACAGTTGAGATGCTGTTTCTGCGGGGGGGGAGGGGGGATGTAAAAAATATTTTTAAACATCCACTAGACAGTAACATGAATCTCTCTCCAAATAATACATAGCACTAGAACAAAACATACAACATAACAGACACATAGACACTATACCAGCTATGTAAGGCAACACACTCTGATAATGTATACATAACAGACTTTTCCCAATAGTACTACACATATCTATACACAGCGGTAAATGTGTCTACACAAATACAAGATACTTTCCTAAATCACACTCTAGACAAGCTCGCAAAACAGGTATATAGATGCATGACTATTGAGTTGCTATGAAATATTTTTGGTTATTTTTACACCTGGCTGTAATAGTAGACCAAGTCACAACAATGCTACGATTAGTTGACAGGGGTAACAAGTATCAACTTGACCCAAAGGTCAGTCTATATACACACCCAATAACATAGTATATCATCCCTTTTCAAGTCACAAGCATTTTCAAAGACACAAGAATAACGAAATACTGCGAGTTAAAATCGTTGTGGAATATGATGATACTGATTGTGATATCTCCTACTCATACCACCTACTTTAACTGATTAAAGATACATATATTGAGCCTATACACCCCTACCGCAATTATGAGAAGAAACGAGGGTAGTGTTATTGATTTTTAGTAGATGTCCCGACAATAAATGTTAAGCTCTTAATCTCCCACCGACATTTATATGGAGTATTATTACTTGGCAGACCTATTTGTAACGGCGGAGATATAATCCCCGGGATTAATGGATTAGTCCCCTGAGCTCAATTATGGTGAATAATAATACTCCGACCCATTTGTAATGTTGAAAATAAGACTCTGGGATTAAGGGCTTAGTCATATATACGGTCGTGTGTTATCGGTTTTTGTAACAGCTGGCGAAGTTCATAGTTATTTCGTATTCTGCTTTTTTAGTTATGTTTTATTTTGTTAAGCATAGGTACAGTGATGAAAGCGGTTGTTCGTGTTTACTACGACTCGATACTCGGACTAGCGATCACTCGTCGCTGAGTTACCGCTTCCAGCCCTTAGTAGACCAGACTTTTCCAACCCAACACACCGATCTTACAAAACCAAAGACATACACATGAGATGCGGAGACTTCACCCCTAATCACACCATTGAGTAGCCCATATTTATTTATTTTTTTATTTCCCGCCAAAAACAGAGATCTTAACAACTCAAAGACACAACAAGGAGGTGTCGTTGACGTCATTATAATCCCCCACTACCACTCAACCAAAATAATATGGGTTGACCCATTCCTTAGTCTAGAAGTTTTTTTTAAACACCCGCCAAAACACCGATCTTAACAAATTAAAGAAAAACAATCAAAGTTTAAAAATTTAAAAATTAAAAAAGGGGACATAATATTACAAAAATTACTCGATTATTTATTCACGAGTTATATCCCCCCCCCCCCCCCCCCCCGCTCCTCCTTCTTTGCGCTTATTAAATAACGACCGCTCCTCCCGGCTCCTCCTTCTTTGTTCTTATTCAAATGTGGAGGTCCTCCACATTTGCGACACATAGAGCCCCTGCATAACCACTACCACTATGTGGACTATTAAAAGTAAAACTGAGGAGAGGAAAAAAGTGGTTAAGAACATGAGGCTTAATAAAGAGGGTTTGAGGGTAGCTAAAGAAATTCAAGAAAAATACAGTGACTGAAAAATTTGGTATAATTAGTCACCTAGCGCCACCTGACAAACGGGAATATAAAGTTTGATGTTGCTGTCACCTAATGAAAAATTTAAGTAGCATGTCCTTCACAGAACGTAGCAGTCAACCCCAGAATTTTCGATGTTCGTGATTCCTGGGTAAATTTTACGTTCAGTACTTTGCCATTGCTTTCTGAACGACCGGCTCCTATACCTTTTTCGAAAAAAACCAGCACCGCTGTGTTTCGAACCCGGGTATACAAACCGCGTTCGCGAGCCCTTAGCTACAGAGACCGGTGTCACCTAATGACACCTTTAGAAAACACCAACTTCATTTACCTGCCAATTTACAGAACTGAGTGACTTACTTATGGACTCGCCCTTGTATAAACAATATACGCTATGCGGATGACAAGTATTGGCTGCGGATAATGCAATAGATCTACAACAAGTGTTGGATATTGTAGGAACAGAGAGGGCAAAGAAATGACTCTCCTTGAATACTAAGAAAACAGTAACAATGGTGATATCAAAGAAAAAGGTGATACTAAAATGTGAAATAGAAATAGAAGCGACAATTCTAAACCAAGTGGGTAGTTTTAAAATACCTAGGGGCATTTGTAACATCAGATGGAAGATGCACAACAAAGAATAAGAGCAGAACGGGACAAGAAAAGGCCGCATTTCGGAAAATGAAGAGTATCCTATGCACTAAGTCGCTATCGTTGAATGTAAGAAAGAGAGTGCTAAAGTTCTATACAGAAGCTGTAATATTTTTTTTTGGGGGGGGGGGGGGGGGGGTATGGCAGTAAATCTTAGAATGTAAATAAATACATTAGGAATAACTTGTAAGCAACAGAGATGTGATTCCTAAGACGAATGTTGCGAATTCCTTAGACTGCTAGAGTAACTAACAACGACTGCATGAAAGAGGCTAATGAAACTAAAACATTATACACAGCAATAAGAAATGGATAAACAGCTTTAGTTTATCGTGTCATGAGAAGAGAAGCTTTGGAGAACATCGTAACAACTGGAAAGATTGAGGGGAAGAGAGGAAGAGGCAGACCAAGAGAAATGATGTTGTATGGATTGAGACGGTGGCATGGAGGAATATCATCAGCAGAGTTGATCCAGAACACCAAAGACCGAGACCTGTGAAAAATCATGAATGCCTACGTCAGTCGGCGTGGCACTTGATGATGATGATGATGAGGGAACGTCGCGAGCTGTCATCGCTGTATACTCAGCTGAGTATCGGTGATGTTTTCTGGTGGCGCTAGTCTAAATACCCCACCCTGAGTTACTTCTTTGCGTACGGAGTTCTCAAGTATACTGGGACAGAAATGAGTACGTCTTCCGTCGCAATATAGAAGAGGCACAATATAGTGAGGAAGCTGAAAATACGATACTTCCTCTAGTTAGTCTCCCTGTTCCAGACTGGGGACATGCGGAAACAAATAAGGATTTTCTGTACATTCCCCAGCTCACAACACCTTGCCACGTCAGAGGAAATATATTCTTAGCACCTGGTGAGAACCTTTTCCAAAGCCATCTAATTTCGTGGATTTGACCCGTTCATTTAGTGCCGCCAACTTGTATTTACAAAAATGGTGAAGATGTTTGTTTGTGTAAACTGGAAAACGTGGGGTTGTATAATATTCTCGCGCGCAGAAGCGTTTCGTAGATGCCCAAGGCACGCGCTGTTGACAGATTCCTGCCATATCAGAGACATGATTTACAGCGCAAGGAAACTGTTTCAAGCACACAACAGTTTTCCTGGCATATTTTGCAGATGAAAGAATGTAACTGGTACAGGTGTGTGAATAAATTAGCTGCATGTCCTTAAGAGAACGTCGGAATCAACCTCAACATTTTTAGCTGTTTGTAATTCACTAGCCAAGATTACTTTCAGTAGTTTACGATTGTTTTCTTAACGACCGACGCTCATAGCATTGTTGAAAATTCAGGGCGGTCTGCTTCCAAATCGCCTGCTGCTGCGTTAGCTAGCCCCTCGCCACTAGACGCCAGCAGGTAAGTGATACGTATCGTTCATAGCAATTTTGGTTCCCGTTTCACAATTTATTAATTTATGTATATCACAAACTTTGAATATGTTTGCTCATAATTAACAGCAGCGGGGACTGTTCTTATCAATAACAATGCAGGCATCAAATGTATGTACAGTCAATGGTCCAACACCATCAAGCAAATTGTGACAACACACATCGTTCTTGTGGCAAAATAAACATGCCAGTTATCGACCATTTCACAAGGACTAAAGAAGAGACTTGACGCCTGTGAGCTTGAATGATTCAATTTCTTAATGTACTCTGGATCAGGAAGTAGAAAAGCATACTTATATTCTTCTAGATGCGAACATCAGGGAAACACTGGCTCAAAATCAGCATCATGTCTAGGAAACTGAATTACATTTACCATGTTAAACGCCAAAGCAACATATAGAGATCAATAATTGAAGCCACTATTCCTATAGGAAGAGGCAGGCGCCGACCAACAAACAAGTAGACACAGGACATTAAAGTCACCTTGAGCATGGACATACGTGAGGTAAGGGAGCTGGCAAAAGATCAAGAGTCTTTTGGTGAGAAGTGATGAGAGCGACATTCTGCAAAGGACCGCTGCATGGTGATGATGAATTTATTTATGCATTTTGTTTACATGTGTTTCTGTTGTCGGGTATCTTGCTTTAGTTTCATCCTCTTTCGCAAGTAGCGAAGTAGTCTGAATGTCACAAATTCTTGTCGGTTGGCGCTTTAAATATTTTTTTTTTAAACATGTCCTCCGAAGCAGGAACCAGCCATGGGTCTCTGGTGTGATAAGGGCATCACACTGTGTAGGTTTGAATGCACGGAGGAATACGTGACCAGTCTTTCCCTCACTTATCCAAACCACGAACGCAGGCTTCAATCCTCGTCCGACCGCGCTCATATCTTATTAGCGCAGTTCCCTATCGACTATGCTAACGCGCGCGTTACTTTGAATATACAGCTAGTGCTCGACTTACGACCACGATCGGTTCCGACAGACCGATCGTAACACGATTTGGTCGTAAGTTGAGTACGCTATGTGTACAGTAATGTGAAGTGATGTTATAAAAATATTTAAGTTAAATTATATCATAAATTTCTTTTATTATTGTTATAAATCATAATTTTCGATGTTCATTTTGTGCCATTTGTATCATCTCTACACCATTTTGTTTCTTATTTTTACATCGTCAGGTTTAAGAAAAACACTGCATTAACTGTACATGAACAACTGGTTTAATATTTTCAAAACATACAAAATACAGGCGTGGAAAATACTATACGAAACATTTTCCCAATCGCAAAACACATCAAACTGTCATTAACATCAAAATATATAAACTTATACGAAACATTTTATTGGCCACTGGTGCTTGGCTGCAGATTATTAATGTCGTCATCTAAGGCAGCAGTTGGGGGTACCGGAGTTGGTTTTTTTCATAAACATGGTGAGCTTTGTCTGAATTGTATGTTTCTTTTTTTCATCATAAATTTCACGATACGGACGAAACACATTGTGCGCCATCCGTTTAACCCTTGCAAATCGTTCGATGTTTGGGTCCATTGCTTCGAAATGCATAAGAAGTTTATTCAGTAAAGATAAACCTTCTGATAATCCCTTAGTGGTGAACTTTCTTTCTGGGTCATCCTCTTCTTTCTTGGCTTCTCTTCTTTCTTCTTCGGCCACTCTTTCTTCTTCCAATATGAAATGGAAACAAATAGGTATTTTAAACTCCTGCGAGAAAAAACGTACTGAACATCACAACGTTGCACATACCTTACAAGGAGATCCACGTGTCACGAAATACAGGTGAAAAATCCGAAATCAGAAGCACTCAATAAATATAAAAAATTAATAATAAAATAAAATAAGATAAAATACACACGAACGCGTACAATACGACACACAGACGTTTCGATTCTCAGAATCTTTGTCAATGACAACACAGATAGTTAACGACAAACAGCGACAAAACACAAACACACGACCTATCACTTATGATGCACAACCTGATATTTACATGTGAGGCAGAAAAGGTGACCTGGCCAGCTGCGAAGACGCTTGTGGCGCAGAATTGAAAATGGGTTGCCAAAAAGGATTTGAGTAGCCAAAAATATGTGAACAGTCTGCTATGAAAATATAGAAATGTGGGGACAATTAAGTCTAGATATCAGGGGGGGGGGGGGACAGCACGGTAATAGGTAGTGTAAACAATTGGGGAAGATGCCACAGTTATACTGTAGCGTCCACGACAGTATTAATTCCTGCTGGGTGGATGCATCCCAGATTGTTGATTAGCTGGCATTCAATTTTAAGTCTGACGCAGCTATTGGAGCAGCAGGGTTTTAATGCGGTGACGCATGCATCGTCGGCTCCTTTATGGTTGGAGGAATTGAAATGGTTGGGGACAGGTTTGTCAGCGCCCTGATTTTTCTTTCTTTCTTCATCCAGTTCGATTAACTCTTCATTTGTAAGTTCTCCGGATTCTTTGTCTAGCAACTCTTCGACATCTTCAATTTCACACTCCAAAGAAAGGTCTTTGGAGAGTTTTACTATTTTTTCCCGAATCGTTTCAAGTTCACGTTCACTGTCAAATCCATGAAAATCATTAACATAGCACTTAACACAATTTTTCCAGATGCCATTCATGCACTTTGTCGTCACAGCCTCCCAGGCGGTAGCGATATTCTTGATACACATTAAAATCTTGTAGTGTTTCCAAAAATCTCGCAATGTTAGTTCTGTGTCAGCATCTATTGCGGATATTGCTTGAACGAAGGTGGTTCGGAGATAGTTGGCCTTTACGGTCGCAATCAAACCTTGGTCCATAGGCTGGATGAGTGGAGTCGTGTTTGGCGGAAGAAAAACAAATTTTACATCTGGATGGAGATCGCCTAGATGTGGTGGGTGTCCAGGCGCGTTATCGAGTAGCAATAAAATCTTGAAAGGAATATCTTTCTCCAAACAAACCCAATAAAAATCTAATATGGCTAGTGATTGTGGTCGTAAAGTCGAATGGTCGTAAGTTGCATAGGTCGTAAGTCGAGCACTAGCTGTATTGAGTATATATCATTTTGGTCTATAGAGGAATCGGAGTCGTGGAAGCGAGATCCCTAGCATGCTTCCCTGTTTGTCTACAGGTCGAGTGTTTGAATCTCCAAGGAGGCGGAGCTTTCGTCTGTTTGACAGACGAGGAGAAAGAAAAAGGACCCGATAAAGAAACATCAGACAAACACACGCACAGGACTATGATAAATGAGTTGCTGCAATGAATGTGCTCTCTGGGCTATGTTTTGGATGGAAATGACTGGAACCCTAATGATTACGACCGATGACATCAAGGATAAGTCAAAACAGTTTACACGCGGCTCTGATAACATCAGCTATGAGGACATTGGTAGGCTACAAGAAACATCTATAGAACCTGTGCAATAACTACAATAATAGCATTCGAAAAAACACCGTTCCTGAAAGTTATTTAGGCGGGCGAGTCAATAAGTAACACACAGTTCTGTGGGAAGGCAGGTAAATGTTGGTGTTTTCTACAGGTATCATTAGGTGACAGCAACATCGAACTTTATATTCCCGTTCGTCAGGTGGCGCTAGGTGTCTCATGCGCATGCGCAGCGCATAAACAAAATGGCTACTGTACTTACGGAGTGTACAACCAAAGAACAACGTGCTGTTGTGAGTTTTTTTATGGGCAAAAGGACTGCCTGCAAAAGACATTCATAAGGAAATGCTTACTGTTTATGCTGACAAATGTTTATTTTTCCCCGTAAAGCGGTGCATAACTGAGTAGAAACATGTTCTCAAGGACGCTCTAAAATTGTTGATAAATCCGATTTGGTCGTCCTGTTGAGATTGCGACAGAAGCATCCGTGCAGCGGGTGGAGGAGATGATTAGAGGTGGCATGCGAGTAACAATAGACTCTGTAGCATCTGCAATGGGATGCCCACATGGTTCAGCATTCAGCATAATGTATGATCGATTGAAATTTAAGAAAGTGTGCTCAAGGTGGATACCCAAACAATTGAAGGATGAACACAAAATGAACCGATCTGGCCTGTCCTTGCATCATCTATGTCGATACGAAGTTGAAGGAGAAGACATGCTGAACAGGATTATTACTGGGGACGAATCATAGGTACATCACTACCAGTCCGAATCAAAGCGTGCTTCAATGCAATGGAAAATCCTTCTTCGCCTTGTGTCCAAAAATTCAAGGTTACGCCATCAGTAGGGAAGGTTATGCTGACAGTGTTCTGGGATTGTCAAGGAGTGCTTTTAACCAATTTCAAGAAGAAGGGTGACAATGTGAATTCTGAATCGTACTGTGAAGTTCTATCGATGCTTCATGATGAAATTTGAAGAAAACGTCCAGGATTGCTGACTAGAGGAGTGTTGCTTTTTTTTATGACAATGCCAGACCACATACGGCTCGATTAACTCACGAACACTAGGGACACAGCCAGAGCACCGACAGGAAAGTACTGCCATAACTATGATGCCGAAATTGAGGCAATCAAGATAGCAACAGAGAAATTACTAAATAACAGCAATGGTACACAACCTGTGGTGCTACTGACAGATGCAAAATCAGTACTCGAGGCGCTCCTCTCTGGGAAATTGCCAGTACTAAGGACACTACTTTCTGAACTTGGCAGTCAGCATAAAGTCACCATACAGTGGATACCATCCCACTGTGGAGTACCCGGAAACGACAGAGCTGATCAATTGGCTAAGGAAGGAGCCAAAGAAGAACAGCTGTGCCCGTTACATACCACCAAAAGAAAAGAATGATCAAATCAGTCAGAAAGCCACCAAAACCTGCTCAAGATGACTACCACGTTATGGACAGACCAGAACAAGTCATTATTCTGCGTCTCAGAACAGGACACAATAGATTACGCAACCACATGTATACAAAATTCAAGATTGGTGAAACAGCCATGTGCACATGTGGATTGGCGTCGCAGACAGCAGAGCACATACTCCAAGACTGCCCAAAATATAACATATCTAGGCAAACCTTCTGGCCTAGAGAGACGACAGTGGAAGATAAACTCTATGGACCACTGTGTGAACTGAAAAAGACAGTTCAATTCATGCAAGAGACGACATTGCAGATATAGACATATTTCAAGCGAACGAAAGAAGAAGAATATTAACTCACGAAAGAATTAACCAACTAATGTGGGAAGTTCTGGAACATCCACCTTACAACCCCGACTTAGCCCCTAGCGATTTCCACGTTTTTGGTCCACTGAAAACCCACTTTGGCGGGAAACATTTCGCGAATGAGGCCGGAGTTAAATGTAAAGTGAAAATGTGGTTTAGAAAACAGAGCACGCAGCTCTATGCATCCGCTTTGGGAGGATAGATAAAACGATGGGATAAGTGCATCGACGTTGGTGGAAATTATGTTGAGAAATAAAGAGACAACGTATGTATTCAAATAAACTGGTTTCAAGTTGTTATCATATTTAGTTATTTTTCTAAAGCCATTTGTGACTTACTTATTGACTTCCCCTCTTACGTACAGTAGTCCAATCGGAGGGGGGGGGGGGGGGAATATACACACATTAACGGCTACAGAATCATGGCTATACAGAACACAATGAGCAACATTGTGTAGAATATAATTACCAGAAACACAGCATTCGAACTTGAAAAGAATCATGTTATTTCTAAACAATGTGAAGATATAGACAATACAGAACAAGGGCACAATGCTGCTGTCTATGTACATGATACATATAGATTTCGAAGACGCATACTACAAAGTTCCACGTCATCTACTGATTAATCTACTGGTAAACTTTAAGCTCCACCCATTCCTGCCAGGTGGATGTCCTCAGTCCTGTTCGAAATGAGGCTATATTCATAATCGGCAGATGGTCGTCAGACTTGATCATAATCAATTCAAGCGTGTGCCAGTGACATTTTGGTACCTAACTTGCAACTTACAAACTGGAGAATAAGCACATCACATTCCCAGACGATATAAGAATGTAAACTAATGTAAACGCCCGTTGATTTTACCAGCGCAAGTCCCAAGTGTGTTATCAATAGCCAGGAGATATATTATATTATGGCGGACACTGCAACGAAATTAAATGCAGACTAAACAGAAGAATTAATAATTGGAAACATCACGGCGCAAGGGAGAGTCTGTTTATTTCATCCCCTCTATCGTAGGGGGAAGCCATTTTGCAACGTGGGGGACAGTTAGTTAGTTAGTTAGTTAGTTAGTTAGTCGCAGTTCCAACTTCACAGCAATGGGTCGTCCTAATTATGCTCCGTTCCTGTGCCAGTGAATATCACACAAAACGCTCCCCACTGCCCAAAGTGAAAAGTGGAAAAGACACGAGTCTCGACAAACAACAGCCCGCACAAATACACTGTGCATAATGCTGCCACCAGAATGTCAACACACCAGTCCCCCACGAAACACCCTGTTCATCTCTGATGGAATCGGCAGTCATTTTCCTATCTGAATGTTTCTTAGATGTTCACCCACACAGTCCACGAAAATACAGTTCATCACTGATAGCAGTGGCAGTCAACCAGAAGCCCAGCAGCCACGCATTTCTGCATAAGGCAAAAACCGGTCAACTCTGGGACATAGCCACCTGCCATCACTCCGAACATGCAGTCACGTTCCAAATAACCTCAGGCAGATTCAAAAGCATTTCACACGAAACTCACAGCTCACAGTGTCGCGCCAGGCACTCACTCAGTAGCAGGGCAACGGAACCATCAAGCCTCCTTAGTCGCCTCTTACGACATGCGTGGTAGGCTACAGTGTTGCTATTCTTTGCTTCCCTTTTGGGCCCCGGCATCACACGGGTAAGTGGGGGACAATAAGTGATTCGGTATAATTTAGACATATAGTCATGGTTTAGTGCAGTCAACATAAGAATGTAATTCGAAAAGGTGTTTTGTAATTCGGGTTCCGTTTTATTGATATACCATAGAGGGATTTCTGGATACACAGGTGAGAGAATACTTGTAAAACTCTGCTTCTTGTAGGAAGGATTTGAACCATTCTTCTTCTTCAGCGTTCCGAGCCATTGAGGTTCTTTGCTGCAGATACAATCCGTCTCCATTCGTCTCTCTGGTGGACCCTCTCTTGCCAGTCGTTGATTCCAAGTGCTTGTAAGTCTGTATATGTATTATCTCTCCACCGTCTTCTTGGTCTACCTCGGGGTCTACGGTAATTTATTTCCTGAGTGTAAGCGAGTTTTGTTTCCCTATTATATTCCATTCTTTCTATATGCCCCAGCCATTGTAGTCTATTAGCCTTCATGATACCAGTGATTAGCGGGGACTTAAACAGATCATAAATGTCTTTGTTACTTCTTCTTTTTCACTCTCCACTTTGTGTATCCCTAATGGGTCCAAAGATGCGTCTTAAAATTTTGTTCTCAAAGGTTTGTAACAAGACTTCGTCTCCTTTCGTTGTACTCCAGGTTTCAGAACCATACAGCACAACTGGTCTGATCAGTGTTTTGTATATTGTGATTTTGGTGTTACGAGATAGCGCATTTGATTTTAGTAGATGTTGTAGTGCGTAGTATATCTTATTTCCAGAGTTGATTCTAGTTTGTATTTCTTCCCTTATGATGTTGGAGCTCATGTATCTGTTTCGTAACAAAAATGGTTTTTACAAAGGTGGGGATGTTAACCCCACGCTTCAACCCCCAACCTGGAGGACCAGGGTGTTTCTCTTTGTCTTTTCTCTACCCTTTGACCTGTCCGGCTTGGGAGGCCCTGCTGTTAGCTACGCTATTGGAACCATGTCAGTTAATATTTGAAGAATAGAGTATTAGTCTGTCTTATTAAGTAGTAGCTGACACGGCCCGGCTTCGCCCAGGCCCTTGCGGAGATCTATCTATCTATCTATCTATCTATCTATCTATCTATCTATCTATCTATCTATCTATCTATCTATCTATCTATCTATCTATCTATCTGTCGTCTGTCTGTCTGTCTGTCCTATCTGTCTGCTGTGTGTCTGACCCGTCCGGCTTCGCCAGCCCTGGTGGGGAGCATCTCATAATGCATATAAGTAGTCATCTAAGCTCCCTTTCCCTTTCCCGACTATCTTTCCTGGCTCTCTGTCTGTCTGGCTGACCGCCGGCTTCATCACCCATTACCCTGGTGGAGATCTCATTTAATTAGTATAAGTAGTCATATAAGCTTCCGTTCCCGTCTGTCTGTCTGTCTGTCTGTCTGTCTGACCCGGCCCGGCATGAAAAAAAATAATGTCCTTCCACACACCATGTGTTCTCTTTCACACCCACAACATTGAATGAAAAACCTGATGTTGACACACACGCGGCCAACCTTTTTTTAAAAACAAAAACAAAATCAAGCATATACACATGTGAATTGTGTACTGACCTTCTCTCGGCCAAGCGAACGGAAAAAACAAATGCTTCGATTAATTCAAAAGTTCCACTCCCAAAAAAGTACAGAAATAAAATTCTAACGTATCTAAAATAAATCCATTATTTTTAATGAGAACTGTTTTTAATCACCTACATGACTGTAGATAACTTCTTTAAACATAAAAAGATGAGTTAGAAAATTTTCACTATTTAAATAGATGCATTATTTTTATGAAAACTTTGAAAATGCCTTAAAGATTATATCATTATTTATTATAACTCATATGCCTGTAAATAACTGTAGACAAAGAGTATATAAATCTTTGAAAACAAAGCAACAATCTATATATAAAATATATAGCAATGCTATTAAAAGTTATGCCCCTTGAAATAACTTTTCTTAAGTTAAGTCCCCTCGCTATATATAAATGATAATGTAAATTTAAATATTAAATTTTAGTAAGTAAATAGTTGATTGTACACTAACAAACTATGACAGTTGGCTGCACGGGAATGAAAAGAATACATGTAGAAAATTTCATCTCAATCGGAGGGACCGTTATCGAACTCATCAAATACATCCCTACATACATACATCGTCTTTTATATATATAGATATTAGTGAGTTCCTTCAAAGGGAGTGACATTTTCTGAAGAGATATAATGATTATTTCCCTTGGCTAATAAAATAACACTGGATAATCTTTCTTTGCGTATTCCAGGATTACTGATAAAATCAACCAAGATGGTTTTCTGTGCTATTACTTTGTAATATTTTAAATATATTAATATGCATGATTATACTTTATATACTTTAGTGAATAATAAACATGTCATACTTATATGCGGCCCTCTACTCTGCAGGGTAAAAAATAGCCAAGAATTTGTGACGATTTCACTCTTAATCGGAGTCATACCAGTAAAATAGACCAATTGTAATTGACTATGCGACCGAGTGTGAGACTCGGTGCACGAAAGGGATGAGACATTTATTACAGACAAGAAATAATGATAGCCCAAGTCATGTGGCTATGTGTGGGTAGTGGACATGTCAGATCATGGGAGTGACAACACACAGCAGATAAGGGTCTGGCTGACTTACAACTGTGTAATAATACGTTTCCTTTTCCCCCAAACTCCAATGCAATATTTTTATGGTAATGAGTACATGCTTGTGTTGTACGTATTATTAACAGATGAGGGTGGTGGTCACGTGGTACATATGTTGCTCCTAACCTGGGAACATCCATATATTGAATGTCGAATTCATCCGTGAAGTATGAGTCTTCGCCTTTACATTGTCTTGAAGAGCAGAAGACAGTTCATCTATATTTTCCACTCAGGACTGCCCAGTGCCACTCAAGAATGAAGATAAGTGCCATGCCAAACCCATGTATCCTCATTGACGTCCAACGGCCAACAGTTTACACCCAAATGAAATACCCAGTTCCCATTCAAACAACGGAGAATAAATAATAGATATCCAGTTGGATGAAGATTTATCAGATGTACTTAGATACACTTCGTTCCTTTTGGAGTGCAGACAACAAAACCTGGTAATTGTGGAGGCAGAAGTTCAGGCCTTGATATATGAAAACTCTTCTGAGTGTGCTGTATTCATCTAATCTACACGGATGGGACTGTTTTACGACACGCGAGCAGCTCATGTCTTTGAAGTAACCTTTGAAGCGTATGTTTCGCCAATTACATGTGTACATAAACAATTTTATCAAATCTATTAATTATACAATCCAGTTCTGTCATGTAACAGTGTATATAGTCTCGTGGAATAAAAATGCTCTTTACTTTAATTTTATTTTATGTTAAGCCACAGTAAAGCAGGGTATAATAAGAAGAGAGGCATTTGAGAACTTGACGACCTGAAAAATCAATGGATTGAGAGGCAGAGACAGACCAAGAGAAATAATGCTGGATGGACTGAGACGATGGCGTGGAGGAACATCATCAGCAGACGTGATCCAGAACACCGAGGAAAGAGATATGTGAAGAGACACGAACGCCCACGTCAGCTGGCAATGCACTTGATGATGAAGATGATTATGATGGTGATAATAATAATAAAGAAGAAACGTCGACTTGGTCGAAAAGATAAGAGCGCTCGCTCTTAAACTTTCGGTTCATTGATGACAAGGTAGACTGTTCAACCCCTATACCGGCATTAAATTGGACTTCACTTTTTGTTCAGAGAGCAATGGTAAATTACTGAATGCACAATTGCCTAGAAAATCAACGTGGATTCAACAACATTGCGAATAAAACGTTTCAAATGCAAATATGAATTCGTACCAGATGTTAATTCTCTCTTATTCTTTCTCTCGCTTTAAATGTATTATTTATAACTGCAGTGTTGTTTCTAGTATAAACTTCACTGACCTTTTTAGTGTACTCAGTGCTCCATAAAGTTTATCAACCACTGTTGTTTTTCTAGGCCAGGTGTGCCTAGACATGCCATTTTAGGGGCAGTATGTGCTTGCCAGATGCTTGCACTAGCCCAATTGTCGTGTCGCGGGAAACTAAATAGTTGCGTTTGTAAAGTTGATTTAAATCGACTCGTCGTAAAAGATTACTTGCACAAGCCAAAGACTGTAGACAAAGGTTTGGCGTTGAGACATTTTCAAAAGAAGTCTTGGTGGGGATGGCAAGGGGATGTAGAGAAGGAAGAATCTTTGTTAACCAATAGAACATAATCACTGCACATCGAATCGTTCAGTCCATAGTGCTTGAATCCCTTCCTCAGTATCTCCTTCATCAAATGGCGACTGATGACGCCAGTTGTGTGTTGGTTGTCTATTCTTCTTTGTCTCCTCTTCAACCCACATAAATAGTATTCTTGTCTAGCTTCATCCCCTTTGACTTGATCTTCTTGCGGTCTGGTCAAGCTTACAGATTCACAGTCATCACTTGATTCTTTTAGTCGCCTGCCTCTCTGAGGGCATTCAGTATATCAGTCAGGTCCACTTTCACCAGTACCCCGGCCCCCAAGCTTAACAACTTGTTTATTTCCTCTTGTACCTGCCTGGCCTAGCATACAAATTAAGATATTTGTTGTCAACCATGACCTCCACAGCGACTTCACCCGTTGTCTTTGAGTCCAGTCCATCTCTATTTCTTGAACATACTCACCGAGTCACTGAGAAATCATGCGTGGGTGAAAGTATGCGTCTTGAGCCAAGCTATTGTTGTAGCTACTGCCATTGCGTCCAAAGTCAGACTATTTGTCAACGCTAAAGCACTGCAGTTTTCCTTCGCAGTTCTTCCGCTTTGTCTGATGTTGTGCCGTGGAAGCTCACGTACATGTCGAACAACAAACACAGTTCATCTAAATTACCAAACCACCCTCATAATAAATCTCAAATATCAAGGCTTGAATTTCTGCCTCTACAATTACCGTGTAAATTACTACATCACCCTCAGAAAAATTTCATATTTCAAGGCCTGAACTTCTGATACCAGTGGTGAGGTTTGTCCAATTGGTTTTCATATAATGTTTTGCATATCCTATACAGGGCCGGTTCCGTGGCCGAGGAGTTAGCAGCTTTCTCCGCTAACCCCGAATACTCTCGTCACGTGACGCGACGAGAATTAGCAGTGGTTCGAATCGCAAAAGTGACTTATGAGAGTATGGAGCCGGTCGCTCAGAAAGTCGTGGCGTGCTGATGAGCGTAATCTAGCCTAGGAATCAACATACAGCTGAAAGTTGCTGGTGTTGACCGCAATATCCTGAAACAGGATGGAAACGCGGGAAAAAAAAATAAAAAAAATATATCCTATACAGGACATCGCTGTCAACATCAGCATCTTTCAGCTGATTGTTGATTTCTTGGCAAGATTACGCTCAGTAGTTTGCCATTGCTTTCTGAGCGGCCGGCTCACATACCCCGTAAGTTACCGACGCGATTCGAACCACTGCTGATTCTCACCGTCATCACGTTACTTACGAGAGTATACGAGATTATGGAGAAAAGTCGCTAACCTCTAGGCCAGGAAGTCGGCGGTTTTCATATAAGCCACTACTAATGATTTTCCACGAAGGTTTTTGTTGGCACCACTGTGAAATGGTCGCCGTGCCACATTTCTTATAAACAATGATCTATATATGACATAGAATAGATGTCTCTTTTAGTGAAATGGTTGAGAAAACGTGTATACGGTTGTGTTGCTGTGTCATTTGTTATTCCTAGGAACCCCAGTATGTACCCTGATATGGTTTCATTTCGCTTAGACAATTGGTCTCGAAAGGACTTTTCGGAATACCGCTCTCTTCCTTACAGCCCAGGTTTCACAGCCTGGTACTCCATACAGTCACACAAAAATACACCACTAATTATATTGAGAATTAAACAAAATGTGGACGCACATTTACCGCACCTATTGGTTTGATTACCATGTTTTTTTTTCTTTTATTACATATTAACATGTCGAGGTTGATTAATACAACTATTGTAGATGCGCACATACGATCTGAGCTGGAATAAGCCAAGCCAGAACAATCGAGGACGTTTGGCACAGGATACGATACAGGTCACGAATAACGGCCTCCCACGAAGAACGCTTGAAATTAACGGCCCTTAATCAGGTGAGTTGGCGCTCCTGCTAATTCAAATCCTGGTCTACCCTTTGAAAGTTTTTCTTCCGCCCACACAGGGTGGGGGTATCCGCTCGCTTAAGGAACTATTCAGATCTTTTGTCTCTGTGGCTAAGGGCTTGCGAACGCGGTTTGTGAGTCCTCATACCGGGGTTCGAAACACAGTGGTGCTGGTTTTTTCGAAAAAGGTATCGGAGCCGGTCGTTCAGATAGCAATGGCAAACTACTAAAACTTGCCCAGGAATCACGAGCAGCGAAAATGCTGGGGTTGACTGCCTACGTCCTGTGAAAGGACATGCAACTTTCTCCACCATTCGTGGAGTCCTGGTGGCGCCTGGGCTAGCACACTGGCTTGCCAACAGGGGGCAAAGATTTGCTTCCATGTTTTAATATCATTCACCTGGTTCATGGACTTGTTAATTACTCTGGCGGTTCAAAGTATTCTCGACACAAGTCTTCAACGCTCTTCTCAATTATCTTATTGTTTACTGCTTTTATTGGGACATGCACCTTCGAGACTATATACACGACGCCACTGGACTGTAACCGATTGTTTGCATATCCTTTACAGGACATTGCTGTCAACATCAGCATCTTTCAGTTGATTATTGATTTCTTTGCAAGATTACGCTCAATAGTTTGCCATTGCTGTCTGAGCGGCCGGCGCACATACCCCTAAGTTACCGACGCGATTAGAACCACTGCTGATTCTCACCGTCGTCACGTTACTTACGAGAGTATACGAGATTACGGAGAAAAGTCGCTAACCTCTAGGCCAGGAAGTCGGCTGTATAACCGATACATTTTATAAAATAATTTATGCGCATATATAACTGACTTTTTATAGAAGATGGCTGAAGATTCCTTGGTCAGCCACAATGAGGTATCTAGACATTTTGAGGGAGGCTAAGCTGCAAAGACAACTTATCAGAAACATCAGAAAGAGGCAATCTTCATTTTTTGGCCACAAAATGAGAAGACAAGGAATAAAGCATGTGATGACAACTGGAAAAATTTGTGGAAAGAGAGATAGAGGAAGACAGCGTGGGAAAATTCTTGACAGTTTTGTGACATGACACAGAAGGCAGTCAGCACATGAACTGATACATCCCGTTGTAGATGGAAAGATTGAAGAAGCATAATCACTCACGCCAGTCGGCAAGGCACTTGATGATGATGATGGCATAGCGTACCCAAAAATCTTGACAATCTATTTTCACATTGTCCAATCAGTTTACGATTTTCATGTGTTTCTTGAAGGAGTGTCTCGACCGCTTTTCTGTCAGACCATGGTATTAAACATGTGCAACAGCATTGCATTTGATAAATAACCAATGGTTAAAAAACAATAGAAGGGAAGATTCTTAACCAAGTGGATAATTTTAAATACCTAGGAGAATTATAACATCAGATGGAAGATGCACAACAGTGATGAAGAACAGAATATGACAAGCAAAAGCTGCATTTCAGAAAATGAAGGTTATCTTATACAGTAAGTCACTATCATTGTATGTAAGAAAGAGAGTGTTGAAATGCTATATAGAACCTGTTTTGCTGCATGGCAGTGAACCTTGGACTGTAAATGCACAAATTAGCAAGAACTTGGAAACAACAGAGATGTTAATGTTCCTGAGACGAATGTTGCGAATTCCTTGGACTGCCACAGTAACTAACAACGACTGCCCGAAAGAGGCTAATGAAACTAGAAACATTATATTCAACAATAAGAATGTGACAAACAGGTTTCTTTATACCTCGCAAGGTACTATGTAGACAGTAAATCACACACACACGCACACACACACACAATATATATATATATATATATATATATATATATATATATATATATATATATATATATATATATATATATATATATATATATATATATATATATATAATTATATATTGTTTTCTTTGGTCGTGTGATCAGAAGAGAGGCATTGGGGGACATCGTCACGACTGGAAAGATCAGGAGGAAGAGGGGCAGGGGCAACCCAAGAGAAATGACGTTGGATGGAATGAGACTGTGATATGAAAGAATATCATCAGCAGACTTGATCCAGAACACCAAAGACTGAGATCTGTGGAGAGACATGAACGCCTACGGCAGCTAGCAAGGCACTTGATGATGATGATAAAATAAAGTTATGTACAAATATAACTCGCCAAACACCATTGTAAGTGGTTGCAAACTTAATGAGTTTTATATACCATCTCAACATATCAAGACATTTTCTTAACCCTAAACCAGCGTAGGTCTATACCAGTGGTTCTCAACCTTTTTGGCCCATGCATCCCTTCACCATATGTTCAGAATATCATCCCCCCCCCCACCCCTTTCGTATTTTCTCCCTATAAATATCCCCTACCAGCCTCTACACAGTATACATAAAAATTGAAGCTAAATTTAATAACACATACTAGAACAAGTCTAGACGTCTACATAAAACGTGATTTGCGGGTCTACTTACATTATAACACGAATTCAGAAGGGCGAGAAGTACAGAACAGTAAAGTATGGAGGTAAAAATAATATCAAGTAATCGGTTCTTGAATTAACGCGATCTTGAAATAATCTTATATTTCCCCCCCCCCCCCCACCCCATAAACCCTAAATTTCCCCCTGGGGAGTGGGGGCGGGAGTTCCCCACCGGTTGAGAACCACTCGTCTAGGCACACAGCTTCTGGAGATTGCGTTAGCCCACATCGCCATTCAAATTTTTTTTTTAAAAAGCTTTGCGGAAGTTGCCACAACTCGGACTTCATACCTCGCGCGCGCCAAGCAATGTTATTTTAGGCGGGTAGTCAAGCGGAGGGGGTTGTTGACTTTAGAAAAGACAAATATGCGCTTACTTTTACCTTGTGTGATAGCCGAGCTCGCGAAGATTGGCCGACGACACGGAGCTGGATATACTGTTTTTGTGTAGCAATTAGATCAAGTATCCTATTGTTAGGAGAACATAATTGTCCTGACTTGCTAGCGATTTGCATATATTATCATAAAACAGAAGAGACTAGAAATTCATCAAACTCATTCGTATAAAAGTTGGTGAAATAAAATTCTCCCTGGTAAGTAATTAATGTCCTTATTATCAGATGGAACCTAACACTTTAGTAAAGCCTTTGAACGAAGTTCAATCGGTATAGAATATTATATCAATATATATGTGATCTTTTAAGAGATCGATACATGCAATCATAAGGGATTTATTTGTCCATAGATTTATATTCACTAGTGCACTGGTTCTCATCAGTTTTATATGTTATGACACAGTTGTTAATGCACGTTTAACGGTTTATGTCCCGGCACGCCAGTTTAATTAATGGTGAGTGGTTTAATTAATGGTGAGTGAGGTACATTAGCTAAATCAATTGTGTATATATATATTTTTATGTAATTATATAAGTGCATGTTGTTTTTTCGTGTTTTGACGAAGGGCTATCCGCAAAGTACATTCTGTCACTTGTGACTGTTTTATTATAAAACTGGCCACTACTGATCGTTTTCGTTGATTTACCCACTGTTTTATTATAAAACTGGCCACTACTGATCGTTTTCGTTGATTTACCCACTGTTTTATTATAAAACTGGCCTAACCTACCGATCGTGTTTGTTGATTTACCCACTGTTTTATTATAAAACTGGCCTAACCTACCGATCGTGTTTGTTGATTTACCCACTGTTTTATTATAAAACTGGCCTAACCTACCGATCGTGTTTGTTGATTTACCCACTGTTTTATTATAAAACTGGCCAATACTACTGATCGTTTTCGTTGATTTACCCACTGTTTTATTATAAAACTGGCCAATACTACTGATCGTGTTTGTTGATTTACCCACTGTTTTATTATAAAACTGGCCTAACCTACCGATCGTGTTTGTTGATTTACCCACTGTTTTATTATAAAACTGGCCTAACCTACCGATCGTGTTTGTTGATTTACCCACTGTTTTATTATAAAACTGGCCAATACTACTGATCGTTTTCGTTGATTTACCCACTGTTTTATTATAAAACTGGCCAATACTACTGATCGTGTTTGTTGATTTACCCACTGTTTTATTATAAAACTGGCCTAACCTACCGATCGTGTTTGTTGATTTACCCACTGTTTTATTATAAAACTGGCCTAACCTACCGATCGTGTTTGTTGATTTACCCACTGTTTTATTATAAAATTGGCCTAACCTACCGATCGTGTTTGTTGATTTACCCACTGTTTTATTATAAAACTGGCCAATACTACTGATCGTTTTCGTTGATTTACCCACTGTTTTATTATAAAACTGGCCAATACTACTGATCGTGTTTGTTGATTTACCCACTGTTTTATTATAAAACTGGCCTAACCTACCGATCGTGTTTGTTGATTTACCCACTGTTTATTATAAAACTGGCCTAACCTACCGATCGTGTTTGTTGATTTACCCACTGTTTTATTATAAAACTGGCCTAACCTACCGATCGTGTTTGTTGATTTACCCACTGTTTTATTATAAAACTGGCCACTACTGATCGTTTTCGTTGATTTACCCACTGTTTTATTATAAAACTGGCCTAACCTACCGATCGTGTTTGTTGATTTACCCACTGTTTTATTATAAAACTGGCCTAACCCTACCGATCGTGTTTGTTGATTTACCCACTGTTTTATTATAAAACTGGCCTAACCTACCGATCGTGTTTGTTGATTTACCCACTGTTTTATTATAAAACTGGCCACTACTGATCGTTTTCGTTGATTTACCCACTGTTTTATTATAAAACTGGCCTAACCTACCGATCGTGTTTGTTGATTTACCCACTGTTTTATTATAAAACTGGCCTAACCTACCGATCGTGTTTGTTGATTTACCCACTGTTTATTATAAAACTGGCCTAACCTACCGATCGTGTTTGTTGATTTACCCACTGTTTTATTATAAAACTGGCCAATACTACTGATCGTTTTCGTTGATTTACCCACTGTTTTATTATAAAACTGGCCAATACTACTGATCGTGTTTGTTGATTTACCCACTGTTTTATTATAAACTGGCCTAACCTACCGATCGTGTTTGTTGATTTACCCACTGTTTTATTATAAAACTGGCCTAACCTACCGATCGTATTTGTTGATTTACCCACTGTTTTATTATAAAACTGGCCTAACCTACCGATCGTGTTTGTTGATTTACCCACTGTTTTATTATAAAACTGGCCAATACTACTGATCGTTTTCGTTGATTTACCCACTGTTTTATTATAAAACTGGCCAATACTACTGATCGTGTTTGTTGATTTACCCACTGTTTATTATAAAACTGGCCTAACCTACCGATCGTGTTTGTTGATTTACCCACTGTTTTATTATAAAACTGGCCAATACTACTGATCGTTTTCGTTGATTTACCCACTGTTTTATTATAAAACTGGCCAATACTACTGATCGTGTTTGTTGATTTACCCACTGTTTTATTATAAAACTGGCCTAACCTACCGATCGTGTTTGTTGATTTACCCACTGTTTTATTATAAAACTGGCCAATACTACTGATCGTTTTCGTTGATTTACCCACTGTTTTATTATAAAACTGGCCAATACTACTGATCGTGTTTGTTGATTTACCCACTGTTTTATTATAAAACTGGCCTAACCTACCGATCGTGTTTGTTGATTTACCCACTGTTTTATTATAAAACTGGCCTAACCTACCGATCGTGTTTGTTGATTTACCCACTGTTTTATTATAAAACTGGCCAATACTACTGATCGTTTTCGTTGATTTACCCACTGTTTTATTATAAAACTGGCCAATACTACTGATCGTGTTTGTTGATTTACCCACTGTTTATTATAAAACTGGCCTAACCTACCGATCGTGTTTGTTGATTTACCCACTGTTTTATTATAAAACTGGCCAATACTACTGATCGTTTTCGTTGATTTACCCACTGTTTTATTATAAAACTGGCCAATACTACTGATCGTGTTTGTTGATTTACCCGCTGTTTTATTATAAAACTGGCTAATACTACGGATCGTGTTTGTTGATTTACCCACTGTTTTATTATAAAACTGGCCTAACCTACCGATCGTGTTTGTTGATTTACCCACTGTTTTATTATAAAACTGGCCTAACCTACCGATCGTGTTTGTTGATTTACCCACTGTTTTATTATAAAACTGGCCAATACTACTGATCGTTTTCGTTGATTTACCCACTGTTTTATTATAAAACTGGCCAATACTACTGATCGTGTTTGTTGATTTACCCACTGTTTATTATAAAACTGGCCTAACCTACCGATCGTGTTTGTTGATTTACCCACTGTTTTATTATAAAACTGGCCAATACTACTGATCGTTTTCGTTGATTTACCCACTGTTTTATTATAAAACTGGCCAATACTACTGATCGTGTTTGTTGATTTACCCGCTGTTTTATTATAAAACTGGCTAATACTACGGATCGTGTTTGTTGATTTACCCACTGTTTTATTATAAAACTGGCCTAACCTACCGATCGTGTTTGTTGATTTACCCACTGTTTTATTATAAAACTGGCCAATACTACTGATCGTTTTCGTTGATTTACCCACTGTTTTATTATAAAACTGGCCAATACTACTGATCGTGTTTGTTGATTTACCCACTGTTTATTATAAAACTGGCCTAACCTACCGATCGTGTTTGTTGATTTACCCACTGTTTTATTATAAAACTGGCCAATACTACTGATCGTTTTCGTTGATTTACCCACTGTTTTATTATAAAACTGGCCAATACTACTGATCGTGTTTGTTGATTTACCCACTGTTTTATTATAAAACTGGCTAATACTACGGATCGTGTTTGTTGATTTACCCACTGTTTTATTATAAAACTGGCCTAACCTACCGATCGTGTTTGTTGATTTACCCACTGTTTTATTATAAAACTGGCCAATACTACTGATCGTTTTCGTTGATTTACCCACTGTTTTATTATAAAACTGGCCAATACTACTGATCGTGTTTGTTGATTTACCCACTGTTTTATTATAAAACTGGCCTATACTACGGATCGTGTTTGTTGATTTACCCACTGTTTTATTATAAAACTGGCCAATACTACTGATCGTTTTCGTTGATTTACCCACTGTTTTATTATAAAACTGGCCAATACTACTGATCGTGTTTGTTGATTTACCCACTGTTTTGTTAATGCTGGTGTAAAAGGTTGAAGGCGAGAGGATCGGCCTCATTGCACCGGGTTTAACCAATTTGTCCGGTATATCTTCACAAAACGGCAAGCCGCACAAAGCACCAACTCCATAGCTGCAGCGAAGACCCAAGGATGTCTCCAGAAAAATGCACAAGTGTTCGGAACGATACAGTCCGGAAACGAACCCATGATCTTTAGAGAGCGAGACGACTGGCTCGGCTACTTCGCCAAGGAGACCCGCTTGACTCAAGTAATTAACCGGTATGACACACCTTCTCTGAGCATTGTTGATTCTACTATTTCCGCGTTTCGGCCGTACATTGTCCGTGTTTTACACGAGTACAAAATGACTGCTGCATAAACCGATCTATTATCACTCGACTGTGTTTGTTATTCCTGAAAATTCTATATGACTATATGAGAGAATGCAGCCAAACGACAGATCACTCACAATCTTCACAAATAATATAAAACCAAAGGCATCATAACATAATTAAAGAATTGTGTTGTATTTTAGAAACGTAGGTATATAATCATCATCAAATCCTTTGCCGACTGCAATAGGTGGGCTTGCTTCTTTACAAATTGCTATCTCCAACGGTATGCATCAATTCATGTGTTGACTACCTTCCGTGCCTTGACACAAGACTGTACATGATTTTCTCTCGAACCCTTCCTCTATCTCTATTTCCAAAATCTTTCCGGTTGTCACAACATGTTCCAGTTTTTGTCTTCAGATGTATTAAAGTTTGTTGCATATTCGTTACAGGACGCCGCAGTCAACCCCAGCATTTTTTGGCTGTTCGTGATTTCTTGGCAAGTTTTACGTTCAGTAGTTTGCCATTGCTTTCTGAACGACGGAAACCCATACCATTTTCAGAAAAAACCAATGCGAGGCGTTGCTACAAAATCACGCGCTCCTGTGTTTCGAACGCGAGTATGCGGAGTGACAAACAACAACACCTTCGCCACGGAGCCGGCATCTTCAGATATATAATACACAAATTAGTAAATATGGCCCTTTATCGGGAAACAGACTTGGCATATACAGGTGGAAGTGAGTGTTGTAACACTGCTGTTTGTATATTATTGTGCAGTGAAGCCGGATCACTACGCTCTGATTCTGATGATAATGGTGATCATGATCGTCATGGTATTCATCTTGATGATCAAAATCTCTGTCTTCTATCTCTGTAGCCTTCCCTCATATTAACATCTGACGTCATCTTAAAGCGAATTCCATTGCACTGTTTCCTTCAAGCATTTGGCTCAATATATGCTGTTTGCACAAGTATTTTTCCAGGTTTTCTTTCGAAAGCATTTGACCGTTCTCGTTCTGCATACAAGGTGAGTGTCTCTCTTCGTCTAGACCAGTAGTTCTCAACCTTTTTTGGCCCGTGCCCCCCTTCATAGTATTTTCAGGACGTCATTCCCCCCCCCCCCCCTTTCGTATTTCCTCCCTACAAATTCCCCCTGCCCCTACACAGTATACGTAATAATGGAAGCTAAATTTAATAACACATACTAAAAAAAGTCTAGACGTCTACATAAAACATGATTTGCGAGTCTTCTTACGTTATAAAATGAATTTCAGAAGGGCGAGACGTACAGAACCGTAAAGTATGAAGGGAAAAACGATATCAAGTAATCGGTTCTTGTATTAATGTGATCTTGAAATAATCTTCCCCCCCCCCCCTGGAAACCCTAAAATTCCCCACCGGTTGAGAACCACTGGTTTAGACTATTTCTTTACCTGTCCAACATGGGAGACCCTACCAGTGTCCACTCTACCGTCAGCATAATCCCGGGGGGGGGGGGGGGGGAGGTCATTGAAACACGTGAGCCCCTCTAATACGTCAAGGTGGGGGTCACAACAGAGAAGACTAACATCTGAACACTTGAGGCTGTTCCAGACCTACAGCTTATCTTCTCGACATCGTCTGAACTCTTGAAGCTGTTCCAGACATACAGCTTATCTTCGCGACATCCTCTGATTTCTTGAAGCTGTTCCAGACACTTAGCTGTGCTTATCTTCGTGACATCGTCTGAACTCTTGAAGCTGTTCCAGACACACAGCTTTGCTTATCTTCGCGACATCGCTCAACATTTGAAGGTGTTCCAAACATACAGTTTTGCTTATTTTTGCGACATCGTCTCTAATGGTGCGGAAAATCGGTAGTTTTAACCTTGCTCATCTCACATGTTTTATTTTACACATACCGGTTTAAGCGCCTTCTTATTTCAAACTTACCACTTCTTACCGTGTTCCTACTGCTCTTATACTTGATTTTTTATTTTAACTTGTACAGAACGCGAGGATTTAAATCATGATTTTTCTATGATTTAATTCACTGTTAGAGATTACGGGGTTAGTTATTCTCCGTGGTTTTCAAAACTATATTGGCGTTATCTAAGTGTAAACAGTAAAATATCACAAGATGCAATGGTTGGGATTCATGTGGAGGAGCACCACACATCGCGTGTTACTTGGGGCCGATAGAATTCACCAGTCACAGTTTACTGGAGCCGTGGTGACGGAATGGTTAGTGCGCTTCCCTGCCAAAACAGTGATCTAGGATCACTCCCTAGCAGAAGCAGGAATAATTTTTTCTGACCTGTAAAACAACGAATTTCTCCGTGACCAAGTACTTAGTTCGTTCCCCCGACTGCATCGTTCAGACCATGTGCATTTTTTCCCTCAGATTTCCCGAGAGTCATCTCCGGAGCTACGGAGTTCGTGCCTTGTGAGCTTCTCCCGGTAAGCGGCTTGCCTTTCTGCGAGAAACCGAGCCAAATCAGGTAAAACCCGGTGCTATGAATTCGTCTCATCTCGACATCTTTAACGTAGTGTATACAGATGATGCTTAAAATTTCTAAGCAATGTGAAAGGAAACAAAAAGTTTAGTAGAAGTTAACAGCTTTAAAATAATATGTTAGTCCCAAACAGCGATCCGTGGGTGTTTGTTTGGTGCAGTTTGTCCGTGGGTGCTGAACAGTCAGAGGATGGGTCATGGATTGTTGATTAGTCGAGTCAGGGACTTTAAATGTCTGTACGATGAGAGTAGAGACCTGCTATCTGTCGATAAGACGAAGGTAACTCGACTTTTTATTTTCAAATGGCGTGCCTCCTTGTGCATATTCTTCTTCTTCTTCTTCTTCTTCTTCTTCTTCTTCTTCTTCTTCTTCTTCTTCTTCTTCTTCTTCTTCTTCTTCTTCTTCTTCTGCGTTCATACGGAGAGTTTTTCGGACGTGATTGCGTTGTGCCTGTTTTGCGCCGACTTCTGCGGGTGTTTGTTGACCGGGTTAACCTTCCCGAGTGCAGATTCGAATTAATTTTTTTTTTAAACTCTACCTGGGCTCTCAGTCGATCTAGTCTAAAATAGGTACCTCGAAATGCTTTGAGAAGTAAAGTTGTGTATTCACGTCTTACTGTTTAGTTACATGTTCCATCTTCCCATCAAGAAGTGGGGAAGATCATTTTTTTATTTCATCATCATCATCAAGTGCCCTACCACTTGGCGTATGCGTTCGTGTCTCGCCACAAATCTCGGGCTTCGGTGTTCTCGATCAACTCAGGCCCTCCAGCATCATTTTAGGTTTGGTTTTGCCATCAGTAGCCTGATGACGATCTGGTGTCATTTGTGGCTCATGACTGTCCCTATCGCACGAGGATATCCTAAGATAGCCATTAACGTCGATTACTGACTAGAAAATGCCTTGAAAGCTCGGTAAGATAATGTAGTAGTTTCCTCCTGCCTTCTGCATTTACTAAGGGGTCTTTTACCTCTGCCCCGGACAGCCATTATCGACTGTCAGGACAAGTGAGTGCCCTGCTCTGCTCAGCTGCAGAGTTGTCGACTTATCCCGATGCATAATCTGTCCCCAGGGCTGCGTTTGCCTCACCGTGGTGTGATTCCCATCCTCTACCACTGGGAGGTGCTGGGGTGGGGTGGGGGGTATTCCCTTTCTTAAAATTATGGTCCATGGTGGCAAAACTCTAAAGTACTTTTATAGGATTAAATGTATTTAAGCAACATAAATCATCCATACAACATAAACCGCCAGGATCTCCATGGCTGTGGGGCCACCGAACTCTTGTCTCTTTAAGCCAACAGTGGGAAAGCTAAGTTTTGTGGGGATAGGTTTACAGACTGGGATTTCCTGGTTATACTGTCTGTTTAGAAGTTCCTTTTCTGACACCAATATTTTCTTAGGTTTCAGCATAAATCTTCTTTAACTTAAAACTTTGTGGGAATGCTTTATTTTGTCTTCCCTCGTTCGTAAGACATGGTGATGATTCTGTTTCCGCGACACCAACCCACGACACTCTCATAAACAGCATCATTTATTGTAAATTAAAATACGTTGACCATATAAAACGTCCCACTGGTTTAATAAGAACAATATGGAATGTCTCGGTACTGGAAGAAGAGGCAGTGGTCAACTAATACAACGGTGGACACGGGATATTGCAGTAACCTTGAGCATGAAAATGCTTGACACAGGGAAACTGATAAAGAATTGAGAATCATTCTGAGCAGTTGGGGGAGGGGGCGGGAGGAGGAGGAGGAGAGAGAGAGAGAGAGAGAGAGAGGTTGTGTGTTGAGAGCGGCATGCTACACCGCGTACAAACTCAGCTGTCAGGAGTTCGGTCTCCACCTGCTATAGTTGTGATTTTATACCCATATGAAATCGGTATAATTTCACAGCTGTCCAGAGAGTTCAGAAAAGGGTTTTACCAGCCATTATCCCAACTGGGCCGTGGTATAGCGTAATTGTTAGTGCGCTCTTCTATGAACAGTAGTACACTGTTCAATTCCAAGTAGTTCTCCCCCAAACACACCTCCCCCCCCCCCCTCCACAGTATGCGCTTGGGATCAATCTCGTCTCATCTCATCATGTTCCTCTTGTACCTTGGGGTGTCGAGGTGAAGTATAAACAGCGGGAGAGTGCCCGCTTATGGGCTTCATGTATCGATATTTCCATGGACTCTGTTATTCCCTGCGTCCATCGTTTACGTGGTCGGCATTGGTAACATAGAGTTGGTAGGAAGATTGTGTTGTAAAGTTCTTTGTTTGTTCTTTAGTATTGGTGCCATTTGTCCAATGAGTTGGTTTGCATTATTGCATCTATTTTTGATCTTGTCTTCTGATTTGCTATTTGATATTATCCATCCAACGTTATAAAACATGTAACATCATTTTCTGGTAATACTGATCTGTCATCTACCGTTTTAAAAATTGTTTTATGAACGAGAAGTCAACGCTGAGGTACATGGTGTATTTTTAATGACTGTGCAGTGTATGAAAATATTGCCGGTCCAAGTTTTGTATTTACCTATTATGTTGCATGAACTTTACAGAGGGTGAATACAAAACTTGGACCGGCAATATTTTCAAACACAGTCATTAAAAATGCACCCTGTACAACTGATCGGTGTAGGGGATGAACTTGCTACGCCGTCGTCAGTGCACTGGAAGTTTAAGCGCATTAAACTCCGGGAACACGCAGACCTATCATGTACCGTTTGGTCACCAGAAACGTAAACCTAACAACCCTGTCCCAATGACATCTTAATGACCACGTAAAAAGGTCTCCACTTTACCTTTACTCTTAAAAGTTACAGAAAAGCGGTAATTTTAAATGTTACATTCTTATCCTGTTTGTTGGCGTGGGAGAATTATTTATGATTACACCGCCATTCCCATGGGCAGATCCGGTACGCTAATCTCGCGGATTTAGCGTCTGTATATATTTTGGGAACAGCTAAATCTTCTAGCCTTCGTACAGGACAATTTATTAAACAAAGAAGGTTATCTTTGGGGTACTGCGTGACAAGTCTGTTATCCCTCCTTATCTTACTATGTACTGTACGTTAAGGGGCTATAGGGAACAGCGCTGGTAAATTTACAGAACAGAGAATTTTGCACCATTGTATTTCGTTCCTAGCGAGCAACTCACTATAGAGTCATTGATTATTCAAATGTGATATATATTTGAAGACCCATTCTGTTAGGGTTGTTAGATTAACCCACCATGACAGACGTGAAGGTTTATCGCGCTTTAATCCACAATGTTATTATTGTCTCCTACTGAGGCCAAAATATTGATTACTTTAACTGATTCAGTGCCGAAGGGTAATATATCGCAATTTGGACAGATGGACGATGTATCGCCATACTAGGACCATTGTGTTGTTTGTTTTGTTTCGTGGTATCTTCCGCAATTTCAATGCTCATTGAATGGGAATTTACATTATAATATGTGTTCATTTGATTGTGTACAATGTTTGGTCTAAACATACTTTTTGTTTGGCAGTTTCAATTCAAGTATCAATCAATCAATCATGTGCCATGCCGGAAAGCGTGGGCGGTCATGACTCGCCATTTCACTCGATCACCAGAGTCGTGGATCAGCTCAGTGTTCCTGTCTCGTCCATGCCATGTGGCCAAACCATCCAGGTATTTAACTCTTGGTCTGTTCCCTTCGATCTTGCCAGTTGTCACTAAGTTCTCCAATCCATTTCTTCTCATAACATGTCCAAAAAATGTTGCCTGTCTACGTCTAATTTCTCTAATCAATTTACGATTTTCATTTGTCTACTGTAGTACTTGGACATTTAAGTATACATCCTATGAATAAAAAAATATATAGGGTAACAACCACCCGAGGTTTGAGAGAGAGAGAGAGAGAGAGAGAGAGAGAGAGAGAGAGAGAGAGAGAGAGAGAGAGAGAGAGAGAGAGAGAGAGAGAGAGAGAGAGATCTTCTGTCTTTTAATATGAATACTTTTATTATTAAAATTAATAAATTCGTGACTATTGATTTCCCCCCAAATAAAGTGCAAGAGAAATCAGTGTAAATTTGTAGAGAATGGAAAAACGGGAAGCTGTAGATATATCAGATTTCTATAGGACACTTCTATTTTTCTGAAGCAGCAAATAGATTTGTATACTGTGTTAAAGGTCTCTCTACCTGGTCGCACAGCGGCGTTCACGAGTTCTTTCAGCAAGACTTCTGTGTCATTTGGAGGTGAAGAGTTCCATTCCGGTGTAGCTGTTGCTTTCAAAACTTTTGTGGGCTTGTTAGTGTCTCCACCTGGTAGAGGACGGGAATCACACTATGGTGTAGCAAACGCAATTCAGGGGACTGAGTATCCACCAGGATAACTGGATACTCTTAACTGAACGTGGAGGTGAGGGTCAAGGGAAAACCATCACATTATCTTCCTACGATATCATGAAATTATACCGAAAAAGTTAGAGAACGACGCCAGTAGATATTTTATGACTACCTTGACCGGTATAAACAGTCATGAGCCACAAGAGACATCAGACCCTCATCAAGCTACTAATGGCAAAACTAAAACAAACAAGTTTAAAATAGAAACCTCGAGTGACATGACACTAACTGAGATAGACGTGTTAGATAATATAGTTTTTAAAATGAAAAATACGAAAACTAATATCTTAGATATGAGTCAGATGAGGTGGAATTATATATTCAGGAGATGATAAATACGAAAAAGAAGTAGTGCTACTGCTTGACGACGAACCGCTAAATCGACGAATTGTTATTGTAGTATTTGAGGCAGTCATTATGTTAAAATACAAGACAAATTAATAGATTTAAAAAGTACTACACACGTGTACCGTTGAGGTGACGAAAAGAAAGCACAGATGTTATGATGAAATAGAAATGGCGATCTCTCAAAGCAAATCACACGAAAAAATAATATACGAGAGTGAGTCAATAAGTAAGTCACACAGTTCTGTTGGATTTCAGGTAAATGTAGTTGGTATTTTCTACAGGTGTCGTTAGGTGTCAGCAACATCGAACTTTATATTCCCGTTCGTCAGGTGGCGCTAGATATCTCATGCGCATGTTCAGCGCATAAACAAAATGGCGACTATACTTACGGGGTGAACAACCAAAGAGTAGAGTGCTGTTGTACGTTTTTTTGTGGACAAAAGGACTGCCTGCAAAGAACATTCATAAAGAAATGCTTCCTGTTTATGATGACTACCAGCCCAAATCAAAGAGTGCTTCAGTGCAATGGAAACATCCTTCTTCGCCTTGTGTCCAAAAATTCAAGGTTACACCATCAGCAGGGAATGTTATTCTGACAGTGCTCTGGGATTGTCAAGGAGTGCTTTTAACCAATTTCAAGAAGAAAGGTGACAATGTGAATTCTGAATTGTATACGGCCACATACGGCTCGATTAACTCAGGAGAAAATTAACCAACTATGGTGGGAAGTTCTGGAACATCCACCTTACAGTCCCGACTTAGCCCCTAGCGATTTCCACCGTTTTGTTCCACTGAAAACCCATCTTGGCGGGAGACATTTCGCGAATAACGCCGAAGTTGAATGTGAAGTGAAAACGTGGTTTAGAAAACAGAGAATGCAGTTCTAAGCAGCCGGTTTTGACGGACTAATAAAACGATGGGATAAGTGCATCAATGTTGGTGGAAATTATGTCGAGAAATAAAGGGACAATGTATGTATAAAAATAAACTTGTTTCAAGTTGTTATCGTATTTAGTTATTTTTCTACAGCCATTTGTGACTTACTTATTGACTTCCCCTCGTAATATGGGGCGATTTCAACGCAAAAGTAGGAAAGGAAAGAATGGAAGATGCAGTTGGTAACAAGGGTTTGGAAATAGGAAACGAAAGAGGAGAAACAGTGGGAGAATGGGGAAAATAAATGATATAATGATTGAAAACACCTGGTTTAAACAGCATAAGAGACGACCGTACTCAAGGAAAAGTCCAGATAAGGAAACATGAAACAAAATTGCCTACATGTCGATTGATAAGCGTGTAACGTGCGTATTTTTATGCAAAACTGGTGTGAATGTACTAGCTAAGAATTTTATAATACTATCAAGGTTAACTGTGTCAGAGAAGAATATGCAGATGTGAGGCCAGGAGAGTTAATCACAATCTTCAACAAACTGGGGTAATCCCATACAAGCTGATGGTTAAGGCACGTACACATCAATATAAATCGTCAGCTAATGGGCGATGCCCCTAAACAACTGGTAAGGATATCACGTACTTGTCTAGATTAAAATCACCGGTGGGAAGGTGAATCGTGCGAGTCGACGAAGAAACAAAGGAAACTTCTAAATGTAATTTTCCTGGAAACTGATAAGTGGGGTCAGGGGTTAAATGGTGTTTCTTGGGAGGTCTCGGGAAGAGGGGATAAAGAGAGAAGTATGGGCAAATTGAGGGGGAGTTGAGTTGGGGCGGAGTTAGGGAGAACTCCGCCTGGTGTTTTTTTAGGCAGTGGATTTTGGGCTGAGTGAGGGGCACCAGCTAAGAAAGTGGCATTCAGGAAGAATTATTCAGTGTGGGCTACGTTTACGGAAGATTAGCAAGTTATTTTTTGTCTAGGCTGAGAAGGTGATCTTGGACACGAGGATATAGTCCGCGACAATTAAGTGTGTGCATGGATCTATACCGAGACTGCGCCTGGAAATTCTGTTATGTTTGTCATCATGTACCTGTGTCATTAATAAAATTATGTGTGCGACAACTGCGTTATCCAGTTTCTATAACTGTTCATAAGTATGCCTGCAGAGTGTTCATACAGACATACCACTATACACAACCACAGTCACTTCTATCTGTCACTCTGTCATAACAACCTTGTGACAAAGCGATTATTTTTTTAATGGATAAAGGTGACGATAACGCAAGGCATCGACAGCATCAGTGATCACTTATAAATGATGAAAAGATAAAAGATGAATATTTTAAGATAAATTAAGAAATAAAAGTTAAATGCATAAAAGCAAAATACAATAGGAGTAACAAACGCTGAAACAAAATGTAATCTAATTCTATTGAAGATATATCTTATATATAAAATTGAGTCGCGGCAGAATAGTGGTTAGACGATCGCTGCAGGGGCAGTTGTCGTAGATTCCAACCCATATTAAGGCGGATTTGTCAAATTCGTCTGGCCTCCTAGGTCGACTCAGTCCAACATGGGTACAAGGAAATGTCTTGGGAAGTAGAGGCGACTGACTTGATACTGACCACATCACTCACCTAATGGCGTTTATTCTATATAAATATGGGTCTAGCAATATGTGCCTAACACACCACAATTATTGTCTTTTATTTTTTTTTCAAATCCAACTTAATGATTGTGTAGCTGTTCAACCGCCTACATCGTCATCAGCGTATAGGAAGTTTACGAGCGAGCACTCTTATCTTTTTGATCACGACATGGGACTTCTATAGTATAGTGTTTGAAAACATTAAATTGACTATTTGTATGAAGGGGCACAATTTTCAGCTGGTGCTAAGCAGGAAAGTACTGCCATAACTATGATGCTGAAATCTGGTCAATCAAGAAAGCAACCGAGAAATTATTAAATACCAGCCATGGTAGACAACCTGTAGTGCTATTGACAGATCCCAAATCAGTACCCAGTGCGCTCCTGTCTGGGAAATTACCAGTACTACGGTCACTACTTTCTTAACTTGGCAGCCAGCGTAAGGTCGCCATACAGTAGATACTATCTCACTGTGGAGTACCTAGAACCGAGAGAGCTGATCGGTTAGCTAAGGAAGGAGCAAAAGAAGAACAATCCGATATGCCCGTTACATACCACTGTAACGCGCATGGGTGTACGAAAATCTGGGGTGAACGAACAAGTTAAGAATTTTCTAATACTAGCAAGGGTAACTGGGTCAGAGAAGTAATAGACGAATGTTAGGTCAGAAAAGGTTGAGGTATGAATGCCAAAAACAATGGCGGGCCCTAAACACAATGGAGGTTATATCATGGAGATGTCAGTCTTAGTCACGAAGGCATAGAGGAAAACGTGACAGTAGGCTAAGAAACAAAGGAAGCCTAGAAATGTTATGTTGGTGGAATGTAGATTGAGGGTGCAATGGGTTAAATGGAGTGTTTCGTGGGAAGGCCCGCAAAGAGAGGATAAAGAGAGAAGTCTGAGCAAATGAAAGTCAGTGAGGTTTGGGCTAAGGGAGAGAGACTGAGCGGGAGCAATTAGTCTGAGTCCTGGGCAGACAGTGGAGAACTGAGGTCTGGCCCAGTAGAGTTGAGTTGAGTTTGAGTGGATTCGAGAGAGAAGAGACTCAGAGGAGGTTGTTGGAGTCACGGACGGAGAAGAGTTCAGAACAGTGTAGTGTGTGAGGCCAGTAAACGGCTATCTTGTGGTCGCAGGACCTTATTGTGTGAAATAGAAATATATTGTAATATGGGAGTTTTCCTGATGAGTGTGATAGCATCGTGTTTGTTTCAAATTAAATTCTCGTGTGCGCAGCCAGGTGTTTGATTGATTTATAGTTGGTGATCAGTCCTTCAACACAACATTCACACTGACATCCTCTAGACACAACCAATTCATGTCATAACTTTGTGACAACCACCAAAAGAAAAGAATGTTCAAATCAGTCAGAAAGTGCCAAAACCTGCTCAAGACGACTACCACCTTATGGACAGACCAGAACAAGTTATTATTCTAAGCCTTAGAATAGGACACAAAGATTACGAAACCACATGTATCAAAATTCAAGACTGGCGAATCAACCATGTGCACATGTGGATTGGCGCTGCAGATAACAGATCACATACTCCAAGACTGCCCAAAATACACCATATCTAGGCAAACCTTCTGGCCTAGAAAGACGACAGTGGAAGATAAACTCTATGGACCACTGAGTGAACTTAAAAAAAAAAGACAGTTACATTCATACAAGAGACAACAGTTATAGATACATTTCAAGCGAACGAAAGAAGAAGATGGTGTTAACTCTCTCTTTCTCTATGCAATACAAGTCACCGATCATTCAGAAATTCTGTATTGCCAAAACAGTAAAATCCGTGACTCAATCTTTACAAATTAATATTTTCACTTAAAGCTTCAGTAATATTTTTGATTTGATATGACGTCAGACAGTTTTGATGTAGTATCTGTATCATTGTTTACTTTAGAGAGAGCCAATAATATGGTTGGTGGCCATGCATATTTATGAAATATTTGTTGTTTTGAATTGCGTCCACAGAATGCTTGTAACTATCTTTCTTCTCGTCCTTGACTTAGGAACGTAAATTACAAGTAACTCAGAAGTCGGAGTGGGTTCGCCTGATGGCGAGGGACACGGGTAGAAGGGATAGCTAATCCACACGCATAAATCAGCCCAGTGCACTATACACAGTAGCAAATGTTTAGACTACGTGTTATTCAAGATGAGCGAACGAAAAAAAAAAAAAACTTTGTAAATTCTTGATGTTACTTTAGTGATGAGGAATATTTTGTTTAGTTTGATATAAACTGTCAGTTATATTTTAATCTTGAAAAATCACGTGTGGAATTTTGGATCATCGCATAGCACATTAATTTAAGTAACACTTCCTGCCAAAAGTGCTAGATTTAAATTGTATTTATAACCAAAAGTTTCACTTTTTACCCAAAGTATCACTCCTATTTTGTATGTTAACCGCGAACTTCTCTTAGTAATACATTTTCCGTGATTGTCTTTTTCAGGTATTGTATTGAAAAGAACATTTATTTACCCGGTGGTTTAAAAGGACAAGTGTAAGATTTTTTAAGCACTGAAAGCTGTGGGAAAAAGTGTCTTCTGGAGATAACATAACTCAACATACCAACAATGGACACCAAGACGGAAACAGTGAATCACCTAGAACAATTTAGCAAAGGTGTTAATATGTTCAGGGATAGAGCAATAGAGGTGAGCTGGCTTATGTATCGTGTTTGCGTCTTGTGTGTGTGTGTGTGTGTGTGCGTGCGTGCGTGTGTGCGTGTGTGTGTTATATCTTTGGTTTCGTTTTGGCTGTAAAACTTTATAATCACGTCAGGTTTTAGTTAGGAGGAGAACGGAGCACTTATGGGTTACACCCGTGTGCCTCGATGTTGATCCATCGACTAAACTTTATAATCACGAAATGCAGAATGAAAAATCGCGTTTTGATGAATTTGAATTAATTGCAGACAAAACTGATAATATGTCGATCCAACATGTCTTTGTAAAAGAAATAAATAAAAGTGTACATAAAATCTGCGCTTAGAGCATAACTGTCAAAACTGTCATTTACTGCCAATATAGTACCTTGTGGTGTATGGCAGAGGGGTCTTTGAACCTGAGGAATTAAGGCCGCCTGGCTAGTGCAGTCGCCGCGAACTGTGCAGGTTAGGATTTTCTTTTTGCCCCCGACAAAAAGAAATCCCACACCTTACCGAGGGATCGAACCCGGGTCTCCCGAAGGAGAGTCCGGCGTTGTAGCCACTCGGCCAGCAGCTCCTCTCATACAATGAAGTAACGTCCGCGATAAAGGACGGGAAACATACAACGGAGTGACAAATACAGTTCTGAGGACCAAGTATCCACCGGGATACGTGGACATCTCTGGGGACCAAGTATCCACCGGGATAAGTGGACATCTCTGGGGGAGCTCTTGAGTTTTAGCGAAAGTACCACAGAGCAGAATTCTCACTTACCCTGGGTAACTTCAAAGATTGCTAAAGGCTGAGAACGCTTGGCCATGTTGATATGGCAAGGAATGGGAACGTATCACATTACGGATCCTGAGAAACTAAGAATGGAAGCCGATATAGAATCTCAAATAGCTGATGGTAAGGCATCCAAGTCGGTCTCCCTCGCTAGGGGTTACACGACTTTCTCAGTAATCCCGTTTATCCACGTAGGGTAACGCAGCGCGCGAGAATTGGAAGCGGTTCTCGCCGCGTTGGTAACTTACGGGATAAGTGTGCCTATCCGCTCAGACAGCAATGGCAAACTACTGAGCGTAATCTTGCCAAGAAATCAACGACAGCGGTAAAATGCTGGTGTTGACAGCGATGTCCTGTAAAGGATATGCGAAAAAAAAGGCATCCAAGCCAGGCAAGTAATTTACGCAACTAGGGAAAAGATCAGTGGTGAAGCGAATAAAGATAATAGAGGTGACATTAAACTCCACGGTCCTATTGTAGAAATCTCTGTCTTTGGGCTAAAGATGAAACTGAGGATGGGAACATGGTATGTCAGAAGTCTATGCTATGGTAAACTCATCATGGTTAATGGGAAATTAGCCAGAAATAACACTATCATACTGGGAATTTTGGAAGACAAATTTAAGAACTTATGGCACAATACCACCGAACAAGTTAAAGTTTGAGAACATGCGTCTTTCCTTTTGGCGTGAGTCATGGGCCATTTCGCAAGCACTACAGAAGAAAACTGGGGCTTTTGAACTCTAATGTTACAGATGAGTTCTTAGAATATCGTTGGCCTAGATCTGGGAAACTACTGACAGTCTACAAGATCTGAACATGACAGAAAACTGGCTCAAAATAGTATCATGTCAGGAATCTGAAATAGTGTGGCCATAATAAATTCTACAGTGGTTTCGAAAGCACAGTGAAGGAAGGCTTGGTTCTTTGAAGAAGAGGTAGGAATCGACCAGCACGAAGATGGACACAGGCCATTCAAGAACTTGTACTACTTGGGCAGTGGTTCTCAACCTTTTTTGGTCCATGCACCCCTTCATCAAATGTTCAGAATGTCACCCTCTCCCCTTTCGTATTTCCTCCCTATAAAATCCCCCCTCCCCTACACAGTATACGTAAAACTTGAAGCTAAATTTAATAACACATACTATAACAAGTCTAGACGTCTACATAAAACTTGATTTGCGGGTCTACGTACGTTATAAAATGAATTTCAGTAGGGCTAGAAGTACAGAACCGTAAAGTATGGAGGGAAAACAACATCAAGTAATCGGTTCTTGTATTAACGCAATCTTGAAATAATCTTAATTCCCCCCCCCACCCCCTTGGAAACCCTAAAATTCCTCCCTGGGGAGGGGGAATTCCCCACCAGTTGAGAACCACCTACTAGAGCAAGAGTGCGTGCGTGACGAAATTGGATTGACGACATCAAAGACACTGTACAATCGCACTGAATGACATTATCAAGTGTCACTCATCGGGAGCTTTGACATCAACTATTCCTCCCTACGACGCTTTGCGGCTCTCATCATCATCTCATCATGTTCCTCTTGTACCTTGCGGTGTCGAGGTGAAGTATAAACTTCGTGAGAGTGCCCGAGTATGGGCTTCATATATCGATATTCCCATGGACTCTGCTATTCCCTCCGTCCAACGTTTACGTGGTCGGCCTCTTCCTCTGATTCCATCTGGTCTGTACATCATTGCTTGTTGTGGTATGCTGTTGACTGGTAACCTGCTTGCATGGCCAAACCATTTGACTTGCTGTTTTCTGATAAAATCTAGTGCTGCTTTAACCCCCACTTTAGTCCTGATTTCTTCATTTCTGATCTTATATCTTCTTGATACGTTGAGTATTCTTCTCAGGAACCTCATTTCTGTTGTTGTGATTTTTCTTTTCTCTTTTTCTGTCATTGTCCAGGTTTGGCATTGGTAGCATAGAGTTGGCAGGAAGATTGTGTTGTAAAGTGCTTTCTTAGTAGTTATTGATACATGTTTGTTCTTTAGTATTGGTGCCATTTGTCCAATGAGTTGATTTGCCTTATTGCACCTATTTTCGATCTCGTCTTCTGATCTGCCATTTGATGATATTATACTTCCTAGGTACTTGAAACTCTTTACTTGTTTCAAGGGATGTTCGTTTAGGTGAATTGTTGTTGTTTGTTCTTCTTTAGTTATAGTCATTACCTCTGTTTTGCTTGTGCTAATTTTCATGTTATGTTCCCTACACATTTCGTTTAGACTATTCATGTGGTCTTGTAATTCAGCTTCTGATTTTGCTATTAGTGCTTGGTCATCCGCAAACAGGAGTTCTCTAATGGTTAGATTTGCAGATGGTTCTTCTTCTGTGTTCTCGTCATGCTGTCTCTGCTTGGCTGGTTTCTTTACATATGTTGTCTATATATGTTATGAACAAGAGAGGGGACAGGACAACCTTGTCGTACTCCAGATCTTATGGTGAAGGGTTCTGAGTGTCCTCCAGTTGCTCTCACTATGCATTCACTGTTGTTGTATAAACTTCTACATAGGTTTGTTAGATGTGTACTCACTCCATATTGTTTAAGGATTTCCCACAGCTTGTTTCTATCTACTCTAGTAGATAGTTTCTAGTAGATAGAAACGCTTTACGGCAAAAGTGGAAAATGATGATGGTGATGATGATGATGAAAGTTGCAGCTGTCTAGAGCAGAAAGAGTTAAGGCCATCAAAGAAACACGACTACACGAATCTTCAGTGTTCGTGGAGTGGTATGTCTTCCTACTTGTATCCCCATTGCTCAGTACAACAAGCAAACAGCAACCTGTTCAACGAGCGCCCTACAGGAGCAAGCAACATATTACCCTTTGATGTCTGAGCGGAAAGACTTGACTGCAAAGGAGTCAGTTTTCGTAAATTCCACAAATACAGTCGAGGAAATAGAAATGGCAGCTTTCATCAATTCAGAGTGATGGTTTTATATAGCTTTCATCGTTTTTAAAAAGTAGCCCAGCGTGTCTTCTAATTGTTAGTTTCTTCCCATGTTTTCCATAAGTGTAGGTGAATGTCTGGTAATTTATCTCCCAAGTTGAATGTGCCGTTTCTGTGTTCGTTGTGACCACTGTTAATTTATCTCTCATGTTGCCTGTGCCTTCATCTATATTCGTTATTATCACTGTTAATTTATCTCTCATGTTGTCTGTGCCTTCATCTATATTCGTTATTATCACTGTTAATTTATCTCTCATGTTGTCTGTGCCTTCATCTATATTCGTTATTATCACTGTTAATTTATCTCTCATGTTGTCTGTGCATTCATCTATGTTTCTTGTGATCACTGTTAATTTATCTCTCATGTTGTCTGTGCCTTCATCTATGTTTCTTGTGATCACTGTGAATTTATCTCCCATGTTGAATGTGCCGTCTCTGTGTCCGTTGTGACCACTGTGAATTTATCTCTCATGTTGTTTGTGTCTTCATCTATGTTTCTTGTGATCACTGTGAATTTATCTCTCATGTTGTCTGTGCCTTCATCTATGTTTCTTGTGATCACTGTGAATTTATCTCCCATGTTGAATGTGCCGTCTCTGTGTCCGTTGTGACCACTGTGAATTTATCTCTCATGTTGTCTGTGCCATCATCTATATTCGTTATTATCACTGTTAATTTATCTCTCATGTTGTATGTGCCTTCATCTATATTCGTTATTATCACTGTTAATTTGTCTCTCATGTTGTCTGTGCCTTCATCTATGTTTGTTGTGATCACTGTGAATTTATCTCTCATGTTGTCTGTGCCTTCATCAATGTTTGTTGTGATCACTGTGAATTTATCTCTCATGTTGTCTGTGCCTTCATCAATGTTTGTTGTGATCACTGTGAATTTATCTCTCATGTTGTCTGTGCCTTCATCTATGTTTGTTGTGACCACTGTGAATTTACCTCTCATGTTGTCTGTGCCTTCATCTATATTCGTTATTATCACTGTTAATTTGTCTCTCATGTTGTATGTGCCTTCATCTATGTTTCTTGTGATCACTGTGAATTTATCTCCCATGTTGAATGTGCCGTCTCTGTGTCCGTTGTGATCACTGTGAATTTATCTCTCATGTTGTCGGTGCCTTCATCTATGCTCGTTATGATCGCTGTTAATTTATGTCTCATGTTATCTATGTGGTCTCTATGTTAGTCGAGATATCTGTTAATTTATCTCTTATGTTATCTGTATGACTCAACGTTTGATCTGATCACCGGTAATATATCTCTCATGTTTTTCTCTGGCGCCTCTATGTTAATCGAGATATCTGTTACTTACTCCCGTATGAACTGTAGGGCCTCCATATTAGTCGAGATATATGTTAATTTACCTCTCATGTTATCTGTGTTCATTGTGATTACTGTTAATTTATCACTCGTGTTATCTGTGTGGCCTCTATTTTAGTCAAGGTATCTATTACATTATTTCTTGTGTTATCTGTTAGGCCTTTATGGTAAACGAGATATTTGTTATTTTATCTCTCGTGTTATCTGTGTGGCCTCTACGTTTGACATGATCACTGTTAATTTATCTCTCATGTTATCTGTGCCTTCACTGTTAATTTATCTCTCGTGTTATATGTGTGGCCTCCATGTTCGATCCCATCACTTTATTCGGTGCCAATGATTTCCACAAATTCATTGGTTTGGTCATAACATTTTATGGCTCATTTTCCGTCTTCGGTACACAAGAATCAATTGCAATGAATACATTTTTTCCGATGGAATTCCGTATTTGTCAAGACTAGAGCAAGGAATTTTATTTTTAGTAATATTTTTAATTTTGGTCATTTTAAAATTATTTTAATTATGTTTCAGCACACTCAGATTATATTCAGGCTGGTTTAATTGTGCACATAAGTGCATGTTTCGGCTTAATAAAAATAAGAATTAGGTCATATTCCAGCATTTGTTGGTTCTTCTCTAACTTTGTAGGTCATATTGTGACACGTTAATGCATTTCATTCCTATCAAACCAAATGTTGTAAACATTATTTGCCAAGGTGCAAGTGATTTTCTGACCTAGTAAGAAATATGTTTGTGTTGTCTATGATTCATGGTTAATGTAAAAATAAAGAATTTGGGGTGGGTAAATAATCAGACGAAGAAAGGGTTATCTAACTCGACCTAAGTTTAACTTGTACATAACTATAACATGAAGGTCACCTCAGTTGAAATATCCACGCGAGGAAGACAGGTTGATGTATTTGGGGGGTAAGAAGGCAGTAACATAACAAGCTGGAAGATTACATTGTGTCACTGCAGTCTCACGTCTTGGGGTGAGGTTTCTTCCCAGATTCTATCACGAGACAAGAGACCCAGAAAAGTCACAGGGTTGGTGTCGCTGACACAGAAAGATCACTATGTGTAACGAACGAAGGAAGACAGAGTAAAGTATTCCCAGAAAGTTTTCAGTGAAAGGAAGATTTTGACTTAAAACTAAGAACATGCTGCGGTCAGACGACTTCCTATGATAAAGAAAAGAGACTTTCTAAACAGACAATATAACCTGGAAATGACTACATGAAACAAGACTGAAACAATTTAAAGAATTCAAATACCTTGGAAGTATGATCACAGAAGATGGCAGATTGGACAGAGAAATTGAAATCAGATGTCAAAAAGCTAGTGCACTTACATATCAACTATCACCCTTACTGAAATATCCAAACATACAAATGTCCGCAAAACGACAGATAATAAACAGCATATTCACACCAACTCTATGCTACCAATCTCAAACCTGGACTTTATCCACATTATAACCTTCGCAAAATCAACACCTGCGAAATGAGATGCCTGAGGAGAGCTGCCAACTTAACAATCCGAGACCGAGTAAGAAATACTATTATCAGACAGACTGTGGGATCAACACCTTGTGCCACATTTATTGAAAGGCAGAAGATCAAGTGGTTTGGCCGTGTCGTTAGAATGCAACATCAGCAACTACCATCACTGGCCTTACACCAAAGATCATCTGCGACGAGACCACGATGATGTCCAAGAAGAAAATAGATTGACGACATCAGAGACATTGTACAACCACACGGAATGACACTATCCAGTGCCGCCCACCGGGCGCTGGAACATAAATTATTCCTCCCCACGACGCTTGACGGTAGAAGTGGAAGATTCTTCTTCTTTCATTCGCCTAAAATATGTTTATAACTGCAATGTTGTCTCTTGTATGAATCTAACAGTCTTTTTTAGTTCATTCAGCGGTCCATAGAGTTTATCTTCCACTGTTGTCTCTCTAGGCCAGAAGGTTCGCCTGGATATGTTGTAGTTTGGGCAATCCTGAAGTATGTGCTCTGCTGTCTGCGACGATGATGATGGTGATGATGATGATGAATGACTACATGTAAAATCCTAACTAAAAGCTTTCCAGCTGTTTGGTTAAAGACAGAGTGTTCGGTGGTAGCCCAACACTGTATTTCCCTGTTTATGGTTATACTAATTATTTATGGTACTTAAGTAAATCACTAAACCATTGAATTGTATTTACAACAATATCTAGATGGATGTCTGGTGATATCTTGAAATCTGTATTTATAGCTACATAGCTGGGAGGGGGGGGAGGGGGAATGTTAAATCGTGATATCTGAAATTAAAGCATAATTTTGTCGTTAGATCACTGGCGGGCAGAGTGGGGTGCGGGGGGTGCGACGGCCCCGGGCATCCAGCCGGGAGGGGGGGGGCATCCAGTTAGGGAGAGGGGGCAGCACAGTGCAGTCGGATGGGGGGAGGGAGGAATGAATGAGGTAAAGAACAACTTAGGGGCATCCAATCAAGGGGTTGGCCCTGGGCATCAAAGAATTAGATCATATTTTGACATTTATGCGATGTTTTGTCATTTTCGGGTCTGAAATACCTGCATATATGCACAATTTTGTGTCCTAAAGGTCCTTGCTCTCGTCAGGACTATAATTTATTGTTTGTTTTTATTTAGTCTCGGCACTTTTCTTCATCTTTCACCCTTAGCAATAATGTTATTTATTAATTTCTGCAGCGCATTTTGATGTCTGGCCATTGGTGATTTGTCTCTTTTTATGGTTTATCTCTATGTGGCGGTGAGGTTACAAATTCAATTCGTAATCCCGCATACCGCGTTCGAAACAGCTGCTGACGATTTGGAAGCAGACCGCCTTGCTTTGGTTTCCATACTTTCGTATGGGTGCCGGTCGTTCAGAATATTAACTTGCCCAGGAATCGCAAATAGCCCAGAAATGCTGGAGTTGACTGCTACGTCATGTAAAGGATATGCAACTAATTTACTAACTCCTGACAGAGTCAGGTGTTAAGGAAATGCATTTAACTAACTCTTTTTGTGGTTTATCTCTTTTTTCCCACCTAAATCTCATATTCTCGCTCTACAAATAAAAGCTATCAGATGAGAGAGCGTATCCGTGCGTTTTACACTGTGTGATTTTAATAGGGGAACATATATGACCGTCGACTTTTATATTAAATATGAGAAAATAAGAACCCAGAATATTCAAAACGATGCATTCCCTTAGTGAATTTTTACACTGAAGCCACAAACAATATGTTACATGGTTTATTGCCTGGCATATTTCTCTGCACCTCGTCAGATGCATAGTTATATAGCATATAAAGTTAATAAACGAACGTTGGGCGGCGCTTACCAAACCCGACACCCCACATTGTGCCAACGGCTTCGGGCAGAAGAGCGCAATTGGGAGGGTACAAGCCTTACCCTGGTGCGAGGAAATGCAACTAAAGACAAAGTGTCATGGCAGGGCAGACCAGGCCCTAAGCCTTGGTTGGCGGCTGGTCTAGGATCGAAGCTCCGACAGGCGGACAATTAGAGCATTGCTTTGCTGATCCGGCAGCTTCTGCAGCTTGTCTTGTTCCAGATGTAGAGGTGTTACCTTTCCTCTGGAGTGAACTAGGCAGGCCGAGAGAGGGATCATGCTGCATGGGCAACACATGATCTCTATATTTTAGCCCAGGCTTTGTGCTATGGAGAGGCAATAACTCCATCCCTTACAAACTATCGTCTGTCAAGACGGCAAGGTGCCAATGAAATGAAAGTTAATAAATAAATTATACTTTGGCTGAAATCCTTAAAGCGCACAGTCACATAATGTTTCGAATGTGGAGGATTATTTATCCCCACGGTAATCGCAAGTTTAAAATAAAGTCTTTCTGTTTGCACAAAATTGACTGTACAGACATTGTTCAGTATCTGCACTGGTGCACACAATTGGTTGTACAGAAATTGTCCATATCTGTACCGGTGGAGAAAATCGGCTGTACAGAAATTGTCAATATCTGCACCGGTACACATAATAGGCTGTACTGAAATGGTTAATATCTGCAGTGGTGCACAAAATTGACTGTACAGAAATGATTAATATCTGCACTGGTACACACAACTGACTGTACAGAAATGGTTAATATCTGCACTGGTTCAAACAGAAAGATCTAATGTTAAACTTGCCATTACAGTAGGGATAACTAATCATCCATATCCGAACAACATATAAGACTTAGTATTTCAGCCAAAGTATAATTCATGTATTCACTTCATGTGAAACACAGCTCTGCTGCATGTACCTAACATGCAGGGAAATGTGTCAGGCAATAAATCGTGCAACCCCGAATATTGATAGAAGTTAGCACACCCAGATACTAGTGTGGAAGTGTTAGGTTCCTTCCCCTTGAAGGAGGATTCCGTTGCATTAGTGCGAAAAGCTCCCCTTCTTCTTCCTTTCATGCTACAATGGAGCATAAGCCCTCAGTCAATTCATGCCAAGGCCCGTGTAGGCTTGTGCATGATTGCTTGGATTCTGCAAAAAGCTAAAGGTTCCTACCAGAGAAGTAGCCGGTCGCACGCCAATCCTCCATAGTCGCCTCTTACGACATGTATGGTGGGATACAATGTTTCACTTATGGACTACTGGAACACAGAGGTGTTTCCAAGGCACCAGGGCCGGGTTATATACTGGCCAAGACCTATTGACGCGTCCTCGTCGAGCGTCCTGGGCAACAGGTCCCTTCGGGGTCCTGGCTGAAGTCAGTAGGATCGCTGATTCCTCCGAAGTCGGAGAGTGTCTGCCTGTACGGCAAGGAACCACCAGTCTGCACACCAATAAGCCAGACATGGGACAACGGATACTCACGCAAACCTCAGGTCCTGTATGACATCACACTGATGTTGGACAACAGGATGCCTTCATCCGACATACAGGACTTCGCGTTGGAGCTCAAGCCAACGAACACAAGCAAGCAAGCACTTATGGACTTCTGTAACATACCGACGGAATTGATCTTTTTTTTTTTCATAGCTTCGCACCTGTCCAGTACAAACGGGACTTAGTACGGACCCTGTTTGACCGTGCTAGGAAGATATGCACCCAGGACACACTGACGGAGGAAATTGAAACTCCCAAGAATGTATTACACCTAAATGGGTACTCAACATGATTTATAAAGCGCCAATGCCAATAGCCGACACCAAAATCAGACGTAACTACGGTCCCTAAGCTCAAGGTATTTATCCAGCTAACCTTTCGAGGGGATGACGTAATGCAACGTCTACAGGACCGGCTCATTACAGCAGTCGGCCGAACATTCTATGCTGCAACTCCAATTATTAGGCACAGAACCACACCTATTCCCATCCCAGCAGTAAAAGAATATACCCCTCTGAACGCCAGATCCAATTGCATTTACCAATTCACATGCAGGTGTAAGTCTACCTACATCGGCAGAACAGAGCGGCAGCTACACAGCAGGGTTGCTGAGCACATACCAAACTGGATTGACAAGATATTACACATAGGCGATGGGATCATGGGAAAGCTGACACACCACAATTATAAACTTCCGGCGTCGTCCATTGCACGTCATGTTTGGAAAACGGTCATGTAATTGATAGAGACAGCGCTTTTCGCGTATTGTTTCATACACAAAATAGTCGTTTGTTAAAGTTTGCAGAAGCCCTAATGATTCATCTACATAGGCCAATTTTGTGCAAACAGAAAGACATGGTAGTCAATTTAAAATTACCATGGTAAACAATTGTGTATATTTCAGCTTGAACGATGTATCTAGTTATTTTACTCTACGTTGTGTGACTTCTGCAGTATATACCTGACGAGATGCAGCGAAATATGCCAGACAATAAATCGTACAATCTATGGTTTGTGTCTTCCTTATTAAAATTCACTACGGGAAAACATTGCTTTGATCTTGTCTAACATATTTCTGTTACGTGGATTGTCAATCTCTCAATATTGACGGAATACCAGAAAAGCACATCCCTGTCAGTTGGCATTAGATTGGAAAATTGAAAAGTATTAGCAAGAAGTGTATTTGTCCTTTTTGTGTAATTTGATGAGTTGTCTAGTGCCAATACTGCTTGTTTCTTTGTATTGTCTTCTCCTTCCATGATATTCTCATCATTCTTCTAAAATCCTCAACATTAACTATAATAAGTGTATTGTTATATTCTTAACATTCTTATAATAAACTCAACATTAACCAACACACATCAATTTTCTCATCATTCTTCTAAACAAAATTCAACATTAACTACAATATCTCTATATAATGTTTATATTCTCAAAATTTTTCTTAAACAAAAACCACCCAAACTAACTACAATAACTGTATATCTTATTTTATTTTTTCAAAATTCTTACAAAACCCCCAAAATTAGCTACAATAAATGAATAGTGTATTTTTCTCAACACTATCCTAAAACTTCCAACATTAACTACAATAACTGTATAATGGATATATTCTCCATATTATTACTTTAAAAAAAAAAACCAGATACTCAAAATTCTTCTAAAAATCTCAACATTAATTGCAACAACTTTATCAAATACTCTCAACATACTATATACAGACTGCAGACTACAGACTATATACAGACTATACATACAATATACTCTCAACATTCTTATAAAAACCCCAACATTAACTTCAATAACTATTATGTTTCAGATACTGGTGTTTCTATTATTCAGAATCACTCGTCGCCTGGTGTTGACATTACAGAAATTCACCTGGGCTGTCACAGGAGTAGAACGCATTCGCCGAGACGCTGCCCGAGGGTTGCAATTCAAACAAAGTGCCCATGTCCAGGAGATATTTTGGAAAAGAAAATATCTAGAACATTCAGTTGCAGACCCGAGCAACTTTATCACTACGCACAGCGGCTTCAGACAACCCAGCTGTATCCTGAAGCCAAATGTGTCCCTATACTGTATGACGAGGAAGGAAGCTGTCTTTGTAGAAGTGAAAGAAACGGTTAATGTGTACAGGTCTAAACTGAGTACATACTTGTATCACAATCAGTACCACCACGCCGTCAACGTCATCACGATGCCGTTGGCGTCGTTTCATAAAGTGGCCAGTGATGTTGGGCATCCGAAAGTGCCTGTTACATGGTTGGCTTGCACAGCTAGAAGTGGATCGACTCTTCTTAGTCAGGTATTCATTAGAATAGATATTTTTACGAGTATGCTTGTCGTTTGGGTTGTGATTCTCATTCTTAGTTGACGTCCCATATTGTGATCTGTTATTACTTCTAATCTTTTGCTACGTTTCATCTTGTTGTGATATGTCTCATCTGTTGTCACTTCTCATCTTGTGCCAAGTCACTTTTCTCATTTGGTGCTGACTTTTATCTTGGGGCAATAAATGCGCTTCACAATTTCCTGACACACAGAGTCGGGTTTTTGTTTTTCGTAATGTGTCCTATATTTCTCAAGTTGCTTCAATGTCACTAAGAATGTGGTCATTTTCTTATAATTACACACAATCCATTTCCATCTCTCTCTCTCTCTCTCTCTCTCTCTCTCTCTCTCTCTCTCTCTCTCTCTCTCTCTCTCTCTCTCTCTCTCCTCTCTCTCTCTCTCTCTCTCTCTCTCTCTCTCTCTCTCTCTCTCTCTCATCGTATTGATGTGTTTACTTATTACTGATGCATTTTTCAAATATTAACCTACACATTATTATGTTGTCCATTTCTCATGTAATATAGGATAGCTAGAAATTGCATGAATACCCAAGTTAATTATATGCTTGTTCTGTGAGATTACGTGACACTTTAACTATGTGTCTCTTAGATGTGGACATGGTGCTCTCTGTCATTTCTGTGCAGTTTTTTTTTTTAAATCTGCGGTCGGCCTAATGTATACAACTAGCTACTCCACCTGGTAATCCCTGTTCCCTAACCAATTGCTACATCTTCCCATTGTGTCCTGTTTATTATTTTAATTTATGTACTTGGTGTTTTATTTTTTCATCGTCATCATCACCATCATCATCACCACCACGTATTTCAGTTCTTCCTCCATCTCAGTCTGGTCGTAAGATGTCTAGTTCAGCTCTCTTTAAATGCCAATGTGTCTGCGTCGATAGATCTATGCATGCCTATTTTCTAAAAGGTATTCTTAGTCTGTCCCTTCCTGTTTTCCCTAGTATTTCTCTTTTATTACTATCTTTCACTCAACTCCAATAAAGTTATTATTGTAGCTAGTTCTAACCAAAACTTTAAAGTGACAACTCGGAATAGAGAGTATTAAATATATGACAGTAAATATTCTATTCGCTCATGAATTCACCATTTCCGTTTGGCATTTCAGATGATGTACAGAATCCCGGGAATGCTCGTATTGTCAGAACCGGATGCCATCACAACCCTTGATTTTCTGTATAAGAACAAAACGATCCAGGTCAGTGAGTACAAACAACTTCTTGCCAGCTGTGTGAAGCTGCTGTGTAAGCCAGATGATCGTTACAGTGCTGTGTTTGTGAAAGCCAGACCATGTACCACCAACGTCCTTGAGGACATTTGCCAGGTCTTCACCAAATTCCGATACCTCTTTATGTACAGAAACAGCGTGAAAAGCATCATATCTAATCTTCAACAGCTTCAACAAGACCCAGCTCCAAACTGTCTTCGTTTTGTTATGGACAGCACTATTCTCTCAGCCTTGTTCCCGTTTGTCAGATCCTATTTTTACTATTATAATGTTTTTCTCAATGAGAAGAAAGTGCCAGGAATCGACCCAAGAAAATTGGGCAGCGTTGGTATTCTCACCGCTGCTTGGGCAGCTAGTGTCGCCCAGTGCGGTGATCTAAGATACAAAGGCTACAATATAGGCTCCATCTTGTACGAAGAGTTTATGAACAATCCTAGACGTTCGTTATCCATTCTCCTACAACGTCTGGACATTAGAGGAGAATACCTCAACTGTGCCGCGGAGGCTCTGAAAGTGGATTTTAACAGAGGAGCAGCTCATGACGTGGCCTTAGACATTAGGCGTGCTCTGTCACCAGAGAGCAGGCAAGAAGCAGACAACATCCTTAGAGCATACGCGCTTCCGAAGCTCGGTGAGAGATACGAGCTGCCTGGATTACTCAAGCTAGAGTAACATTTGGCTGGACATGAATGGTCCATGTGTGTTTCCCTAACTTTTAATTATGTACTGATTTGAACACATTGTAAATAAGTGAATTGTCACAATGAATACTATTACTGTTAAACTATGAGTATTTTACCTGGAGAGAATGGTACAGCAGGGAGTGACAGCAGGATCTGGCCGACACCCAGTACTCTGAGGAAAGGCCAGACGGACACATAATCTGATTGCAACTGGTACCATTAGTATTCGGACTCTTCGCCGGTTGTTGAAATTTGGACGGAGCACTATTGCTGTCATGTCGCTTGTTGACTCAACTCAACAATAAGTTTACAGCACTCTACTAAGTGAGGCAGGCAATAAGTTACAGCACTCTACTAAGTGAGGCAGGCAGTCTAGCCCAGAAGTATTTAACCAACCCCAGGAACACTTACATTGTTGTTATGTTGTGACTATTTCTCATCACAATTTGGATTGAAGATCATTTTTCTTCGCAACTCTTGTTTCAGTGCTTTTTAATCAGTTCACAAACTTATGTCTCTTCGTTCTACCATTCAATATTGTCAGTATTATGTCTTTCTACTATCCTCTATTTCTCCATGAATCATGTCAGTTGTTACTATATATTTTTATTTTTCACATTGTTTGACATAACCAAAGAATATGCACTGCCCTATTCGTATGTATACGATAAGTTCCCTTTGTATTTTGATCTTTTTGTGTCAGTTTGTTCCTGCCAATGGTATTTTCAACATCATTCTGTAAAACAATTATTTCTTTAGCTTCAGTTGATTGCTCTTCTTGGTTATCAATTACCAATGTATATTTTTTAAATTATTTTTTCCAATTCCAGTGACAAGGATCACTTTCATGATCTGTTCTGCTCGTATATCTGTAATACATATTCCATCTGATGACTTTAACAGTTGATTTTATGACTCAAATTAGTACTTTAATGTCACACGTATATTTGGGCGGTTCCTTCTCTTTCTTAATATCATTACTGATTTCTTACTTTTCAAACAAAGTCATTTCATTTAAATGTCTGTTGTTGACGCCTCGTTTAATCAAACAAGCCATTTATAATACCAGTTCAGTCAACTCTTTGTTGCCTGCACATGTTGCTAAATATAAAACATGCATTAACATTACTATTGTAACTCTTTCTTATCAACTCACCTAATGTATATGATCAATACACGTTTTATTGCCGTGAATCATTCAATCCTAACCAGTTTTCTTTTTTTTTAAATCAGTGACTACTTTTATTACAGCCGAAGAAAGATGTGTTATGGGAGTTAAGTGTAGAATAGCCCAAACAAAAGCAGCATACCACCAGATGAAGAATGCTCCCCCTGCAATTGCTCTTTGTCAGTCGATCCGAAGACAAGAGTTCTTGCTAGCTACAGTGAGCCAGCGCTGATATAAGGACATGAATCATGGACATTTCACCGACATGTAAGGAATTATGTGGAAGCTGCGGCGTGTGGTTTTATATAAAAGTAATGAGAACACGGTGGGCGGATAGAAAGAGTAGTTAGCTTACAAAGGGAATTGATGACTCGCATCTGAAGAATGCGTTCTACATTCATTGAGCATGTCATAAGAAGGGGAACGCTGAAGACTAGGGGGGGGGGGTGTGTGTGCGGTGAAGATGAAAGAAATCGTGCAGTATTTTGTGTATTGAGTCCATGTTTAAAACAACACAGTTTCGTCGAAAATAAACAATTCGGACGAAGATGAAGAAGAAGAAATCACCATGTGCTATGCCGAAAGTTATGTGGCGAAGAGGTTCGTCATCTCACACTAGCACTAGAGTCGTGGGATCAAATCTGTGTTCATGTCCCGAAGATTCCATGTGGCCAAGCTATTTAGGTATTTATCTCTTTGTCTTCCCCTTACTTTTTTCCTATCGAATTTGCAAGTTTGAGTGGTGGAATCATAATTTACTTGGCATCTATAACCAACGTAGTTTGACACTGCTTTCCTTCTTGGCAATGAATTCACTGTTCTGTGACCGTAGCTATTCTCTACAAAGAGATCCTGTGCCAACCGGCGCAAACTTGAAACCATAGTCGGCTGCTCCCAAGTTCAGTCCACCATCTGTTACCTTGATTTTTTTTGTAACTTTGGTGTTGGTGGAGAAGTGCTCTAAACAGGTTCGCTTACTTTGTAAATATATTATTTTTTTTTTTTAAATAGAGTTCATTAACAGGAATGGTATTGATCCTGCAATATCAACAAATACAGACACACAAAAATGCTAACTACGAAGTTCACTACATCTTGATCAGCAACAAAATAAAAACACCAATGAAATGCTATAATAATGAAGATAACGAATATTGAGATATAAAGTCAGATAAAGAAAAATCGTTTACATTGCATACGAGCGTATGTTTCATTAACGTCAAGTTCATCTTTTTGTTATTTTACTCAGGTGTCTTCTTCTTCTTCTTCTTCTTCTTCCTCTTCTTCTTCTTCTTCTTCTTCTTCTTCTTCTTCTTCTTCTTCTTCTTCTTCTTCTTCTTGGTTTTATCCCGTTGGAGCACATGCCCTCAACCATCTCACGCCAAACTATCCTATCTTTTGCTAACTCCTGCAGATCCCCTTATGTCCTCTTCGTGTTGTTCATCCTGTCTCTAATTATTTTTCCGTGTGTTTTAGGTCTCCATCTGTTTCGTTTGCTCAGTGAATACAAATAAATGTCTTTCTAGTGATACTTATATCGGGTTTTCTCATTTGTGGGTCCTATCCAACACCGGCGTCTTTTCTGCACTATTTAATTGGCTGAAATATGTCCTGTTATCTCCATAAGCGTCGCATTAGTTATTCTGACATACCATGTAGTCCTTGCTTTAGTATCTTTATCGGTTCCCCCATCTGTGTATACATTGTGACATAAATAGTTGAATTATTCCACCTCTAGATCTGAGGTTTCATCAAGGTAGATAGTGTTATCAGTAGCTTGTCAATAGCAATAGATTTATTTTCATTATCCATGTGCCTCTCTCCATACTTATTCAACATGTATGCAGAAAATATAATGAGAAATATAAAAAATTATGAGACCAGAGATAATTTTGCCTCATTTGTAACTGGCGGGAAACAAATTCAAGAACTTGTATATGCCAAACTCACAGTTCTCCTCTGAAACGGTGCTAAAGCATTGAGCCATTAAAAGAGCTGACCCTATCTGTCAAGAGATATCGTGAAAATTTAAAAAAAAATGTTAATGTACATTAACGTAAATATAATGTCAATGGACAGATTTACATACCAAGCCAGGTCACAATCAACAATGCAGAAATTGAAAATGTTACAGGCTGTGAATATATTGGCTGCATAATCAACATGGGGCATAGCGATGCAGAGATGAAAAAGTATTGAAAACCTATGGCATAATAACAGCAAACACGATAAGTACAATTTTGGAGACCATGCATCTTTCCCATGGCAACATATGGGCGCGAGCCACAATCACTATAGAATGAAATTGGGGCTTTTGAGCACAAATATTACAGACATATTCTTAGAATATTGTTGACCAAGAAGAAAAATACTGACATTCTACGAGATCTGAACAGAGAAGAAAACTCGCTCATAAGCAGTAGTATCATATCGTAGAAACTTTGAAAAGTTAGTTAGTTAGTTAGTCGAGGTTCCAACTTCACGGCAACGGGTCGTCCCCATTGTGCTCCGTTCATGTGCCAGTGAATATCACACAAAATGCTCCCCACTGTCCAATGTGAAAAGTGGAGTAGGCATGAGTCTCGGCAATCCAACAGCCCGCACAGGTACACTGTGCATAATGCCGCCGCCAGAATGCCAACACACAATTAATCAACGAAAACCACAGTTCATACTCGATGGACACGGCAGTCACCAAAAAGACCTCATTTCTTCTTCTTCTTTCGTTGGCTTGAAATATGTCTATAACTGCAATGCTGTCTCTTGTATGAATTTAACTGTCTTTTTCAGTTCACACAGCGGTCCATAGAGTCCACTGTCGTCTCTCTAGGCCAGAAGGTTTGCCTAGATTTTAGGCAGTCTTGGCGTATGTGCTCTGCTGTCTGCGACGCCAATCCACATGTGCACATGGCTGTTTCACCAATCTTGAATTTTGTATACATGTTGTTGTGTAATCTATTGTGTCCTGTTCTGAGGCGCAGAATAATGACTTGTTCTGGTCTGTCCATAATGTGGTAGTCATCTTGAGCAGGTTTTGATGGCTTTCTGACTGATTTGATCATTCTTTTCTTTTGGTGGTATGTAACGGGCACATCAGGCTGTTCTTCTTTGGCTCCTTCCTTAGCCAATTGATCAGCTCTGTCGTTTCCGGGTACTACACAGTGGGATGGTATCCACTGTATGGTGACCTTATGCTGACTGCTAAGTTCAGAAAGTAGTGTCCTTAGTACTGGCATTTTCCCAGACAGAAGCGCCTCGAGTACTGATTTTGCATCTGTCAATAGCACCACAGATTGTGTACCATTGCTGGTATTTAGTAATTTCTCTGTTGCTACCTTGATTGTCTCAAATTCAGCATCATAGTTATGGCAGTACTTTCCTGTCGGTACTCTGGCTGTGATCCACGACTCTGGTGATCGAGTGAAATGGCGAGTCATGACCGCCCACGCTTTCCGGCATGGCACATGATTGACTGATTGATTGATTGATTGACTCTGGCTGTGTCCCTAGTATTATGTGGGTATTCTATGTACACTCCCGCTCCTCCATTTTGAACAGCATTTTGTGCTGACCCATCTGTGTAGACTTGGATCCAGAGGTCCTGTGGGTATTCTTCATCAAGGAAGCTGAGAGTGGCTGTTCTGCGCTGCACACTGTTCTGTTCTTTCTAGTCAAATATTCCTCTCACTTTTGTCTGGATTTGTAATGCTAGTCTATGTTCATCTGTCCATGGAGTTCGCTCTGGAATAGTTGTTAGGGGGATACCAACTGTGGGCAGATCAGTGGTTTCTCTGCAGAGTCGTTTGGCCTGGTGGATAAATCTACTTCTTTTCAACCGCCCCATAACTAGGTTTTTAAATCTATTCTTTATAGGGTAGCCTGGCAGGCTGAGAAACATTTCTGCTTGTATTTGTGTTTTCGTATCTCTGCGCTCTCTCAGTGCTTGTATCCTCCCCATCTTCTCCATTTCCACTATAGGGGTTGATCTCATCTCTCCTGTGGTGACTCTAAGTGCTTGATTTTGCACCTTGTCCAACTCTTGTAGTGTGGTTCTTGATGCCGAACACCACACAGTTGACCTGTATTCCAGGTGTGGTCGTATGCTCTGTTGGTAAACTTTGCTAAGTATTTTCTCACTGGCTCCCCATGTGGTTCCACTTAGCTTTCTCAGGATGGCTATTTTCCTTCTCGATTTTGCTACTGCTTTGTTGATGTGCTTTCTCCATGTCAGCCTGCTATCGAATGTTACTCCAAGGTAGGTTGGTTCTTTATCTTCTCTTAGGGGTGTTCCATTTATCTGGATCATCCCTGCCTTTTGTTTTGGAGAGGGTAAATAGGGTGGTGCTGCATTTGTCAGTGTTTATCCTGACACACCGTCTATTTGCCCATGCAACACATGTATCTACAGCTCTTTGTAGCGATCTGGTGGCCACTGATGCATGTTCATTTCAGCTTTAATTCCATGCCATAGATTAGGAACGAGATCATTGATGAAGATTAGAAAAAGTGTGGGGGACAAGACTCCGCTCTGGGGAACACCGTGACGCAGTAGTACTTTCTTGCTCTTGAGTCCGTCTATTCTTCGGGCTCTTCTGTTGTGCAAGTATGCTTTCACCCATTTGTACATTCTTCCATTGACTTTGCAGTTTCTCAGTTTCTTCATCAGACCTTCTTTCCAGACTTTGTCACAGGCTTTCTTCAGATCTATCCAAACCGTAAGCACCAGCTTCTTCTCTTGGAATGCATCCTAAATTTCTTGAGAGAGGTAGGTTGTCTGATCTTCCGTAGAGTAGCACTGCCTAAAGCCAGCCTGCTGTGGCACAAGGTTGTTTTTACTTTCAATGTACCACTGCAGTCTGTGATTGATGATGCGCTCCAGTGTTTTGCAGAGACAGCTGGTGAGGCTAATTGGTCTGTAGCTAGAGGCAATGGAACTATCTTTCCCTGATTTTAGGAGGGGTATCATGATTGCTTCTCTCCAGGCTTGTGGAACACTGCCTAATGTCCAACTATTATTGAAGATCTGCAACAGCTTTGCTTTGGCCTCTGTTCCTAGATTCCTGATCATTTCATTGGAGATACCATCAGCTCCTTGTGACTTTCTCATTTTCAGTTTTGATATGGCTAGCTCCAGTTCGCTGATTGTGATGGGTGCCTCCAGAACCTCATGTACTATTTCCTTCTGTCCTGTATGTTGCCGTTTCTCTCGAATCTCTTGTTGTTTCTCTGGACTAATTTTGATATTGTTATCTTGTGCGAATGAGTCCGCAAAATGGTCAGCTGCTTGCTTTCTTGTTAAGATGTTTCCATCTTTATGTAGTGCAATTTTTGAGTTCACCCTGTGCCCTCATCGTTAAGTTGTTTTATAAGCTTCCATAATTTCCTTGTGTCTCTTTCAAAGTTCAGAGACTCCGTTTTCTCCTGCCAGCTTCTCCGTCTAGCCTGCAGCTTGGCCCTTTGAAATTTGGCTTTTGCATGCTGGAATTTATTGTGGTGCTCTTGGCTGGATTGGCCTCTGCTTGCTTTCTACATACTTCCACATCATTATGCAACTGTTCCAGTTCACTACTCCAGTAGGGTTTATATTGTTTGCGGGCTCCTCTTGGTACTGTTTCTCGCGCTGCCTGTATTTCCCATTTCCGAAACTCTTCAACTACTTTATTTATGTCTTTCTCAGTGTTCAGGTTTCTAACCAGTATGCTGGTGCGATTCGTGTACACTGCACAGTCTGCTTTCTTGTATTTCCACCTCGAGAGGGTGCTGCTTTCACTTACAAGCTCATTTTCTACAGTTGGAACGACTTGCCGATGGTCACTGCCACCAAGTTGTTTCCCAACAATTCGTTTAATGTTCCACTCCAGGTCTGGTGAATGAAAAGCCAGGTCAGGTGTAGTTGTAGTGTGCCATGATCTCGAGTAGAAGGTATATGGGTCAGACGGTTTGTTAATCAAGATGAATCTATTCTCATCCTGCCAGTCTTCCAGTCTCTCTCCTCTCTGGTCCTTGTGATCATAGCCCCAGCTCTGCGAGTGGTTGTTGAAATCGCCACACACAATCATTTATTTTCTTTTAATGGTAGTGTGTCCAGTGCCGGTGGGCGGTCACGTGGACAGTAGTAACTGATCAGATGTAGGTCTGTATTGCATGTATTAAGTTTAAGTGTCTGATACTCAGCCTTTTCCATGTAAACTTCAATTTGGGAAGAAATTATGTTATTTTTTTTTACAAGGGTCAGTATCCCACACTTTCGCCTGTCCTTTCGATCAGATGGGTAACATTGATAGCCTCTGCTTTTCGTTGAGGTGAGTTTCTTGAAAGCAACATCATAATCATCAAGTGCCCTGCCAGCTGGCTCTCCACAGATCTCGGTCTTGTGTTGTGAATCAACTCTGCGAATGATATATCTCCATGTCGCCGTCTCAATTCGTCCAGCATCATTTCTCTTGGTCTGCTTCTGCATCTCTTCCCCTTGATCTTTCCAGTTGTCACTAAGTTCTCCGATGCCTCTCTTCTCATCACATGACCAAAGAAAGCTGTTTGTCTCTTTATTATTGTTGTATATTATGTTATAGTTTTATTAGCCTCGTAAAGGCAATCATTGTTAGCTACTCTGGCAGTCCAAGGAATTCGCAACATTCGTCTCAAAACCCACATCTCTGTTGCTTCTAAGTTCTTCCTAATTTGTTCCAAGATTCGCTGCCATACAGCAAAACTGGTTCTATACATCATTTCAGCAATCTCTTTCTTACATTCATTGATAGTGACTTATTGCATAAGATACTCTTCATTTTCTGAAATGCGGCTTTTCCCTGCCCTATTCTGCTCTTAATCTCTGTTGTACATCTTCCTTCTGATGTTATAAGTACTTTTTCTTGGCCCAAGATGTTTTCTAGTTCTTTTTTTTTTAAATTTTTTGCTGACTCCCTCCTCATTCCAGTGCATTAGTTTTAGTCTTTGTTTGGTATGGCCAGACGCTCTACTCTCAGGTCCCCCCTCTCCACAGGACATCTGAGAAGGACCTCCAGTACTTGTGGCTGGACCCTTTCGAGGCATAGGGCCCAGCACTGCACCTTCCTGGGAGTCCAAAGCAGGGCGGTTCCAAATGTTGTGTATGTAGCCGCGGCGCAGTGTTGGAGTGAGCGCCCAACATTGCTTAAATACCCCAATGGCTCGTGAATACATAACCTATGCAGCAAAAGTCCAACTCCTGGCCTTCACGTGGTGGAACTGTTTCTACTAACAGGAGAAGGGGCGACGGCGAGTATCTGGCCAGTGTGCTCTAGATGTGTATACACATACATGCATGTGCAGACACGTGTGTGCGTGTGTACACATCTAAACTCGAGTGAGACCACAGTCTGCTCTAGCAAAGGAAAGGTGCTGAAGACGGAGGCAACCAGCCAGGAGGCGCACCACAGAAATCAGGATGCCACGCAATTACGCAAAATGGAATATGTCGACTGCTGCTAAATGTTATGGTGCTCGCCCTGCTTTGGACCCCCAGGCAGGTGCAGTGCCGGGCCCTATGTCTCGAAAGGGTCCAACCCCAACTACTGGAGGTCCTTCTCAGATGTCCTGTGGAGCCAGGGGACATGAGAATAGAACGGCTGGCCATACTAAACAAAGACTTAAAATAATGCACTGGAATGCGGAGGGAGTCAGCAACAAAAAAAAATAGAATTAGAAAACATCCTGGACCAAGAAAAAGTAAGCATATGTTGCTTGCAAGAAACTCACCTCAACGAAAATATAACCTTCAAAATCAGAGGCTACCAGTGTTACCGATCTGACCGAAAGGACAGGCGAAAAGGTGGGATACTTACCCATGTAAAAAATAACATCACTGCTTCCCAAATCGAAGTCTATATGGAAGGGGCTGAGTATCAGACACTTAAACTTAAAACAGGCTATATAGACCTACATCTGATCAATTACTACTGTCCAAGTGACCGCCCACAGGCACTGGACACACTACCATTAACAGAAAAAATGATTGTGTGTGGCGATTTCAACAGCCACTCGCAGAGTTGGGGCTATGATCACATGGACCAGAGAGGAGAGAGACTGGAAGACTGGCAGGATGAGAATAGATTCATCTTGGTTAACAAGCCGTCCGACCCACATACTTTCTACTCGAGATCATGGCACTCTACAACTACACCTGACCTGGCTTTTCATTCACCAGACCTGGAGTGGAACATTACACGAATTGTTGGGAAACAACTTGGTGGCAGCGACCATCGGCCAGTCTTTCTAACTGTAGAAAATGAGCTTGTAAGTGAAAGCAGCACCCTCTCGAGGTGGAACTACAAGAAAGCAGACTGGGCAATGTACAAGAATCGCACCAGCATACTGGTTAGAAACCTGAACACTGAGAAAGACATAAATAAAGTAGTTGAAGAGTTTGGGAAATGCATACTACAGGCAGCGCGAGAAACAGTACCAAGAGGAGCCCGTAAACAATATACACCCTACTGGAGTAGTGAACTGGAACAGTTGCATAATGTTGTGGAAGTATGTAGAAAGCAAGCAGAGGCCACACCCAGCCAAGAGCACCACAATAAATTCCAGCATGCAAAAGCCAAATTTCAAAGGGCCAAGCTGCAGGCTAGACGGAAAAGCTGGCAGGAAAAAACAGAGTCTCTGAACTTTGAAAGAGACACAAGGAAATTGTGGAAGCTAATAAAACAACTTAACGATGAGGGCACAGGGAGAAACTCAAAAATTGCACTACATAAAGATGGAAACATCTTAACAAGAAAGCAAGCAGCTGACCATTTTGCGGACTCATTCGCACAAGATAACAATATCAAAATTAGTCCAGAGAAACAACAAGAGATTCGAGAGAAACGGCAACATACAGGACAGAAGGAAATAGTACATGAGGTTCTGGAGGCACCCATCACAATCAGCGAACTGGAGCTAGCCATATAAAAACTGAAAATGAGAAAGTCACAAGGAGCTGGTGATGAAATGATCAGGAACCTAGGAACAGAGGCCAAAGCAAAGCTGTTGCAGATCTTCAATAATAGTTGGACCTTAGGCAGTGTTCCACAAGCCTGGAGAGAAGCAATCATGATACCCCTCCTAAAATCAGGGAAAGATAGTTCCATTGCCTCTAGCTACAGACCAATTAGCCTCACCAGCTGTCTCTGCAAAACACTGGAGCGCATCATCAATCACAGACTGCAGTGGTACATTGAAAGTAAAAACATCCTTGTGCCACAGCAGGCTGGCTTTAGGCAGTGCTACTCTACGGAAGATCAGACAACCTACCTCTCTCAAGAAATTGAGGATGCATTCCAAGAGAAGAAGCTGGTGCTTGCGGCATGGATAGATTTGAAGAAAGCCTTTGACAAAGTCTGGAAAGAAGGTCTGATGAATAAACTGAGAAACTGCAAAGTCAATGGAAGAATGTACAAATGGGTGAAAGCATACTTGCACAACAGAAGAGCCCGAGTACAGATAGACGGACTAAAGAGCAAGAAAGTACTACTGCGTCATGGTGTTCCCCAGGGCGGAGTCTTGTCCCCCACACTTTTTCTAATCTTCATCAATGATCTCGTTGCTAATCTACCGCATGGAATTAAAGCGGCAATGTACGCCGATGACCTGGTTCTATGGAGCACAAATGAACATGCATCAGGGCCACCAGATTACTACAAAGAGCTGTAGACTACATTTGTTGCAAGGGAAAATAGATGGTGTGTCAGCATAAACACTGACAAGTGCAGCAGCACCCTATTTACCGTCTCTCCAAAACAAAAGGCAGGGACCATCCAGATAAATGGAACACCCCTAAGAGAAGATAAAGAACCAACATACCTTGGAGTAACATTTGATGGCAGGCTGACATGGAGAAAGCACATCAACAAAGCAGTAGCAAAAGCCAGAAGGAAAATAGCCATCCTGAGAAAGCTAAGTGGAACCACATGGGGAGCCAGTGGGAAAATACTTAGCAAAGTTTATCAACAGAGCATACGACCACACCTGGAATACGGGTCAACTGCGTGGTGTTCGGCATCAAAAACCACACTACAAGAGCTGGACAAAGTGCAAAATCAAGCACTTAGAGTCACCACAGGAGGGATGAGATCAACCCCTATAGTGGAAATGGAGAAGATGGGGAGGACACAAGCACTGAGTGAGCGCAGAGATACGAAAACGCTAATACAAGCAGAAAAGTTCCTCAGCTTGCCAGGCCACCCTATGAAGAACAGATTTGAAAACCTAGCTATGGGGCGGTTGAAAAGAAGTAGTTTTATCCACCAGGCCAAACGACTCTGCAGAGAAACCACCGATCTGCACACAGTTGGTATCCCCCTAACAACTATTCCAGAGCGAACTCCATGGAAAGATGAGCATAGACTATCATTACAAATCCAGACAAAAGTGAGAGGAATATTTGACAAGGAAGAACAGAACAGTGTGCAGCGCAGAACAGCCACTCTCAGCTTCCTTGATGAAGAATACCCACAGGACCTCTGGATCCGAGTCTACACAGATGGGTCAGCACAAAATGCTGTTCGAAATGGAGGAGCGGGAGTGTACATAGAATACCCAAATAGTACTAGGGACACAGCTAGAGTACCGACAGGAAAGTACTGCCATAACTACGATGCTGAAATTGAGGCAATCAAGATAGCAACAGAGAAATTACTAAATACCAGCAATGGTACACAACCTGTGGTGCTATTGACAGATGCAAAATCAGTACTCGAGGCGCTCCTGTCTGGGAAATTGCCAGTACTAAGGACACTACTTTCTGAACTTAGCAGTCAGCATAAGGTCACCATACAGTGGATACCATCCCACTGTGGAGTACCCGGAAACGACAGAGCTGATCAATTGGCTAAGGAAGGAGCCAAAGAAGAACAGCCTGATGTGCCCGTTACATACCACCAAAAGAAAAGAATGATCAAATCAGTCAGAAAGCCACCAAAACCTGCTCAAGATGACTACCATGTTATGGATAGACCAGAACAAGTCATTATTCTGCGCCTCAGAACAGGGCACAATAGATTACGCAGCCACATGTATACAAAATTCAAGATTGGTGAAACAGCCATGTGCACATGTGGATTGGCGTCGCAGACAGCAGAGCACATACTTCAAGTCTGCCCAAAATATAACATATTTAGGCAAACCTTCTGGCCTAGAGAGACGACAGTGGACTCTATGGACCGCTGTGTGAACTGAAAAAGACAGTTCAATTCATACAAGAGACAGCATTGCAGTTATAGACATATTTCAAGCGAACGAAAGAAGAAGAACAAAGCAGGGCGAGCACCATAACATTTAGCAGTAGTCGACATATTTCATTTTGCGTAATTGCGTGGCATCTTGATTTCTGTTGTGCGCCTCCTGGCTGGTTGCCTCCGTCTTCAGCACCTTTCCTTTGCTAGAGCAGACTGTGGTCTTACTCGAGTTTAGATGTGTAGGCGCGCACACACGTGTCTGCGCATGCATGTACGTACATACACATCTAGAGCGCACTGGTTATTTTTCGGCGCCAGGGACTCGCCGCCGCCCATTCTCCTGTAAGTTAAAACAGTTCCGCCACGTGAAGGCCAGGGGTTGGAATTTTGCTGCAGAGGTGATGAATGCTGGAGCCATTGGGGTATCTACGCAAGGTTGGCGCTCACCCCAACTCTGCGCCCCGGTTACATAACAGCAACATTTGGAACCAGCGATGTTCTGCAAATGACCTGTTACAAGATGGTTATCTTTGTGTTACCTCTTTTTGAACGTTAGCACCAATTGTTGTGACCACACAACAAGTCTGGTTAGTCTATCTGGCATTTGATTTCGTGTGTGTGTGTCATCAGCGAGTTGCTCTTCCATTGAATTCCATTTGTGATTATATTTCTTGTCTTCATAATACAGTCTGTAAGTCAATAAGAACAATATAGGTGACAAAAGGTATCCCAGCCGCAATCCCGATCTTATATTACACGTATCTGTTACTTTTCCATATTGAAAAACTGCATTTCGTACTTTTATATGCTGGCTTTATTAAATTAATGCCGGCTTCCTGGCCTAGAGGTTAGCGACTTTTCTCCGTAATCTCGTATACTCTCGTAAGTAACGTGACGACGGTGAGAATCAGCAGTGGTTCGAATCGCGTCGGTAGCTTACGGGGCGTGTGAGCCGGCCGCTCAGAAAGCAATGGCAAACTACTGAGCGTAATCTTGCCAAGAAATCAACAATCAGCTGAAAGATGCTGATGTTGACAGCGATGTCCTGTTAAAAAAAAAGGATATGCAAACATTAAATTAATATATTTTAGTGGGAACCCATGGTGCCTCATCAGTTTCAATGATATTCTCCACGAATGCTATCAAAGGTCTCTTCGTAGTCAACAATAACCCAAAAAAAAACAACAACTTAGTTGCATATCCTTTACAGGACGTAGCAGTCAACTCCAGCATCTTGTGGCAGTTTGTGATTCCAGGCAAGTTTACTTTCAGTTAGTGTGCCCTTACTTTCTGAACGACCGGCATTCATACCATTGTATGGAAACCAACGCACAGCGGTCTGCTTCCATATCTCCCGCAGATGTGTTTCCGACGCGGGATTACGAACCACTTCGCCACACAACAAATCTCATATAACTGCTTTGCTCTATTGTTATGTTTTGCTCTATTATTATGTTTTGCTCTATTGTTATGTGTAGTGTGGCAATCTGGACAGTGCTGGATCTATTTGGCGGAAATCCTGCCTATTCATCCCTTGGTTTGTCAGTGACATCTCTTAATCTCTCCATAATGATCCTGTTTTCCTCAAGAACTGACAATGAGTTTCTCAAAGTATTCAGCCCATGTGTTAAGTTGATCCTTAATGTTGGTGAGAACTTTCCCAATACTATTTTTGTATCAGTCCATGCGGCTAATTGTATTTTACAATTATTGTCTTTATTGTGCTGTAAATGTCTCTGGGATTTCCTTTTGCTGTTGATACTTCTGCTGGGTTATCTAAATATTGTCTTATATCCACCCATATCCGCTTCTACACTTCTTTAGTTGCTTCTGAGCATATTTTTTTCCACTGAACAAATAACACAGAACGACTGGAAATACAGAACAGTAAATACATTCAACAAATATGTCATTCAATCAAGTGCCGTCTCCATAATGAAGGTTGGCTGCAAATGATCTACAAATCAATATGTCCAACATATGCAGAACACGGGAAATCGCGTTAAAATTCCTCGGCAGTTGCAAATAAAAAGTAAGGAGACCTTATTAGTCGCTGCCGTGGCGAAAATTTATAAATAGAAAATCAATCCACAACGATACAGCTGAAAAGCACATATTCGCCTCTGAATATAAGTGTTGCAGAAGAAGAGTTATAATTGACCATCTCATTTGCCGAGAAAATGGTGAGTTCATACTAGCTCGGTTAGTTTATGCCACCTTAAAAGAGCTCGTACCTTGTGGACTGTCTGGGGACTTATATGACCATATGAAGTGTTACAGAGAAGACTCTAGTGCCACCAATTTCATCTAACCAACGGGAATATAATCGTATTACACAACCAGCCCACCATGTTTAACTGTCTGAAGCCGCGTCGGTGAATGTATCCTCCCGAAAATAAAAATGCTAATTAGCAACAGGATATTTTTGTTATTTTAAACATATTTATGTTTCTACTTCAGAAAATCTTCACTTAAAAATTTTAATTTTTTTTTAAAAACCGAATCTTTGAACGAAAATGGAAACAGCCATACGCCTGTATATCCAATACAGTTGGTGGTACTGCGGTAAAGCTGTGGAAATGTAAGCAATATAAAATAACACGATGCAATGCAGCTTTACAGAAAACAATTACGGAAAGCATAGGTCGTTGCGGTGACTAGCCTTCATTAGCAAACAAATGCACAAAACACAACATATAAACACGGGGAAGACACTACAGTGATTATTTCTTCTTCTTTTTTTTTTTTTTGCGCTCGCTCTCTTTGAGCTCAAGCGTAGTCAATACACACTATAGTAGTGATGGACTGAATTTTGCGTGTAGGTTAGCTTTCCCTATTAACAGTGATCCTCGCCATCAGGCGAACTCACTCCGACTTCAGATGTACTTGTAATTAACGTCCCCAAGTCAAGGACGACAGGTCAACATTTTATTCCAGCTGTCCGGTGTAGGGGTCGAACCGCTTACCTTGGCATCAGCACACCGGATGTTTAAGAACACGCGTTCTTATCCATTCGGCCATGCGGACCTGCAGTGATTAAATAACCGAATGGGAAGATGAAAAACAGTGAGATCAATGAAAAAGGATGAAAAATATGTGCTACTTATCTCATAATCCAAGGTTGTGATATTGTATCACAGCCTGGGATTCTTTGATAAGTAGTCCATCCTTTTAATTTCATCACTGAGAGCGGTAACGAAAGACTGTTCTGAGCAAATTTCTGCACAGGACAAGCCACTGAATGAAGATGGTGACCATCCATGTCATCTCAGCCGTAGAAATAATAGATCACGAGAGTCTTTATCATGGGCTGTCGTTGTTCATTTTGCTTGGTTGTATCTTGACCATATCTTGATGGTGTATTTTCATTTATACCTTAAAAGCTCTTTCGAGCTCTTTTTTCTTAAACTTTCCACCCATTGTGGTTTACTTTACACCAGTGTTTCCCAACCTTTTTTGTGCTATGCCCCACCTAAGCCTTTCAAAAATTCTTATTTTGAGCTATTGCCCACAGTGGTCCACCAGGTCCACATCAAAGGTGAAGATATGTGATGGGTTATTATTTGATCATCCAAACCCCCGACCAGACCAGGCGCACTACCGGGGGGGGGGGGGGGGGGGAGAGGGGAGAGCAGCAAATGCACCCGATCCTAGCCAAAAGATCGATAATCACTAGGAAATTATTGAGCAAACAGAGTAAGTAAATTTTCAAAACTTATAATGGAGAACTGACATTCAAGTACAACATAATTTTAATGAAAGAATTTTCTATATTATTTTAATTATTAGTAATTATTTAAATTTAGTGAGATCCTTGTGCGTGATGCTTGCTGCAAAGAGATTTTATGTCAGGTTCCAATTTAATTAACTTTAGTCTCAAGTCTCCCTGTTTTGTTATATCCAGCCGATTTCTTCCATTTTCGAATTGCCCCCCTTAACAATCGAATTGCCCCCCTTAACAATCGAATTGCCCCCCTGTGGGGCGTGGGCCCCACGTTGGGAAACACTGCTTTAGACTATGTTGTTTGGCGTGACCAAAGTGTGGCGATATGATGTATACTAAAATATGTTCTCTTTCTGATTTTATTTCTCATTTCCTTCCGCTTCCTCGTTTATATACTTTATATACTGAATTGCCCCCCCCCCCCCCTTCCTCTTTTGAATCCCTGGCTGGGATTCGGCTAAGTTAAAAAGTTAAAACTACACAAGTTTTATGCATTCATAATTCTAGAGCATCTAGTTGTCTTTCATTCCCAGTTTGTTATAGTACGTATCAAAGATGAAAGAAGAAAGACAAACAAAATGTAGTGACGATGTTCAATTTGTCGACCGAAAACTCAACTATCGCACTTGCGCTATTGATGAACACGGCGCAACAGTGTCTTTTTCAATACGAAGAAAGCAAATTTAAAAAAAATGCAACTCAAATCTTCGCTGGAAAAAAAGAGAGAGAGAGAGAGAGAGAGAGAGAGAGAGAGAGAGAGAGAGAGAGAGAGAGAGAGAGAGAGAGAGAAGAGAGAGAAAGAGAACAATACCTTTCATTTTTTATAAATATTTTATTTTAACGACAGAAATGCATGCTATAAACACTCATTAATTATGCACGAGCAGAACAGAAGGATTAAAATGATCAGCAGAATCACTAACTGGTTAGAAGCACATAGAGAGAACTAAACAAATTCCTGCGATTCAAGATGTGGGAGTAAAGAGTCTTTAATAAAGACGCTGAAGTTGAATAGGTTGCACATTGAAACAACTTGTTTATATTTCAGTTTAACTAGAAAGTCTTTTTTTTTTAAAGTTAATAATTATTTATTGAGGAATGTATGCAGTCATCATACAGGCACCACCGACTTCCTTCATTTTCCTTTCTGCAACTTTTCTGAAGAGCTTGGCATTGACAATCACTGGCCTCTTAGGTAGGTGACCTTTGCCTAACACCTTGTAATACCAGCCTGAACAACATCGATGACTGGTGCCTTCTCGGTCGGCTGGTCCAGGTAGCTGGCTCTAGACTGCTCACTCAACAGTGACCACAGTTTGCCCACATCGATAGATGGGTTGTGGAATTTGTTGTTGGTCTTGTAGTATTATCTCATACCCACTTTGCCCAAGTAACCAGAACGGTATTTGGCAAAGGTGTTTTTTTTTTTTTTTTTTGGTGATGCAGGCCACCAGCGTTACCACGACCACCGGGTACTTTCTGTGTTTGCCGGCACGACCATGACGTGTCCCCTGGGCTTTCTGGTCTTCTTTAATGTGGCAGACAACTTGTCGATTCTCTGTGTAAGTAAGGACCTTTTCTTTCTTTCTTTCTTTCTTTCTTTCTTTCTTTCTTTCTTTCTTTCTTTCTTTCTTTCTTTCTTTAAATAAAAGCTCGTGGTTTCCTCGGGGCCAGAGCTGCCCCATGAAGTCCCACGTCATTGTGTGTCATTCGGATAACCGCCTCTGCTGGTGGCCCTGGCAAGATCAAGTGCAGATACTACACTTTGATCTTAGACAAAAGGCCGAGAAGCGAATTAGGTCATAGTCATTTCTTTGCAACCCACAGGCAAAAGAAATAGGCCTAAAAATCACACGTAGACGAGATTAAGGCAAAGTTAATAGTATGGGATGAATATGGAGCGAGCTTCCTGATTTGATAAAAGAAAGGAGGCCTTGGCATGAGTTGGTTGAGGGTCCATGCTCCATGGAGAGGAGGAGGAGGAGGAGGAGGAGAGAGAGAGAGAGAGAGAGAGAGAGAAAAATAACAGAAGAATACACACTTGTAAAACGAGATTACATATAGCAGTCTTCAAATACTTGAAATTGTAAATTCACTGTGACAATGTTTTTTTTTTTATAGATTTGTCTCCCCTGTTGCATTTAACATATGGATGTCGCAGTGCATTTGTGGAATTGTTAATCCCCGGTTACGGGGAAAGATGGGTGGGGTGGGGGTGGGGGGGGGGGTCCCTGAAAGATAGCGTTGTGCGCACCTGAAAGGTAACTGTTCGCCTCGGGTTAAGAAGATAACGATCCCAGCATAGGGTTTGGAATTGTTTAAAGCGCATGGATGTCGCAGAGTATCGCTTCACTTGCGAATTTGTTCTAATGATATCACACGTCCCACTGATATATTGGATAGCCTTTGATGGTGAAATCGAATACATAGACTTCTCGGATAAGGACCACACACAAAAACAGCAGGTCCCGTGCACAAGTTGTTTACGTTACAAATCCCACGGCAGCTGCAAATAGCAAAGAGTAGGACGTAAGGCCACTGTACAGGCAACACTGGGAAAGCTAACCTAGAGAAAGAAAACAGAAAGAGTCCATTACTTTGGTTTGAACATATCTAGACGAAGCACATCTCAAACAAATGCATGCTTAAATCGGACACGCCTACCTTTGAGGTAGCATTAGTAAGTGTTTACACTGTTCAGCCTCGTGTTTTCAGCTATGTTGACGAATGCCTTCGAGAACAACGACATTGGAATAGATATCAACTACCGCATGGATGGAAAGTTGTTCAATCTAAGAAGGCTGAACGCTAAAACCAAAACTACCAGCGACACCGACAGAGAGCTGCTGTTTGCTGATGATTGCGCTCTATACGCCAACTCAGAGGTAGACATGCAACACAATGTTTCAGCTTTCTCGTGTGCCTGTGCCACCTTTGGGCTCAATATCAACTTGGAGAAGACTGTAGTTATGTACCAGCCAGCTTCAGGGATTAATGACACCGAGCTGAACATCAAAAAGGAATGGTCATAGACTAAGTGTTGTGGACAAGTTCACCTATCTTGGCAGCACCGTGTCCCAGGCTGCCACAATTGATGACGAAGTGAATGCAAAAATCTCCAAGGCCAGCGCGGCCTTTGGCAGACTGTACAAGAATGTATGGGACAGAAATGGAATAAGCCTGCAAACAAAGCTGAAAGTCTACAAAGCAGTCATATTATCTACACTGCTACATGCTTGTGAAACCTGGACTGTTTACCGACGACACGCTAAGAAACTAAACCACTTCCACACAGCCTGCCTTCTGGAGCTATTGAAGATTAAATGGCAAGACAAGATCCCAGGCACTGAAGTCCTAGAAAGAGCGTCCATGCTCAGTACCCACACTCTACTAATGAAGAATCAGATTCGCTGGGCTGGTCACTTGACTCGCATGCCAGATCACAGGCTCCCTAAATGAACTTTTTACGGTGAACTGCGTTGTCGTAAACGCTCCCAATGCGGCCAGAGGAAACGCGTTAAAGACACTGAAGATCTCACTAAAAGCTTCTTAAATTCATCATGACACCCGAGAGACTGCTGCCAAAGACCGAAACTCGTGGCATACATCATTATGCAAGGGTGCAGTCACTTGTGAAGCAATCAGGACTGCAAGAGCTGTAAGTACAGGCTGGACACAAAAAAAAAAAACACTGCAGGAGATTTTCCTCCTGGAACGTCAAGCATTCTTTGTCCACAATGTCAAAGATCGTTTTCGAGCCAAAATAAGCCTTATCAGCCATCTCAGAACTCACGGCTCCATACTTTCAACCCCACTGGATGAAGTGAATGGTCATCATCATTCTTGATGGACAAACAACAACATTAGGTGTGACGCACACCCCACGAAGGGAGAATAAAGAAGAAGGGGAAGAAGAAGAGTGTGGTTATTTGTTTGGTACATGTGAGTAAATATTACGTTTAATTGTTAAACCACGGAGGTAGTAGAGAATTTAGATAGTATTAGTAATAGTATTAATGAATTTCAATTCGATTTATTTGGTTGTTTCTGGATTAGAGGTTTAAACCTTGAGCACAATCCACTACTGGAGTACTGGCAACGCTGATCGTATTCCGGTACGAATCTAAGGCATTGTGAAATTGTTCACGTCAGGCTGGAGCACTCGAGTTTCGCTCGTCAGTATCTCATATCCCTGACTGGGTCTGGGATCGAACTCCGGATCATTGGTGTGTGAGGCTGGCGTGTAACCACTTCACCACGCTAGACGCGACCAAATGATCACACTAGAATTTCACAGCGTCACCCATCGTAGGCTATAACTCAATTCACTTCAATTTTCACTTTCAATTCACTTAGAGACAATTTCAATAGAGACAATTCAACTGCATGACAGTTTACCGCCACAAAGGTAATAATAAATTGACAATTCGCAATTTTATGTGACCACGACAGGAAGTTCGAAATAGGCTGGATAGATTTTATTTTTATATGAGCTGATCTCTCTTGTGATTGGGAACTGGATACATAGTCAGTGTTACTTGAGGTACTGATCTTAATAATTAGAGGTAACTGAATCATATGCAATGTCTGTTTTCTTTTATGCGGTCATTGTCGTTTCTAAATTAAAGATACTGTTGGACGTAAATGCAAATGTGGTCTTTCAATGAAAACTAATTTATTTAGTCAGGAGAAGAGTCTTTCTAATAGACTGGCAATCGATTGTTTTCGTTCTGGATTCATTCATTCCCAACATATGATTTTATTTTATGATTTACTACTTCTTACTACTACTATTCTCAAGTGTATTCAGCTGCTAAACTAAGCCTAAATAAATCTACATTTATAACATTTCACTCTGTGAGTGATAATAATTAATATTCTAGTTGCTTGAATTATTTAGTCCCCAGCTAGAAATTAGAAATGCCATATAAAATTTTTAAAAAATGTATGCATGATGATGATAGTTGATAGTAATTAGTACTTGATGAACAGTTAATTTTATAAATTCTAAACTATATAATATTAAATAACCATAATATGTTACATTCGGCTTACTCTATGTAAACATAAAAGTGCCCCATGCATGGCAACTACTCAGCTGTGGCTGCCTGTATTTTAGTATTGTTAATAATGCTTACAAATGAAATTTATATATAAATATAGCTTTACTTTGAATAGAGTTAACAAGATGAAATCCACTGTTACGTCATTCATTTCGCTATCAACTCTGCAGTTGTATGTATTGTGTGTTTTAAACTAACTCTTCATGTAAAGCAAGTAAAGGGTTAAAGAGCTTTGTTGATATGTGTGCAGGGTTTTTCTCTTTCTGAAATATATATTTCAAATTATGTCTGGTTATAAAAGATATGTTTATAAATTATTACCACGACAATACAAAATAGTACATTTTATAAAAAGACCGGCCACAAAGACAGGCCTCTCAACAAAAATTGCTGGAGACATCAACTAGATGCTGGCCTCTCCTCATTTAACAGTTAATTATGTATGAAATAAACCATCAATTCAAAAGAGGGGGAAGCCAAAACTACAAGATCAGTTAACTACTAAAGAAAATCTTTAGAATTAACACCTAACACTCCAGGCACACATAAAGAAGACTCATGTTCCTCAGAAAATGTCACAGCATGTATATATTGCCTGGCACTGACGATTTCAGTAATACACCTAACTGTGGTTGCAAACACTGCCAGAACCACACTTATATTCACAATCAAAAATCAGCTGTGCAGGTTGTTTCATTTGCTTCAGTCTTCACTAGTTAGTCAGTAATGGATGATGTTCTAAATATCTTTCTTGTCCTTTGTGAACTGAGTCTTCTATCAACAGGTGCTACCTGAAAATAACATATCTGTCTTTGCTTTGCATTCCAGCATGACCTAGTTGGTAAATCCATGTAAGTTCTGCAAGAAAGATATGTTTGTGCTTGACATCCAGTCATACTACATCCATCCACCTTTACCCTGATATAGTATGGGCTGAGAATCAGACACAGTGACTGCTCTGGTTAGTTGAGTACCTCCTGCTTCTTATAGTCCATGCTGTGTGGCTTGGTGATCATAGTCAGTCCACAGCCCTCTGTCTCATTTGCTGCCAATCATTTCTGATACTGATGTTTCTTCTTCCCATGATGTCAAACTGTCCTAGCATCTTCTCCCTTGGTCTCCCCCTGCCTCTTCTCCCCTCCAGCTTTCCTCTTCTCATAACAAGCCCACCTACCCACCCTGTTTTCCCACCTACCCTTTGTGGGTACCGTCCAAAGAGAGAAACCTGGATGAATGCAGCAGTTTTTGCCCATGATGTCTATGAAGGTTTCCACTCAGGCATTGAAACCTTTACTGCAGCGATTGATCTTGAGGACGTGTACAACAGAATACCATTGGATTTTTTAATGCTTCAGCTTCTTGAACTCAAAATAAGTCCATTCCTCCTTAGTTGGATCGCTGCAGCCCTCTTCCAACGGAAAGTAGTTTTTAGATATGGCAGTTGGACTTCGGAACCAACAACAATATATCCTGGCCTACCACAGGGATCACCATTATCTCCGGTACTGTTCAACACCTACACAGTGAGAATCCCAGTGAGCAGATCACTGGACCTGGTAGGACATTGTCATATGCCGATGATGTTTTAGTGTATCTTCAGGGTAAGGATAGAGATCAGGTTGCTGTGGAACTACAAACCGAACTCAATCGCATAAGTACTTGGTGTGATGAAGCTGGGGCAAAGGTCAACCCAACAAAGGCAACAGTGACCTGGTTCTAGTTGAATAATCATATTGTCAACACTTCAACACCAACTGTAAAGATGTGTTCAGAGACGGTGGAAAGAACACAGGCAATGAATTACCTGGGGATACATTTGATCGAAGCCTTGCTTATAATATTACCTGGGGATACGGTTTGATCGAAGCCTTGCTTATAATGAGCACATAGACCAGGTGATAACAAAGGCCAAGCGGGGTTTGGCTGCGATACAGGTGATAGCAGCAGCAAACTGTGAGCAGCACCATCTATGTCTTCTGTATGAGGGGCTGATCATGTCTGTTTTTGAGTACGCGATGGCAATCCTGACTCTCAGACGTAAGCAGATAGAAAGGATGAAGGATACAGAATGAAGCTATGCGCATTATTCTTATATGTACAGGAGATACAGCATGCAGGGCGATACGCTACCTTCTTATTTTCCAACCATTGAAGACGCTTACCTCAGAGTTAACTCAAACACACAACATCCACTGCATAGTGAAATTATGAAGGTGAAGGGCAGCAGGTTAAAAAGAGGACGGTCGTGGATGGGTCAAGCCGAAGACATTCTTCAACAGGTGTGTTCACTTGAGGACTTAGAGCCTGGCGAGGAGTGGGTACAAGTGCCAACAGATTTCTGCACATCCTTTTCAGTTTGCATCCAACTAGATAGAAAATGCAGACAAGAAAATCCGGCTGCTGTGGAGGCTGAAGTACAAGCATTGATTTTCGAGAATTCGCTAGACGGTGATGCTGTCATCTACACAGATGGGTCGGTCGTTCGACATGTGAGAAGCTCATGGGCCTTTAGGCTCGGGTTGGAGGGAGAATTGTGAAGGAGGACTCTGGTGCTTTTGTTGAGACCACAAGTAGCCTGACTATGGAAGTCATGGCAGTAAATAAAGCAGTAGCATGGCTCAAGACACAGACATTCACTAGGGCATGTTTCCTTAGTGACTCAATGAGCATGCTCAAGAGGATAGACGTCGGGTGAATCCGAAGAGAATGGTTGCTGTCTCTGGAGCGGACTCGGCTGGCAAAGATTAGTTTCATCTTCTTGCCAGGACATGCGGGAGTACAAGGAAATGAGCGGGCTGACAAGCTCGCAGGTAAGGCTACTGTGGAGGGCGGACGCGCTATGGACCTGGCTGACATTCTGAATGCTCTACGAGAAGTAAGACTTTTGCGAGAACCAAGTGATGACTGTGAATCTACAACCTTGGCCAGACTGTGAGAACAGCAAATTAAAAGAGGGGTGGCCAAACAAGAATACTACGCAGGAAGCCAAAGAAGATTGATAAACCAACACAGAACTGGTGTCGTTAGCCTCTACACGCTGCGGGATTTGCTGAGGAGGGGATCTGAGCACTTATGGCCTGAATGGTTCGATGTGCAATGAGGATGATCTGTCGACTAACTAATAAGCCCACAGAATGTGTACCATCTTCTGTTGTGAGTAATCAGTTCTCTCTGTGAGTTTACTTCTTTCCAGGTATCTTCAGGGCTCTCATAATTCTTCTATGAGATGAAAGCTGATGAAATTCAAGGCTTTGCTGACAGACATGATATGAACAACTTCTGCGACTCACTGAAAGCGGTCTATGGTCCTACATCACCAGGCATAGTTCCCCTCCTCAGTGCAGAGCATTGGTCATCGATAAGAAAGAAATCCTTCAACGCTGGGCAGAGCATTTCAACAACATCTTAAACGCAACTTCCTTCTTCGATGATGAAACCATCAACTGCCTTTTTCAAGTTCCCACTAATGATACACTTGTTGACCTGCCAACCATAGTGGAAGTAAACACAGCCATCCAGCAACTGTCCAGTGACAAGGCACATAGTCCTGACTCCATCCCAGCAGAGATATACAAGGCAGGTGGGCCGGTCCTAACAGAGCAGCTTCACCAAGTCTTTACAAACATATGGGTGAACGAGACCATGCCACAAGGTTTCAAGGATGCGTCAATAGTCCACCTTTACAAACGTAAAGCAAACCGCCAATCCTGTCACAACTACCGAGGCATCCCCTTGCTTTCAATTGCAGGGAAGATACTCGCCAGAATTCTTCTCAATCGCCTCACTGCCCATCTTGATCGCCTCACTGCCCATCTCGATCAAGGTCTTCTTCCTGAGAGTCAATATGGCTTCAGAAAAGAACGAGGAACTGTTGACATGAATTTCGCTGCAAGGCAGCTGCAAGAGAAATGTCAGGAACAGAACTGCGAAATGTACTCCACTTTCACTGACCTTACCAAGGCTTTTGATAGTCAGCAGAGAAGGACTGTGGAAGATTATGGCAAAACATGGCTGTCCACGAAAGTTTGTCCAAATAGTGCGGCTATTTCATGATGGTATGCAGGCAAGAGTACAGGAAAATGGTGAACTGTCTGAGCCCTTTCCTGTCATCAGTGGGGTGAAGCAAGGATGTGTCCTGGCACCAACACTGTTCAGCCTCATGTTTTCAGCTATGTTGACGAATGCCTTCGAGAACAACGAGATTGGAATAGACATCAACTAGCGCATGGATGGAAAGTTATTCAATCTCAGAAAGCTGAAAGCTAAAACAAAAAATTAACAGCGACACCGTCAGAGAGCTCCTGTTTGCTGATGATTGCGCTCTATATGCCAACTCAGAGGCAGACATGCAACACAATGTTTCAGCTTTCTCACATGCCTGTGCCAACTTTGGGCTCAATATCAACTTGGAGAAGACTGTAGTTATGTACCAGCCAGCTCCAGGGAATAATCACACTGTGCCGAATATCAAAGTGAATGGTCATAGACTAAGTGTTGTGGACAAATTCACATATCTTGGCAGCACTGTGTCACAAGCTGCCACAATTGATGACGAAGTGAATGCAAGAATCTCCAAGGCCAGTGTGGCCTTTGGCAGACTGTACAAGAATGTATGGGACAGAAATGGAATAAGCCTGCAAACAAAGCTGAAAGTCTACTAAGCAGTCGTATTATCCACACTGCTATATGCTTGTGAAACCTGGACTGTTTATCAGCGACACGCTAGGAAATTACACCACTTCAACACAGGCTGCCTTAAGAAGTTACTGAAGATTAAATGGCAAGACAAGATCCCAGTCTCTGAAGTCCTAGAAAGAGCGTCCATGCCCAGTATTCATACTCTACTAATGAAGAATCAGATTCGCTGGGCTGGTAACTTAACTGGCATGCCAGATCACAGGCTCCTTAAACAAATCTTTTACAGCGGAGTTTCATTGTGGTAAACGCTCCCAAGGTGGCCAGAGGAAACACATTAAAGACACTGAAAATCTCACTGAATGCTTTTGGAATTCATCATGACACCTGGGAGACTGCAGCCAGAGACAGAAATTCGTGGCATGCATCATTACGCAAGGGTGCAGTCACGTGTGAGGCAACCATGACTGCAAGAGCTGTGAAGAAAAGGGAGGACAGAAAAACCACTGCAGGAAATCCTCCTCCAGAAACGTCAAGCATTCTTTGTCCACATTGTCAAAGAACATTTCGAGCCAAAATAGGCCTATCAGCCATCTTAGAACTCACGGCTCCATACTTTCAACCCCATTGGATGACATAAATGGTCATCATCATTCATGATGGTCAAACAACACACACACAACACTTCTTCTATAAAACCACATCTCTGCAGATTCCAGGTAATCACCTCAAAATCACAGTGTTCATTCACAGCCACTCCCATCTTTACACTTGAAATTGTAGCTCCATTCCACTCAGCAGTGACCCTACCCCTGGCTCAAACTGTAAAATTCCAAACCAAAATCCTCTAAATGATGTAAACAATATTAACAATATAAAATAACACAAAGTTCTAAATGATGTATAGAACCATCAGTGTCCACTCTATATATCATCCTTCATCCTGTTATTTTCATTTAACATTTGTTGGACCTTTCCATCCATTACACCACTGTCTACATTTTGCCAATTGTGATAACTCTGATTGAGTTGCTCTTGTTTGCCCCACTCTCAATCCAGTTTATTTGCCCTGTGCATTTGCCTGACTTGGTGTAATCTCACCGGTGGTTCCTCCAGCCTGTGGTATCCATGACTTTGTGCTTTTTATCCATGTTCCTTAAAGATCATTCAAATTGTACAGCTATTGTGAGTCATTAGTGACTGTACATGTGAGTCGTGGCCTGTGCTAGTATAGCACTCACTGACCTAAATCCAAGCATATACCTGGAACAGAAAAATCAAGGGTGCCATGGTGCCTGGAAATATTTACCTTGCACCTGAATTTTCAGTCATTCTCTTAGCTCATATTTGTATTAAAAATATGTTAGCTCCTGAGAAACAGGTGCAGGCTCCTGAATTCTATTTTTCTGTATTTGTTTTACCTCTGCTTAGTGCTAAACTGAAGTATTAGAAAGATCAAGTTGTGTGAAAGTTTGTTCCCTGCTCAGTCTTCACAGACATAGATGGATAGGGCACGTTAGGAGGATGGATGATGGTAGAATACCAAAGGACATCTTTTTTGGTGAATTACAGATGGGTAGGAGATCTCAGGGTCGGCCTCTGCTACAATACAAAGATGTGTGTAAGCAGGACATGATTGATACAGGCATTGATAATGCACATTGGGAGCAAGTTGCATGGAGGGTAAATGTCAGAATTGGAATAAAGGCAAAGGAGAAAATGATTGCAGATAGGTCATATGCTAGGCATGTGAGACATAAGATGGTGTGTGATGGTGAAAATGACCAAGTGTTCACATGCATCCATTGTGGGTGAACATTTACAGCGTGAATTGGTCTGATCAGTCACATCCGCTACCGCCATGAGTTGTAGTTATTATGCCTTTTTGAAGCATAATGTAACAAACTGTTGTCTCTCAAGATGGTGCCAATGAGTGCTAAAGACTATAGTTTCATTCAGACACAGAAAAAGATAGGCGTGCAATCATAATTCAGTAAATTTTCTATTTAGAATTGACTTCCAGATGAATGCTAGTAAAAGTTTCAGATTAGTTTTCAGAAAGCTGATTATTTCTAGTGACTCAGAAAGAGTTTCATTACTCAGAAATGTACCACACAGGCCATTTAATACTAACCAAAGACTCTGAAAGCCATCTGGTTATTTTTTCAATGGTCTAAATTTAGAGACTTGACTATTTCTTGTACTTCCAGTCTAATTTTAAGCAAGCAAAACAAATTGCAGCACCGCAGAAAGGGTGAGTTTGTACTGTAAACCTTAGTAAATTATTCGGATAGACATTCACATAAGATATTAATACTGTATGAGCCACCCTGAGGGCTTCTATTAACTTGAGCTGAACTTCAAGTCACTGCAAGTGGCCTGTAGTGTAATAAAAATGAAATTGCAAACAGCTACATAAATAACAATAGAATAACCAGGAAAAGCATAATGTGATTATCAAACATCACATTAAGATGCTTCTCCTTCTTCTTCTTTCGTTCGCTAGCATTAAGATGCATTAAACTCTTGAAGTTAGATCATTTCTACTGTGTGTATCAGAAATGCGGAGAACTACATAAAAATATTATTAATAAACTGCAAACATTCATTAAATGGTGCCTGCACGGAATAGATGTAATACAATTATGTGACAGAATCACCAATGTGGAGCACTGGAGGGAACAAAATAATTATCAATGAATCAAGAAGCATGGGAAAGATGAACAAACGAACAAACGCTATTTTCGAAGTGTTTCAACTTGATGATGATGCTGGGTAAGACACACATTGAGAAAACCTGACAATAGTAAAACTAGAAAATTCTTTGTCTGGAACCAACATTGCATGCATAATAGAGGAAGTCCTATAAACCCATGGAGAAGAGAATTAGAGGCAAAGATGAATAATATGGGAAGATTGTGGACAGAGATATGTGAGGTAGCAAAAGATCCGACAGCTTGGGGTGAGTTTGTTGAGGGCATATACCCCAAAAGGGGAATAAAGAGCAGACGAAGAGAACATTAAAATGGACTAGCAAAATGTGAAAGTGAGGATTTTTACTTTACCTCCTTTGGATAAAATTCTTACTTTACCAATAAAATCATTGCTTGACCAGCATTTAGGATGAATTTTCTGACTTTTCCAGTGTTTATAAATAGTTTTACATAGCAGTTCGATCACATCACAATAAGAATATATCAGTAAAGGTCTTGGGTCTGGAGAAAATGTTTTCTAAGATTTCTAAATTATTTTTAGGCTTGCACATATTTCTTCGCTGTCTCCCTGGCCAAGGGGTTAATGACATTGTTCATAATCCCCAATATCCACGTGGGGAAAGCAGCAGCTGCGAGAATCGGCAGCGGTTCGTGCCGCCCTTGTAATTTACGGGGGTATGTGAGCTATTCGTTCAGAAAGCATTGGCAATCTACTGAACGTAAAACTTGCCTAGTACATCAACAGTAGCTGAACAATGCTGGTGTTGACTGCTAACGTCCTGTAAGGAATATGCAACATTAAAAAAACAATATTTCTGTAAGAAACCCGAATTCAGCTAAAATATTTTTTTTTTAAAGTTAACAGATATGCAGTATCCATTCATTTTCCTTTCATTTAGTTTATATGTTATTTTTATTACTCAACCTTAGGTGTAATGTTATAGCAATGTAAATTATGTAGGGGCTAGTTTTTTGGGCTTGATAAATAATTCAGGCTACCATATCCATAATGTAACAGGTTCTTTGCAGAATGTCATTCACGACTCGCCCTAAAGTCTCTCTATCTCTTGCCTCATGTATCCTTGCACCCAAGATGTCTGCAATGTCCTGTCACGTCGTAAAATAATTATTAACATAATCAGTTAAGAGCGCATTAGCGGACAAGTTAGATAATTCTGTTAGGTCTCCTTGTTGCTTTAGCAATAAAATATATTCAGAATTGTTGCCCTTGATTGTTTCGTTGAATGGAAGCCAACATTCAGATGTTTTAACTCTTACAGAACATTTAATTTCCTCATATTTGATACAAGATTTTTTCTGTCACATTAATTTTTCATGTATTGTTGAAATTTAAAGTTAGTTATTTCCACAATTTTCTTTTGAAAACTACACTGGTTTAATATACAGTTATAGAGGAAACATGCAAACAAATATAACCAGCATCAAAATAAAAGAAGAGTTTATCAAAGTTATTAGTGATGACTAAAACCCTATTTGGACAACAATTACCTTCAAAGTAATATCCTGTGTGGGTGAAAACATAGTCAGCCGCTATTTGTGGCTGACTCAGCCACAGGATTATTAATCTGAGCCAGGGATGGACTCGGATATAACTTCTCTTTGAGGTTGAACTGGGTAGGGGTAATGGTATAATTGAATTGAATAATGGCTCCGCATTGTTAGCCTCAAATACTGGCTCTCCAGCCATTAAAAGTTGTAATCTTTTATTTTTACTGTTTCTGAATTTGTTTTCCTGCTATATTTTAACTGAATCACATAGTGGCAAACTCCACCGTTTGTCTTTGGCTAAAGCTGTCAATTTCTATGCCTTGTTTTGTCACATACTATATTCATAGCAGAATGTGTTTTGTAGTCGTCACCACTTTAGCTTTACTATCCCTGGGCATCATGAAAGTGCAGCAATTACTGTTTCTGAGAGAGGAGGTTGGGACACCCAAATGTAACTGTCCGATGTTTGTCATATCTGCAACTGGAGTGTTAAAGGAGCTTGTGCCCTCATGACTAACTGGAAATAGCACAGGAGCTTGTGTCCTCACGACTTCTAACTGGAAGTGGTTGAGGAGCTTGTGTGACCTTATTATTCCCTTGAAGTAGAAGAGGAATATATTTGTCTTCATTTCTCTTTCTTGAAGTGATAGAGGTGGAGGGTTAGGGAGTCTCCGTGGCAAAGTGGTCAAGCCATCTGACTCGGGCTCCGAAGGTTGTGGGTTCAATTCCGGGCCGCATCCTTCGGTTCATGAGTACATTTTTTTCGGAGACTCCTGGGGGCCGTTGCTGGAGCTACGGAGTTTGTACTTTGTACTGCGGAAGAAGACTGAGCTGTGTGGGATAAAACCCGGTGCAATGAAGTTGACCATGTCGACTTTTTAACGATAGAGGTGCTTTTGGTCATCTTCACCCCAAAAACTATGCTAATGGTAGCATAGCTAATGGCATGTCTTTCATGTCAAAAGGATTGGAAAAAAGAGACTAGTCTAAGAGAAACACAAAAATACTCCATTATAAGAAGAAATACCTATCTGTAGATGTACTGAGTCGTCAGTCTGGCAAAACTATTCACTTATTGATGGTAAAATAGCTTGTAACCTTAGCATGACCAGTGTATTTAAATTTATGAATACTATAGGCAAAATAAATTATCTTAGCTATGGTCTCTTCATAATATGAACATTAAGCTAAATATTGATAGAAGCGAAACATATCCAATACACAGAAGGATTAATTACTTTGTAACTCTTGAGATCATTGAAATATCGTGAAAAATAAATACAGATATTGGCGGCAATTGATATTTCTGAATATTACATACGGCATAGTGGAACTAACCAAACATCTCTCTTCTTTAAATGTTTGGAATATACTAAGCTTATTATAATAGCCCAATGTGCTTGTGTGTTTACTATTTCTTCTTCTTCACTCCTTTTATAAGAGAAGTGTGCTAAAATGAGTTATGCACCTCAAATGACAGAGTTTGATTTCAGCATGCATTTGTGTAAGGTTTGGTGTCTCTGGTTGGATTCTGTCCAAGGTAACAGACACTTGTCTACTCGTGTTTAGTTTTTCTTTCCTAACAATTTAGCCAAGACATCGGCCTTACAGCCTACTTTGCAACACCCAGCTGCTGTGGGGTAGGGTTTTCAGTTTGCATGTTGACCTCTCATTCACTCCTCTTCTTCCCCCCCCCCCCTTGTTGTTTGTTTATAAGCCCCAGCACGGGAGGTCAGCATGGCCCAGAGGTTTATCACACCCATACTTAAACCTCTTGTACATTTATGACAGGGTGGTGGGTTCATTCCACACGCCGGTCAGTTGGATTTTAACATTGACTCCTCGTTCAGAAAGCAATAGCAAACTACTGAACATAAAATTGCCTGGTAATTCAATCTGGGGTTGACTGCACCATCCTGCAAAGGACATGAAAAATGTTTAATCCCAGAAGGCTAGGTGCTTGATCTCACTACCCAAGAGTTCCAGAGTGCGTGTGATAACATTAGGTACCAATGGTTTTGGAAAAATCCTGGCCTTATGCCAAGATCGAACCCTGTATCTTGTAATCATGAGGCTGACATGATAGCCTTTATGCCACGGCTCCCCTGTGATTGTTATTTCACCTGTGCTTATTTAATATATCTCTGAGACCTATCGTGCTATAAATATGGCTTGGTATTAAATCTGTTCATATTCCTTAGTTGTTGATTCAGGTGGATAATAGACCTGGATATTGATGATACCTCGTTTAAGTTGTCTAGTTGGCCATATGTCAAAGTACACTTATTCCTTCAGCAAGGTACTGTCATTATGTGGAGCTGTCAGGTTTGAGTCTTGGTGTGCCTGTAGCTTTTAATTTTTATATTATCCAGTATGTCCTCTGATCTCTACTTTTTTTTTTAATGAGTGTCAATCAATGCCTGTTAATTTGTTTATCATTCTAAAACATGCATTTTGTCAATTTTATTTTTTTGGTTTCAGATTTGTTGCAGAGGTTTATGCATGCGCTTTACATTTCTGGGACCCCTTTGCTGTTTTAAAGCATGGCATCTTTGGCTGCCTTGAATCACAGCATCATCCTATCATAAGTTTCATTTGACAACATGGTGTCAGTTTAACATGGAACCCAAGGTAACATATTGTTGCTGGAACTGTCTTGCATGTTTATTAACATTGTGTATTTCATCATCATAAAGTAAGTTACTTTGCACTGTTTCGTAAATTCTGTGCCTCTGTACAGTCAATATCAACAAGTTTTTCGGATTTGATTTCCCTAGCCAGTGCCCGTCCTCAGTCTTGTTACAAGGCAGCATATTTGTGTCTCACTTTGTCTGGTCCATGTCCCGTGATCTTCTGAAATGAAAGATGTTATCATCTGCAGAATTCATGGAAACATTGGAACATGCTCCTCTACCACTACATGGTAGAGACACAACAGTAGGACTCTTTTGTGTTTTATATTCCTAATACTATCATGTACTTCTTGATGCTCGTACAATTACTCATGCTGAGATTCCTATCTCAGTGTTCATTTAAGGAGTGAAAACAATATCTAAATATTTGAATAACGAAGACACAAACAATAGATTTGCACGATTTATTGCCTGGCATATTTCGCTGCACCTCGTCAGGTTTATATTGCAGAATTTACACAATATAAAGTAAAATAACTAGATAAATCCTTCAAGCTGAGATATACACATATTCGCACAGTAGTGTCAATTGTCTACCACAGTAATTTTAAACTTGACTGTCATGTCTTTCTGTCTTTCTGTTCTGGGACTGGTCTATCAGGATGTGCCTGAATGTATCCATCTGTTCATATATATGTAATGTCTGTCTTAGCTAGTTGAACAGAGCTCAGTGGAGAAGTGGTCAAGCCGTCTACCTCGTGTTCCGAAGGTTGTGGGTTCGATTCCGGGCTACATCTTTTGGTTCACACGTGCATTTTTCTTGGAGACTCCTGGGGGTCGTTGCTAGAGCTACGGAGTTTGTGATTTGTGCAACACTTTCGGCAGGTCGTCCTGCGAAGATAGTCCGAGCCATATTGGATAATACCCGGTGCAATGAAGTTGATCCTCTCAACTTTTAAGACAGAGGTCAGTCCTGCATAACATGTCCAGCAGTGTTTTTGTTTAGTCCACATGTGCATAGTGGTGGTGATACAAGGGGGTGAAGCTAATGTGTGTGTTTATTTATTCTCTTATACCTTGTCCTGGGGTGAAGAATGGGGATAATCCATGCTGGTCAAGAGTGTTGTAATTGGGATGTTTATGTACCTTTCTTATAGCCTGGATAGCTCTCCTCTTCTCAAAGTATGAACTTCATTATCATATTTACGTTATCTTCACATGTTTGCAAGTTTATCTGCATTTTCATTTCCCAGTACTCCACATTGCCATGGTTCTAACAGCAGTATGGTTAGCTTTCTTGCAGCAACCTTACTTAGTGCACTTCAGTTACCACCTTTAGAGAACTTGTATAGTGCAATAGTAAAGATGACAGCACACTGGCAGTCAGAGCTTGTGTTATAAATAATTTGTGCATCATGCTCTTTCATGGCGACAAAATGAAGCGTTACTTTTCGGAGGGGCGCTATTTAGTGTTTTCCTTTGGATTTCGTGTGATTTCCTATGGATTTGCTGTGAATAGTGTTTTCCTGTGGATTATGTGATGTTATTTTGTGTTCCTTTTATTGGAAGTTTTCAAAAGAAGCCACGGAAGGCAGGTGGTGGATGAAATTTTGAGGGCAGCCGACAGATATTTGTTGGTCATGGCCTCGAGCTTCATGACGGCAGGCAGAGGAACTCTTCGTGAGTCAATGGCTGCGGTCTCCGACCAGTAAGGTCACTGCCATAGGGGAAAGCAACGGCAAACTACCTCTTTAAAAGTGCCTAGTATATCATGATTCGCTTAAAGACTGATCATCGCAAGACAAGGACAGAGACGTTAAAATTAGCAACTTGGAACGTTAGGACGTTAAACAACGACGAAAAATTGGAGAACATAAAACAAGAAATTGAAAGGGAAAAAATTAATATTTTAGGTATGTGCGAAACGAGATGGACAGGAGCAGGCATCAAGATAGAAGAAGATTTCAAGATTATTTATTCTGGAGGTGAAGATCATCATAGGGGAGTGGCAATTATTTTGGACCGGAAAACATCAAAATCTGTTCAAGGATATTGGGCCGTGTCGGACAGAGTTCTACTAGTTAAATTAAGTGGCAGACCTTTTAGCATAAATATTATTCAAGTATATGCCCCAACAGGAGAATCCAGTGAAGATAGTGTAGAAGAATTTTATAATGACATAGAGTCTGCCTTAAAGAAATGTAAAAATTCAGAAATAAACATCATAATAGGGGACTTCAATGCAAAAGTAGGAAATCAAGGGGATAGATACACAGTAGGAAACTATGGTTTAGGAGAGAGAAATGAAAGAGGATACAGACTCGTAGAGTGGGCAAAAGAACAGGAAATGATTGTAGGAAACACCTGGTTCAAGCACCACCCTAGAAGATTATGGACATGGAGGAGTCCTGATAGCAGGATTAGAAACCAGATTGACTACATTCTGATTAGCAGAAAATTTAGAAACGCATTAACACTAGCAAAAACAGTTCCTAGTGCTGATTGTTATAGTGACCACAGATTACTCACAGGAACTTTGAGGATAAAGTTGAAGAAAGTCAAGTATATAACAGGAAACACTAAATATGATTTGTGTACATTGAGTAATGACAAGGAAATACAAAACAAATTCAACATAGAAGTACAGAACAGATTTGAAATTTTGTCTGATCTAGAGATCCTATTCCAGGATGTGGATGATCAATGGGAAACGTTGAAGAATTCAATCAATGTGGCTGCAGAAACAACTATTCCAAAATTAAAGAAGGTGGGTCGTAAGAAATGGATGACTGAAGAAATTTTACACCTCATGGAAACAAGAAGACTCAACAAAAATAATTCTGTCAAATATGAAGAAATTCACAGACAAGTCAGAATATTATGTAAGGAGGCAAAAGAAGCATGGCTTGAGGAAAAGTGCTTAGAAATTGAAAACCAACACAACAGTCAAAATACCAAATTAGTGCACAAAAGAATTCAGGAACTTACTAATAAAAGAACAAGTACATCAACAGGGTGTCTAAAAACTGAAGATGGCAAAATCATAATAGAAAAAGACCAGATTCTACATGTATGGACAGATTATGTGAAACACCTTTATGATGATAACAGAGACGAACAGTATGATATTAGATTTAATAATGAAGGACCGCCAATTTTGGAGATGGAGGTTCGAAATGTTCTTAAGCATATGAAAGCTGGCAAGGCCCCCGGTGCAGATAACATCACAACAGAAATGATTAAAGCTTTAGAAGAATTTGGACTAGAGCAAGTCACCAGACTGCTGAACACATTATATGATACTGGAGATATACCTCCTGAATTATGTAACTCTGTATTTATTGCAATCCCAAAGAAATCAGGAACCTTGGAATGTGATCAACATAGAACAATTAGTATAATGAGTCACATCACAAAGATTTTGCTAAGAATTATCATGCAAAGAGTGAGGAAGAAGATACAACCTGAAATAGGGGAAGAACAATGCGGGTTTGTAGAAGGAAAGGGTACAGTAAATGCTGTGTATATGCTGCGAACAGTTATTGAACGTGCTATAGAAGTAAACAAGGATATACATCTTTGCTTTATTGACTATACAAAGGCTTTTGATAGAGTTAGACATGTCAGCATGGTGGATATGCTTGCAGATCTACAAATTGATGGGAAAGACATTAGACTTATAAAAAACATATATTGGAAACAACAAGCTGCAATAAGGATTGATAATGAAGTGGGACAGTATCAGCCAATTAAGAGAGGTGTTAGGCAGGGATGTGTGATGTCTCCAGATCTTTTTTCCCTATACAGTGAAAATATTTTCAGAAATGTAGAGGATATAAATGGAATCAGCATTGGAGGACGAAACATCAATAACATTAGATATGCAGATGATACAGTATTAATTGCAGACAATGCGCAGGACCTGCAACAATTAGTAGATGCGGTTGTTGTACACAGTGAGCAACTGGGGTTAGAATTAAATTGTAAAAAGACTCAGGTTATGGTCGTCACTAGGAAGAAAGAAGTGCCACAATGTAATATACAAGTAAATGGAAATATTCTTCAACAAGTGAATCGGTACAATTATCTTGGAACAGTCATAACATCTGATGGGAGATGCCTTGAAGAGATTAGAACAAGAATCGCCATGGCGAAAGTAGCCTTTAGCAAGATGAAAAACATTCTGACCAATAAAAAGATGTCAATTGAAACGAGAAAAAGAGTGTTGAGGGGATACATAGAGCCTGTTCTTTTGTATGGATGTGAAACTTGGACAATGAGCAGTCAAGCTGAAAAGCATCTGATGGCTGCAGAAATGTGGTTTCTGAGGAAAATGCAAAGAATACCATGGACAGACAGAAAAACCAATGACCAAGTACTACAGGAGACAAATGAACATTGTAACCTGATTAGAGAAATTAGACGTAGACAGTCAAAATATTTTGGACATGTTATGAGAAGAAATGGATTGGAGAACTTGGTGACAACTGGCAAGATTGAAGGGAACAGACCAAGAGGAAGACCGAGAGGAAAATACCTGGATGGCTTGGCCACATGGCATGGACGAGACAGGAACACTGAGCTGCTCCACGACACTGGTGATCGAGTGAAATGGCGAGTCATGACCGCCCACGCTTTCCGGCATGGCACATGATTGATTGATTGATCATGCTCTATAGCTTGAGCATCAGTTTATACCTGGGAAAGAATTTGCCAGTGGAAATATACTTTGTTTCACAGTAGTTTTCAGGATATGAGATAAACATACCTGCACCTCCACTCTTAACAGCATTTGTTGCTAAACCATCTCTCTCTCTCTCTCTCTCTCTCTCTCTCTCTCTCTCTCTATTCTCTCTCTCTCTCTCTCTCTCTCTCTCTCTCTCTCTGTGTGTGTGTGCGTGCATGCGCGCGCACCCGGTCCGTCTGTCCGTCCGTCCATGCTTGTTCAGTTCAGCATTCTTGGATCACTCTTTGGTATGCTTGAATGTTGCTGAGTATAGAGTGCGCCTCAGAAGTGTTATCCTCATAAGTGAGTCTGCTTGATGCTGTCTTTTGAGTATTTTTACCCCAATGGATAATGCTGTGTTGTAGTCATCCCATTGCCAGATTATCTAGTCTTGGCTTCATTTAGTGCATCGGCATACTGTTGTACTTTTCCATTTTAATCATACTTTTTTGTATCTAGCCTATAGAACTGTGTCTGTAGTTCCTAGGTTTATGTTAACTGCTTTATCCTTTGGTAAAAGACAGAATGGCATTGTGGAAGTTTTGTGTTTTTTGTTGTTGTGTGGTGTGTCATTTCTTTGTCCTTGACATTAATATCAGCTGGCCACAGAATTCTATTGATGACTTTAAATTACTCATTTTTGCCCCTTGTGTGTGATCCACGATACAGAAAATTCTGTTCTTGTAATCCTACTTTGTAGTTCTCTAGGGTCATCTATTTAGCCATGTTTTCCATTGTCTTGGTTCATTGCCTTAGGTTCACATATGCTGTTAGTGACATCCAATGTTTGTCATATTTCTGACTCTCTTGTAATTGATTACTATGATGTTTCTGGGTAGCCGTGTAAGCACTATTGTCTGCTGGTCTGTTTGTCATGAGTTTGAATTTGCATGCATTGAGGCGTTATTTGTTTAATAAAAACACAGAATCGACTTGGACTTCCAGGTCAACCCAGTCTGCTATAGGTACCATGAAATATCTTTAGGAGGCAAGAAGGCCAGTGTGATATTGACCACATCACCCTTTGAATGCTGATTCTCATCTCATCTCATCTCATCTCATCAGGTTCCTCTTGTACCTTGAGGTATCGAGGTGAAGCATAAACGGCAGGTAAATGCTTGTATATGGGCTTCATATATCGAGATTCCCATGGACTCTGTAATTCCCTCCGTCCATCGTTACGTAGCTGGCCTCTTCCTCTGCTTCTGTCTGGTCTGTACATCATTGCTTGTTGAGGTATACTGTTAGTTGGTAATTCTAGTTGTATGGCCAAACTATTTAACCTGCTGTTTTCTGATGAAATCTAGCGCTGCTATAACCCCAGCTTTAGTCCTGATTTCTTCATTTCTGATTTTCTCTTTTCTTGATACATTGAGTATTCTTCTCAGGAATCTCATTTATGTTATTGTGATGTTACTTTTCTCTTTTTCTGTCATTGTCCAGGTTTGGCATTGGTAGCATAGAATGCTAATTAGTCTACAAAAATGTGGTCTAGCATCTTATGACTAATACACTTCAAGGCTTTTAAAAAGGTCATTTTTTTATTTTTATTATGCTTCTGGAATTCAACACAATTTGGGGGGTCTTCTATAACAAAGTGTGATACCCCATGTCTACATATCATTTCACACATCAAGTACATGAGATTAGCCTATTTGGGAGGTTGTTGTTGGCTTCTTCTGACAACTACTGCTATGTGGTTGTCAGTCAATAGCAATAGTTGATATATATATATATATATATATTTCATTGCGACAGATGCAAGAAAAATGCCGGGAACAAAATCAGCCACTGTTTATTGCCTTCATCGACCTCACAAAGGCATTCGATTTGGTCAGTCGGGAGGGTCTGTTCAAAGCACTAAAGAAGATTGGCTGCCCACCAACTCTTCTGTCCATTGTGGAATCGTTCCACACAGGCATGAAGGGTATAATCAAGTTTGATGGCTCAACTTCAGAAGAGTTTGAAATCAAGAGTGGAGTTAAGCAAGGTTGTGTACTAGCCCCCACCCTCTTTGGGATATACTTTTCACTTCTACTGAAATATGCTTTCATGATCAGGATGACAGTATATACATTCACTCACGCTCAGATGGTGGCCTCTATAAGTCTCAGAGATTGAAGGCCAAGACCAAAATTAGCAGGGTACTAATCAGAGAGTTGCTATTTGCGGATGATGCTGCGATTAACGACCCACTCTGAGGAAGAATTACATCTACTATCTGCATTCTCCAATGCTTGTTCTGAATTTGGTTTAACAATTAACAAAAGAAGACACAGATTATGTCACAAGGTGCACATGGTGTACCATCAATCTTATTGACGACGCCGAACTGGAGATAGTAGACCATTTTACATATCTAGGATCAGAGGTAAATAGCAAATTATCCCTCGATCAGGAAATCAACATCAGGATTGGCAAGGCAGCAACAACAATGAACATGTTAGCACAAAGAGTCTGGGAGAACAGGAAGCTTACTGCCAAAACAAAAGTCCTCGTCTACCAAGCCTGTGTCCTTAGTACTCTTCTTTATGGCAGTGAAACCTGGACAACTTACTCACATCAAGAGAAACATTTAAACAGCTTTCATATGCGGTGTCTGTGAAGAATACTTGGTATTAAGTGGCAAGACAAAATCACAAATACTGAAGTATTGGAAAGATCAGGTTGTGTGACGGTGTATTCCATGCTCAGTCTTCGTAGACTTAGATGGATAGGACACGTTAGGAGGATGGATGATGGTAGAATACCAAAGGACATCTTATTTGGTGAATTACAGACGGGTAGGAGATCTCAGGGTCGGCCTCTACTACGATACAAAGATGTGTGTAAGCGGGACATGATTGATACAGGCATTGATAATGCACATTGGGAACACATCGCTGCTGAACGTGTTGCTTGGAGGGCAAGCATCAGAAATGGAATAAAGTACAAAGGAGAAAATGATTGCAGATAAAGCACACACAGAGCGTGAGAGACGTAAGATGGGCAAAATGGTGGAAATGACCATGTTTTCACATGCACCTACTGTGGGCAAACATTTTCAGCAAGAATTGGCCTTACCAGCCACACTCGCCACCGCCATGGATCGTAGTTATTAAGCCTTTTTGAAGCACAATGTACCAAACTATCGTCTGTCAAGACGGAAAGGTGCCAATTTAATGTAATATAAAAATATCTTATATATAAATTAGGATCGTCTGTATTTATGTATGTATCTATGTATGTCCTTTATTTGTTCGCGAACGGCCCATCCGATTGAGATGAAATTTTCTACACGCCTTCCTTTCATTCCAGAGCTGTCAACTGGCATAGTTTTTTTTTCTTCTTCCTCCTCCCTCCTCCCCCTCCCAAAATACGTACGTAAATATATGATGATGATGATGAAAGAATCCCTGAACCAAAACGCTAGGGAAAGGGAAGAAAATGACGTGACTACACAGAATCGTCACACGGCAATCATCATCATCAAGTGCCGTGCCGGCTGGCGTAGGCGTTCATGGCTCTCCGTAGATCTCAGTCTTTGGTTTTTTGGATCAACTCTGCTGCTGATATTCCTCCATGCCACGGCAATATCAATAACAATTCATCTTTTTATGTGTAAGGAAGTTATCTACAGTCGTGTAGAAGGGAAGAACTAGACGAGTATGAATTCGGAATGGCGAACTCTCTCCTCCTCTCTTCTCCTCCCTCCTCCTCCCTCCACCCTCCTCCTCTTCCTCCTCCCTCTCATCCCTCTCCCTCCTCCCTCCTCCTTCTCCCTCTTCCTTCTCCCTCTTCCTCTACCCTCCTCCTCCATCCTCCTCCCTCCTACTCCCTCCGCCTCCTCCCCCTCCTCCCTCATCTTCCCTCCTCCTCCCTCTCCCTCCTCATCCCTCCTCCTCCTGCCTCCCTCCTCCTCCTCCTGCCTCCTTCTCCCTCATCATCCTCCCTCCTCCTTCTCCCTTTCTCCCTCTTCCCTCTTCCTCCTCCTCCTACCTCCTCCTCCTCCTCCCTCCACCCTTCTCCTCCCTCTTCCTCCTCCTTTCCTTCCTCCTCCTCCTCCCTCTACCTCCTCCTCCCCCTACCTCTTTCCTCCTCCCTCCTCCTCCTCTTCCACCTCCCCTTCCTTCCTCCCCTCCTCATTCTCCCTTCTTCCTCTCCCTCCTTCCTCCTCCTCCTTCCTTCTTCTCCCTCTGCCTCCTCCCTCCTCCTCTCCCCTCCTCCTCCCTCCTCCTCCTCCTTCTCCTCCTCCCTCCTTCTCCCTTCTTCTCCTCCTCTCCCCTCCTCCTCCTACCCTCTTCCTCTTCCCCTCCTCCCTCTTCCTCCTCCCTCTTCCTCCTCCTTCCTCCTCCTCCCTCTCCCTCCTCCATCCTCCTCCTCCCTCTTCCTCCTCCTTCTTCCTCCCCCTTCCTTCTCCTCCCTCCTCCTCCCTCTTCCTCCACCTCCTCCCTCCTCCCTCCTCCTCCCTCCTCCTCCTCCCTCTACCTCCTCCCTCCTCCTCTCCACTCTTCCTCCTACCCTCTTCCTCTTCCCCTCCCCCTCCTCCCTATCCCTCCTCCTCCCTTCACATTCCTCCTCCTCCTCATCCCTCCTTCTCCCTCCTCCTCCTTCTTCCTCCTCCTCCCTCCTTCTTCCTCCTCCTCCCTCCTCCCCCTCCTCCTTCCTCCTCCTCCCTCTCCTCCTCCTCACTCCTCCTCCTCCCTCCTCCTCCTCCCTCTACCTCCTCCTCCCTTCACATTCCTCCTCCTCCCTCTTCCTCCTCCTCCCTTCTCCTCCTCCCTCCTCCTCCTCCCTCTTCCTCCTCCTCCCTCCTCCTCCTCATCCCTCATTCTCCCTCCTCCTCCTCCCTCTCCTCCCCCTCCTCCTTCCTCCTCCCTCCTCCCCCTCCTCCTTCCTCCTCCTCCCTCTCCTCCTCCCTCCTCCTTCCTCCTCCTCCCCCTCTACCTCCTCCCTCCTCCTCCCTTCACATTCCTCCTCCTCATCCCTCCTCCTCCTCTCTCCTCCTCCCTCCTCCTCCTCCCTCCTCCTCATCACTCCTCCTTCTTCTTCCTCCTTCTTCCTCCCTCCTCCTCCCTCCTCCCCCTCCTCCTCCTCCTCCTTCCTCCTCCTCCCTCTCCGCCTCCTCCCTCCTCCTCCCTCCTCCTCCCTCCTCCTCCCTCTACCTCCTCCTCCTCCCTCCTCCTCCCTCTACCTCCTCTCTCCTCCTACCTTCACATTCCTCCTCCTCCCTCTTCCTCCTCCTACCTCCTCCTCCTCTCTCCTCCTCCCTCCTCCTCCTCCCTCTACCTCCTCCCTCCTCCTCCCTTCACATTCCTCCTCCTCCCCTCCTCCTCCCCTTCTCCTCCTTCTCCCTCCTCCTTCTCCCTCTTCCTCCTCCCTCTTCCTTCTCCCTCCGCCTCCTCCCTCCTCCTTCTCTCTCCTCTTCCGCCTCCCTCCTCCTCGCCTCCTCCTCCACCCTACTCCTCCCTCCTCCTCCTAATCCCTCCTCCTCCCTCCTATTCCTCCCTACTCCTCCTGTCTCCTCCCTCCTCCTCCCTCCTCTTCCCTCCTCCACCTCCCTCTTCCTCCTCCCTCCTACATTTACCCAAGACAGACAGACAGTCAGACAGATAGTCGGGAACGGGATCTTATATGACTACTTATATAATTTAAATGAGATGCTCTCCACCATGGGCTGGGCCGGGTCAGACAGACAGACAGATAGATAGATAGACAGACAGACAGTCGGGAACGGGAACTTATATGACTACTTATATGAATTAAATGAGATGCTCCCCACCAGGAGTTGGGCGATGCCGGGCCGGGTCAGTCAGACAGACAGATAGATAGTCGGAACGGGAACTTATATGACTACTTATATGAATTAAATGAGATGCTCCCCATCAGGGTCTGGGCGAAGACGGGCCGGGTCAGACAGACAGACAGACAGACAGATAGTCGGTAACGGGAACGAGAACTTATATGACTACTTATATGAATTAAATGAGATGCTCCCCACCAGAGTCTGGGCGAAGCCGGGCTGGGTCAGCTAGTATATATATATATATATATATAATATATATATATATATATATATATATATATATATATATATATATATATATATATATATATATATATAATACTGGGTAATGAGAGTATGAACTAGTAACCAGTTCCTTTCTTTGCTGACTTTTTTTACCCCCAGAGAAATCTCATATTATGAAATTGGATTTTATCTAAGAGCTTATATAGTCAGCTGAAATAATCCATCCCAAAAGAATGATGTGTTATAAATGCACATGTTGGCCAAAAGGCACAGATACCAGTTTTACTATTAATGAGTGCTTGTCAAGATCAAGGGCAAAGAAGCAGTAACTACTGTGGGATTGCCTCTACGCTTAACCTTTAACAATAACAAACCATTTTTTTTTCAATCCTGGTTGTTTTCACTAATTATAATTTTAATTATCATTTTGTTTCTGTCTTCTAAATACATTGATGAAACTTAATGCATTTCCCATTTTCATCCTGCGCCCTTTCTAACAAATCCAGGTATTAAAGTTTTATCAGCATTAACAGAATAATTTAATTTGACAACTTCAGTTCTGAAGTTTTCATTCATAATTTCCACTTTTTTTCCTGCTTTGCTTTATATTTGACAAGTTCCTTACTGGCTTAATCTAAACATACCTGTGTTTATTGTATAAGCTTTGTGTATTAGTTATAAGCCACACCACCTGTATACTGTTAATTTTGGTTTATTTCTGAGTGCATAAAATCATACATGACTGTTTATGCTTTTGGTGCTTTTTTGTTTTTAAAGTTTTTATTTGAAGAAGCTATCTAAATCATGTTCATTTGCCTGCAAAGTTTATTTTTTTTTTAAATAGATTAAAGATGTATCAGTATTTATGACGGCTTCCAAAAACTGTTTTGGTGTTAATGACTATATTATCCTACATATGGTGTTCGGTCAAGAATCATATGAGTCTAACACTATATTCCCAAGATAACAGACAAATTTATTTTTGCATGTCCTGTGCAGGATGTTGCGGTCAATCCCAGGCTGATGTTGGAAGAAATTTTTTCATTACATAGTTTTCCATTGTATTTTTAATGAGACGTCAGCTTAAAGTCCATAACTAGTTGTATTTAAATGTGTGTATGTGTATGTTTTTTTTAAACTTACTGCTTATGTTCTTCTTCTTTGTCTAGTTCTTCTTCTGGTGTCTAGGGTGGAGCAGACATCGACAGTGGGATGTCACATCATCTCTGTTCTCTGATATTCTAATGCAGTTGGTGTAGCTAATACTATAATTTGTTGCACAGCTGTATATAAACTTCCCACATATATCTTTCTCTGTCTTCCTGAGCCTCTCTTGCCTGGTATTTTCTCACATAAGGCTAATTTCTCTAGTCCACCTTTTCTGTTGATATGCCTTATATATTTTGTCTTTTCCTTGTTGTTTTTATGAGTGATATTGTAACAACTGCATCTCTCAATATCTCAACATTTGGAGGCCAGCAAGGCCGAATAGATAAGAACTAATGTTCTTAAACATCTGGTGTGGTGATGCTAAGGGAAGTGGTTCAACCCCTACACCAGACAGTTGGACTAAAATATTGACCTCTCATCCTTGACATGGGGATGTAAATTACAAGTACCTCTGAAGTTGGAGTGGGTTAGCCTGATGGCGAGGAACACTGGTAATAGGGAAAGCTAATCCACATGCAAAATTCAGTCCAGCACTACTAGAAGTAATGTCTATGAACAGCGCTTGAGTTCAAAGCGAACAAGCACAAAATAAAATAAAAAATATCTCAGCATTTGTTTTCTTGTCTGCCCATTTAGTTTTCAATATTCTTCTCAAAAGTCACATCTCATCTCCACTCCCCTTCCTCCAGTGTTTTCTCCAATAGTAATAACATTTACCTCTTTCTTTTTAGTTACATCTTGGATACCAGTTCAGTATTACCTTGCCTGATTGTGTTATTATGTGTATTATGCAGGGGGTGTTCAGTTTACATGATGTTTGTGAATTAAACAATTTTAAGGAAATATTTAAAAATGTGTCATTATCATTTTAGTTGTAAGTGTAACTTGTAGCGAGGAATACAGTTGGTCATCCATCTCATAAAGCTGCATCCAAGTGTAAACTGTTTCTTAACAAGTCATCCTCCTATAGCAACATATTCTATATCTTTAAATTTGTTAAATCAATTGAGATAGTTTGTGAATGTAGTCCACGATTTGTAATTTTTTTTTTTGGCTTCTTGGAAGTTCAAATTGAAGTAATGGGTCCCAGTCGCCAAAATCTTGAATATTAGTTTGTTAATTTCAACAGACAGTCTTTATTTTTTTTTTTTTTTAATTTTAACTTCCTTTCTCATTTTTGCTCATTCGCTTGATTTCTCTTTCTCTGTTCATATCTGGTTTAATTCCTCCTTGCCGTGTCCATTTTAACACCTGTCATTGCAGGTTTGAAAAAAACTTGGTATTGCAGTATTAATTTTGATATCGCAAACCAGCACGGGCAGAGAAGGTACTTTACTGTTATATTTGAAAACATTAATTTAGATGTTTAGCAAGATGTGGCTTTATTTACTTAGTTTTTTTCTCATCTCATCTCATCTTGTTCCTCTTGTACCTTGCGGTGTCGAGGTGAAGTATAAAAAGTTAGAGAGTGCCCACTTATGGGCTTCGTGTATCGATATTCTCATGGACTCTGCCATTCCCTCCGTCCATCGTTTACGTGGTTGGCCTCTTCCTCTGCTTCCGTCTGGTCTGTACATCATTGCTTGTTGTGGTATACTGTTAGTTGGTAAACTAGTTGCATGGCCACACCATTTGCTTATACACCATGTATTTATCCAATGAACATGCAGAACATAGGGTGTTGAAGACTGGTTATCGAGGTGGCATTTGATGATGGTGGTGAATTATTATGCTTCGTAAATGCCATATTCATGTGTATGGTGGGTGTGTTAGTGTACTTGATAAGGGGCGTTTACAGTGCTATGACAACATTGGATGAGAGCTCAATGCCTGCGTTCATTGCCTGTCAACAGAGGAACCAACTTGCCACCTGTTCTTCCATGCATTCAGACCTACAAAATGTGCTGGCCATATCACATCAGACCCATAGCAAGAAACTCATCATCATCATGTGCCATGCCGGTAAGCCTGGGCGGTCATGTTTTTCCATCTCACTCGATCACCAGAGTCATGGATCAGCTCTGTGTTTCTGTCTCGACCATGCCATGGGGCCAAGCCATCCAGGTATTTGCTTCTAGGTCTTCCTCTTGGTCTGTTCCCTTCGATCTTACCAGTTGTCACCAGGTTCTCCAATTCATTTCTTCTCATAACATGCCCAAAAAATTTTGACTGTCTGCGTCTAATATCTCTATTCAGTTTACGATCTTCATTTGTTTCTTGAAGGACCTGTTCATTGGTCTTTCTGGCTGTCCATGGTATTCTTTCCACACAACATGATTTTCTTGGCATTTATAAAGAAGGTAGTTTGCCATTGCTTTCCTTCCTAGCAGTGACCATACTGGTCAGTGACCGTAGCCATTGTCTCCTCAAAAAAAGAGATCCTCTGCCTACCGTCGTGAAGGTGAAGACCATAACCTATAACTATATGTCGGCTGCTCTCCATCTTCATCCACCACCTGCATCCATGGCTTCACGTAACACTGATCGGGGGGCTAAACGGGTACTCCACCTTGCCCAAGGGAGCAAGAAACTGCTCTGGGATATTTTTTTATATTCATTCATTCATTCATTCATTCAGTAGCATGTCCTTTGCAGAACATCGCTCCCATAACAACCTTCCGGAAAACTTCTCGGTCATAAGTAAGATGTCCCGCATCCGATACACCCATCTGGAGATCATCTGCCACATCCTGCACCCATCTTCTCTTTGGCCTTCCTCTTCCTATCTTCTCTGGCATATACCACTCCACTATTGTTGTCTCCAAACTTTCATGATGTTTCAAGTAGCCAAAATATTTCCATTTTATTGTTTTATTGTCTTTAGTAGCCAACCTTCTTCAGTACTCAGATCTTGTCGTATGATTGCATTTGTTCTTTTCTGTATCCAAGATATTCTTAGAACCTGCCTATAACATTTATATTCAAAGGCATTTGTGCGCTGTTCGGCTTGTTTAGTAAGTTCCAGGTCTCGCAGGTGTATGTCGCAATGGGAAAGTTGCATGCTCTTAAAAATCCAATTTTTGTAGGTCTATTTGTCACACGCCACAATGTATTCAGTTGTTTTAGTTTTTTAAGAGCAATAGATATTCGTTTTTTTTTTTTTTACATTTCTTTCATTGCCTCACATTTTTGGTAATTAATGACCCTATATTTTCGAAATTTTCCACCACATCCAATTTTTTCCCATTAACATATATTTCTTTCTCCATCTGTATGCATTATCTTTTGTTTTTGCCATGTTAAGATAGAAGTTGTGATTTTCACTATTCTTTATATATGTATATATAAAAGCCTATGTGCACGGTCCACAGGTTAAATTCCTTAGCTGCTTCCCAAGCTAACTTTCAAAAGTAGATAACTGCCCACAGGAAGCATATTAGCTCATGTGATTCTGGTATGTTTGATATAGAACGGGCAGTCAGACAGGGCTGCATCGTGTCCACTTATCTGTTTAACTTGTATACTGAGTACGTCATCCTGAATTTTTAAGAAACTATTGACAAGGAGCAATAGAATCCTTTGTCTTCACGGGAATAGAAATTCCTGTACTTGAATATCATAAAGGCACAGTATTGTTGCAAGTATCGCCAACACACATGGGAATGAACAATTTAATTAAGCTAGTTCAAAAACATAATGTATATCTCCATGGAGCAACAGCAAACATAATAACCAATGAAACCAATCTGTCAGCAGATGTATTTACCATAGGAGAGAAATTACAGAAAGGTTAGCAGCTTTGAATGTCTAGGTTTCAATCCTGACAGGCGATGAAAATGAGATGATAGAAATTAAAAGAGCATTGTTCTGCAAAAAACTAAAGTAATTAAAACCTTTATGGAATCTAACATATGAAACAAGAAATGTCAGAGTATTAAAGGTATGCATAGTTTCTTTCTAAACATACGGGTGTGAAATTGGAATATGTTTAACAAATCAGCCGAAGAATCACATTTAACTGCTAAAATATTTGTTGAACACAAAGAGAACATATATATGTATGTATGTCTCTGTGGCTGAAGGGCTTGCGAACGCGGTTTGTGAGCCCGTATACCCGGGTTCGAACCACGGCGGTGCTGGTATTTTCGAAAAAGGTATAGAGACCGGTCGTTCAGAAAGCAATGGCAAACTACTGAACGTAACACTTGCCTAGTACATCAACAGCAGCAGAAAATGATGGTGTTGACTGCAACGTCCCGTAAGGGATACGCAAAAAAAAAAAATGTCCAACAAGAGCTCAGTATTGAATGGGATTGGTTATTTAAGACAAATAAAAGCGAGGAAAATGCGTGAATATGTGGAAAAGATAATTATGGAAGCTGGTGTACTATAATGTATCCTTTACAGGACATCGCACGCAACCCCATCATTTTTTGGCTGTTTATGGTCTCGTGGCAAGTTTACGTTCAGAAGTTTCCCATTGCTTTCTGAACGACCGGCACCTATAATCTCCCGCAGCTGTGTTTCGAACGCGGTATGTGAGATTACGAACTGCGTCCGTAAAACCCTTCGCCACGGAGCCGGCACGCAGAGAAATGAAAGGCTACAAGTTAGATCAATTTAAGATGACACAGATAATTTACAGAACACATAAAAAGGGACATAATATCTGGCTCATGATACAGAGAAATTTCGAAAGAATTGTGGAGGAAAAGTCCTACTAGGCTGAGTTGATCTGGGATCCCAGATCAATTGTAAAGTCCGAATTCGCCCAGCTGCGGCTCGAACTCATGACCACTGAGTCGGCAGGCGAGTGCCTAGCCACGTGCCTGCCGTAGCTCCATTGGTGGTGGTTTGTGTGTGTGTGCGCGCGCGCATTATTGTTTAAACCGAACAGTGTCAATAATTAGACATTAACTGTTAATAATTAACAAACGATTTTGTTCTGTGCGTTGAACTTATTCACGTGCATCTCCATGAAAGTCTGCACACCCGTGCACATGCATTAGCCACATGATCAGTCTACAGGTTCTACATGATTCGAACCGCGGTTTAAATAATGCGCGTGAGAAGTGGATGCATGAAAACAATATAACCTTGAGGAAGGTTGAATGCATTATGTGTGATACCCGCCTGCAGCGCCCCAAGCGCAAAGCCAGTCAGTTTCTGCAACTACTGAATGATGCCGTTCCGAATGTTTGACTCACCTGTTGCCAGTTGGGCTACCGTCTGTTGTGTTGTCTAATAGACAACATACACGTCCTAGTTACTGCACTTAAGTGTTTTCTTCTTCATCCTTTTTGTTGAATGCACCCAGCTTTTATCATGTTGTTTCCTAGGTTGAGATCTTAGCATTTCTTTAACCGTATTTATTCCCGCGCAATGGGGGGGGGGGGGGGGGGGGGGTGTATATTTTAGGCATGCTGGCATGGTCTCGGGTAGTCTGTCACCTTTTTTTTGTGTGGAAATGAGTTGTTCGTGCCCACCCATTTCTATTGTTCCAGTCTTGTCTTTGAGGTTGATCACCCTTGAAAGAAAGAAATATATCAGTGCTTTATGTGCCTAACAAGTCAAGTGAAATCACGAAACAAAGCTGTTACAGCGAACTATGTAGATGAGCATAGACGTCTAGTAAACCAGTGGACGTTATAGCATATTTGCAGTATTGTCATAGGTCCCTGTTTAATGTGGTGTCAGCAACACCGGTCGCATTTGCTTAGACAAATAATTCAAAACAATATGTATTTCCTTAGTGAATTTACACAAAGAAGTCATAAACAATAGGTTGCACAATTTGTTGTCTGGCATGTTTCGCTGCGTCTTGTCAGGTGCATCCTGCAGAGTTATGTATCATATGAATCATATTTAGGCTGATATGCATAACACACAAAGTCATTAATACTGTTTGAACGGTAAACATTTTTTTTTCTCCCCACGGTAACCGATAAATAAGACAAAACAGAATTGGGGAAACTGAAATATTGTGGGCATACACAAAAACACGAATGTCTGGAAAAGATTATGAGGGTAGGTATACCAGGGAACCGCAGAAGACGCAGACCACAACGTAGATGAATTCAATATGTAATAGATACTTTACTCATGGCGCCAGTAGAGGGAAGACTTCTGGCTTAAAGAAGAGACATTTTTAAAGACTGTTATAAGAGCAACGTTCAGCCAGGGACAAGCCACTGGATGTTGCTTTACTTCATGTTGCTGGATCCACCCCAGAATCGGACTGATCGGCTGAGAGGATACAACCGTGTTAATAATTGGGATTTTACCCAGAAAGCCAGTGTGCTGGTAGGTGGCAGTGCTAGCCTCTAGACTTAAACCTGACGCCTCGCTACATTTACGTGCATCATCCTGGTCAGACACTAGTCTGGCTAACTAAGAATAGATTCAGCCATGATAAAAAACTTAAACGCGGTACTTGCATAGATAAATGTTAGCAGCGGCAGGGTGGAACTCACATCAAAACTGACAATAGAAGCTAATCTGATTATGATTTAGACTAGTCAGTAGTTAAATATTTGAACTGTATGCTAATATTTATGCCTGTATCGGTGAGGATGTAAATAAATGTAAGCAACGGACCCCTTTTTACGCCATGACGATTAGTGGGTATATGGTAAATATCCCTTCTCACGCAATTGGGTTGAATGGGTATATGGAAAGTAAAGTAAAGGACCTATGGGTTGAGATGTATTCGGTTATATGGTGCTAGCTCCATATTTGTGTAGTCCAGTCGACACTCGATGGGGAATGTCCTGGGAAGTAAAAGCGACTGGTGTGACATTGACCTCATCACACATCCAGTGCCGATTGGTTTAGAAAAACATTGGGCTGGCACCATAAGGCCAATACGCCTCACTGCGTTTATAAGGGTCGTGTTTAGATAAGATGGCTATCTTGAACATGAGGATAAGGACAACAGGCGGGTGTGCTACCAGTCTATCGCGAAGGTGACGCGATTTTCTTATCAGTATATGCCGCCCTCCGTGGTGAAGGCGTGGCGAACGCGGTTCGTAATTCCGCTTACCTGCGTTCGAAACACAACTGTGCGCGACTTGGAAGCAGACCGCGTTGCGCAGGGTTTTAACGAATTGGTATGGGAGCCAGTCGTTCAGAAAGCAATGGCAGACTACTGAACGTAAACTTGCCAAGACATCAACAACAGCAGTAAAATGCTGGCGTTGACAGCGATGTCCTGTAAATAGGATATGCACGAAACAAACACGCCACTCGGTGAATGATGTGGTCAGTGTCACGCCAGACTTTTTACCTACCACAACATTTTATTGTGCCCATTTTATGAGGCTGCGTTTTTCCCCTGAGCCATGTTATGAAAAACATCCAGCCTCGACATCACCGATATTCCCTGCACGGTCTTACTTCCTTCTACCAAAGTGTAGTTAACTATTTTATTCCCAGGAAACGGGACTCTCAAGCGGGCGCGTTGGCGAAGTTACCAGGGAATACCGCTGACAATGTCATGAGCGCAGCCGGACGCAGGTACGACGCCTGCGCTCGGTGTCTCGCTAAGTGAGGGAAATACTGGCCACTCTCATGAAAAGGGTTGGGCTTGGTAATGGCTTCCCTGTCCTGTAGGAAACTAGCTACAAATTCCATCCAACCAGGAACAAGTTTAAACATAGGGTGGCTTGACCTTGACTTGGGTGGGTTGAGAACCCTTGTCCCAGCAGGGCATCCAGAGCAGAAGACGAAGAGGAGGAATCAGACGCTGTGGAGTTAGCTTGACCTTGCAATGTTGTGTGTATTCCAAGTTCAAAATGGAATGGAGTCCTGAATTTATGTCAAAAACAGAGATGAGAGTGCGGCGTATTTTGTAGAAATGTAATCTGTATGAAATTGAAAACACAATTCTGGCTTTTAGAAACCTCAGTCAGAAGTGTAGTATTTGAACCCGAAATTGGGGGCGCGGGAGTAAACACTGAGCTTCTTTTTTTTTAATGAGATGCGATAATTAGCCGTTTCTTCGTGCACATTCTTGAAGTGTTATTGACCTTTGTTATCTGTTATGTTCAGATCCGTGTCTAGTGTTTGGTTTTGCTGTCGACGACCCGCTTAACTCATCCTCCTGTACCAGGCAAAGCACCATATTCTGATCAGTTATGATTTACATCACTGAGATGCGAGGGGTGCAGTCACTTGTCTGGTATTGAGGGCAAGTAACTGAAGTAGACGGGGGGGGGGGGGCATACACCTGTTTGTTGTCGGATAGTTATTATCTTACTTAGACACGGGGATGTCTACAGAACCCTGTCTAGTGTAGAATTAATCTACTTAGACATGGGGATGTCTACAGAACCCTGTCTAGTGTAGAATTAATCTACTTAGACATGGGGATGTCTACAGAACCCTGTCTAGTGTAGAATTAATCTACTTAGACACGGGGATGTCTACAGAACCCTGTCTAGTGTAGAATTAATCTACTTAGACACGGGGATGTCTACAGAACCCTGTCTAGTGTAGAATTAATCTACTTAGACACGAGGATGTCTACAGAACCCTGTCTAGTATAGAATTAATCTACTTAGACACAGGGGTGTCTACAGAACTCCTTCTGGTGTAGAATTAATCTACTTAGTCACGGAGATGTCTACAGAACCCTGTCTAGTGTAGAATTAATCTACTTAGACACGGGGATGTCTACAGAACCCTGTCTAGTATAGAATTAATCTACTTAGACACGGGGATGTCTACAGAACACTGTCTAGTATAGAATTAATCTACTTAGTCACGGAGATGTCTACAGAACCCTGTCTAGTGTAGAATTAATCTACTTAGACACTGGGGTGTCTACAGAACCCCTTCTGGTGTAGAATTAATCTACTTAGACACGGGGATGTCTACAGAACCCTGTTTAGTATAGAATTAATCTACTTAGACACGGGGTTGTCTACAGAACCCCTTCTGGTGTAGAATTAATCTACTTAGACACGGGGATGTCTACAGAACCCTGTCTAGTGTAGAATTAATCTACTTAGACACGGGGATGTCTACAGAACCCTGTCTAGTGTAGAATTAATCTACTTAGACACGGGGATGTCTACAGAACCCTGTCTAGTGTAGAATTAATCTACTTAGACACGGGGGTGTCTACAGAACCCCTTCTGGTGTAGAATTAATCTACTTAGACACGGGGATGTCTACAGAACCCTGTCTAGTGTAGAATTAATCTACTTAGACACGGGGATGTCTACAGAACCCTGTCTAGTGTAGAATTAATCTACTTAGACACGGGGATGTCTACAGAACCCTGTCTAGTGTAGAATTAATCTACTTAGACACGGGAATGTCTACAGAACCCTGTCTAGTATAGAATTAATCTACTTAGACACAGAGGTGTCTATATAAGCCTGTCTGGTGTGTAATTAATCTACTTAGACACGGGGATGGATGTCTACAAAGCCCTATCTGGTGTAGAAGTAATCTACTTAGACACGGAAGTGTCTATATAAACCTGTCTGCCGTAGAGAGCAATTAATCTACTAAGACAGGAATGTCCTCATAATCGCTTCTGGTGTAGACAGTAACTAACCGACACAAACATTGGGGTGTGTGCAGAAACCAGTCTTGTGTGGAAAGTGACTAATCGACGCATGGTGAGTTGTTAGATACGCAGCGGGTTGTGTTTGTTAGATGTAGGGTGGGTTGTGTTTGTTAGGTATAGAGTGGGTTGTATTTGTTAGGTATTGAGTGGGTCGTGTTTGTGTTTTCGTCACGGCACACGCACCATTTACCTATTTGGTCGGGCAAGTCTTTTTTTCCAGGCCGAAGAATAATAACCGCTTTCCCAAAAAGTCTCCACTTAGTGTACAGACTAGAATTGTGTAAAGACTTCAGTCCTAAACGAGGATCGAACGCGTCCCACGATGTGTTGCTGCCACCCCGACCTCTCGACCACTTGATCCTCATGAGTGAGTTGATAATACAAATACGTGTTTATTGTACGGTAATTTACTACACTTGATCCTCTTGAGTGAGTTAATTATGCACATATGTGTTTATTGTACGGTAATTTACTACTCACGTGATCCTCTTGAGTGAGTTAATCATGCAAATACGTGTTTATTGTACGGCAATTTACTACTCACTTCCTTGCGCTGACGGCAGGGCCGTGGGTTCATTCCACACACCGGTCAGTTGGATTTAAACGTTGACTTCTCGTTCAGAAAACAATGACAAACTACTGAATGTAAAATTGCCTAGAAAAATCAGCCTGGGATTGATCACAACGTCCCGATAAAGATATGCAAGGTTGTTGTTGTTTTTTTCTGTAATTTACCACTCGCCGGTCTCCCTGGCCTAGGATTTAACGACTTTTTCCGCAATCCCGTATATCCAAGTGAGGAACGTAACTGCGCGAGACTCGGAAGCGGATCGCGCCGAGTTGGTAACTTACGGGGTATGTGAGGCTGTCGCTCAGAAAGCAGTAGCAAACTACTGAGCGTAATCTTGCCAAGATCATCAACAGCAGCTGAAAAATGCTGGTGTTGACTGCAACGTTCTGTAAAGGATGTGCAACTTTTAAAAAAAATGTACTACTCAAGCATGTATGTCGATGTAACCTGAAAAAGGCGCACTCCAACAGCAGTATCTACCATAGAACAATCTGTCCCTTTTAGTTATTTTATGTACTGTAAGTTCTCTGACGCCTGTTAAGAAAAAACCAGCATTTTTTATATTTTGGATGTGAAAGGAAGTACCGTTTCTCTGAATCTTTAGAGAATGTCACCGTTGTAGGTATGCAGGATCGTGTTATTCTCAAATTGTTAAGCCATTTTCCATCACTTAAACCCTGCTGTATCCATTACTTATCTTTCATTTTTTTTCTTCTTTTACAATTACACTCGTCTCTATCAATGTTATAGTTGATGTGTACGCTTTAGTTAGTTATCTCGTGTGTGTTAACCGAAATGATGTTATTATTTGCCGTTCATTTATACATGTTTCAGCTGCAATTGCGATATTGCTAACTTTTGTTTTTGCGTATGTTTTTCAGCAATAATAAGTTCACTGCTGTAAGTATCCGTAAAATTTGTCTTTGCATAATCCCATATTTGCTTTCAAAACCATTTCAGCTTCCTAACATTGTCCTTAAGCATGACCACTTTCTGTAAATTTGCGTTATATGTTCAGCCTTTGGCACAAGGCACAACTACTGCTTTTTAATATATATAATCTGACTTTATTAACCTTTCTTTATTGTATGTGTGCGTGCATGCACAGGTAAGCTTGACTCTCTCTCTCTCTCTCTCTCTCTCTCTCTCTCTCTCTCTCTCTCTCTCTCTCTCTGTCTCTCTCTCTCTCTCTCTGTCTCTCTCTCTCTCTCTCTCTCTCTCTCTCTCTCTCTATCTCTCTCTGTCTCTCTCTCTCTATATATATATATATATATATATATATATATATATATATATATATATATATATATATATATATATATATATATATATATATTATAAACATGCATACATGTGTGTTATCTTTCCTACGCTATTGGTAATAATTATTGCGGGATGATCGCATCGTTCCTTCATAGCAGAACGCTATATCTGCATGTGCAAAACCACTTGTCACAACACACAACACACTCATGTCGCTTGTGCTTGAATTTGTGCCTATCATTAGGTAAATAGTGTGAATTTTAGCCAAAGGTGGATGTATGTTTAGCTTGCTCAAATGAACGTAAAGAAGTTATGATAATCTTGTTTTTTACGAATACATGAAAATGACAGATAAGTAAACCATGCATGACATGCATGTGTAGCAGTGCAATAGTGGTCGGAAATCGGCGACATAGCTTTTGTGGAGATCGGGAAGCGCCTTCACGGGGTGAGTCTTGAATACTCTGCGACTGTAGGGCAGACACTGTATTCTATCAGAGAGAGAGGGTGGAGGGCAGCATGGCCGAATGGATAAGAGGACTCGCTCTTAAACTTTCAGTGTGCTGATGCCGGGGTAGTGGGTTCCGCCGTACCCCAGAAGTTGGAAATGGTTGGCCTGATGGCGAGGAACAGTGGAGATAGTGAAAGATAATCCACACGCAAAAATCAGTCCGGTGCACTAGAAGTAGGAGCACATGTATGGACTACGCTTGAGTTCAGAGCGAGCGATCTCTCCCCCCCCCCCCCCAATCCCCCCCCCCCCCCCCCCAAAAAAAAAAAATCAGAGTGATAGTGACGGTTATGGCCCACGATGTTCGACCGTACAGAATGGCTGTGCGAGCGTAGACTAAATCATACAGGAATAGACGCATAGAATTAGTTGATCGCTCAAGAAGTAGTAAGTAAAGTGAAAAGAACCCTTCTCCTCGGAGACTTGGTATATAGTGCCTGCATCATGTGTTTTACACACGAATCGGCATTATAGTGGTGGTGTCAGTATCACGCGGGGTGCTTTCACTTCTCACATCATTTCCTTGTTGGTAGGTCAGCTTGGCCGAATGGATAAGAACGCCAGTTCTTAAACATCCGGTGTGCTGATGCCGAGGTAGTGTTGGATAGTTGGACTGAAATGTTGACTTATCGTCCTTGACTTCGGGACGTAAATTACAAGTGCCTCTGAAGTTGGAGTGGTTCACCTGGTGGCGAGGGACACTGTTAACAGGGAAAGCTAATCCACCCGCAAAATTCAGTCCCGGACTACTAGAAGTGGTGTGTGTGGCCTGTTGTACATTTAACTTGCTTCATGCATCTTCCATCAGCTGTTAGTAAGGGCCCAGCAACACATGGAGACATGTTTGGCAAGATTACTTGTAAAATGTACAGCACGGGGTCATGGGCAGATTAATGAGACGGTAGCACAAATAAGGAGGGGATATCCTTGACCCCTTTTGTTTTTTGACATTTTTTAGCTAAGTTTTGATTGAACATTGCTGCCGCTCCGCAAATATGCTTTAATGCTGAGCTCGCATGACATTATTTATGAGTTTATGTTTGACAGTGTTGCCTGTATTTACAAGCTCTCCTCTCTCTCTTTCTCTCCCCTCTCTCTCTTTCTCTCCCTCTCTCTTTCTCACTCTTTCTTTCTCTCTCTCTCTCTTTCTCTCTCTCTCTCTCTCTTTCTCACTCTGTCGCTCTCTCTCTCTCTCTCTCTCTCTCTCTCTCTCTCTCTCTCTCTCTCTCTCTCTCTCTCTCTCTCTCTCTCGCTCGCTCGCCCGCCTTCTCGCTCTGTCTATTTGTTACGTACACAGACAGATATACGCCCGCGCACATTTAAACATGGAAACGCATTACATACATACATACACACACACATACATACATACATACATAATACATACATAATACATACATACATACATACATACATACATACATGCATACATGCATGCATGCATGCATGCACACACACACACACACGTACGTACGTGCGTACATACGTACGTATGTATATTTGCACTCTCTGTTACGTACGTGCGTGCATGTATGCAAGCAAGTGCAGGACCCTTCCACACGCCTTAGGGACATTGGCATAACATGCTACACCCACATTGTTCTAGAGTTATCGGCACTAGGCAGGTGACGTGGTCAGCGTCACGCCGGTCGCATTTACTTCCCGAGATATTTCCTGGTGTTCAGGCTGGGTCGACCTGGGAGCCAGGGTCAGTTTTAAAAATCAGCCCCGACGCGGATTCGAACCCCTGGCCGCCGGACCGGCATGCGAGCAACTATCCACGACACTATGGTGGCTGCCATACATATATCATCATCAAGTGCCTGCCGACTGGCGTAGGCGTTCATGTCTCTCCACAGATCTCGGTCTTGGTGTTCTGGATCAACTCTGCTGATGATATTCCTCCATGCCACCGTCTCAATCCGTCCAGCATCATTTCTCTTGGTCTGTCTCTGCCTCTCTTCCCCTCGATATTTTCAGTTGTCACGATGTTCTCCAATGCCTCTCTTCTCATCACATGACCAAAGAAAGCTGTTTGTCTCTTTCTTATTGTTGTATATAGTGTTCTAGTTTCATTAGTCTCTTTCAGGCAATCGTTGTTAGTTACTCTGGCAGTCCAAGGAATTGCAACATTTGTCTCAGAAACCACATCTCTTTTGCTTCTAAGCTTCTTCCTAATTTGTTCATTTACATTCCAAGATTCGCAGCCATACAGCAAAACTGGTTCTATATAGCATTTCAGCACTCTCTTTCTTACATTCATTGATAGTGACGTATTGCATAAGATAATCTTCGTTTTCTGAAATGCGGCTTTTGCCTGCCCTATTGTGCTCTTAATCTCTGTTGTACATCTTCCATCTGATGTTATAAATGCCCCTAGGTATTTAAAATTATCCCTTCTATTTCTATGTCACATTTTGGTGTCACCATTGTCTTTGGTATACCTTTGTTACTGTTTTCTTGATATTCAAGGAGAGTCCTTTATTTGCACTCTCTGTTACTACAATGTCCAACAATTGCTGTAGGTCTGTTGCATTATCCGCCACCAATACTGTGTCATCTGCATAGCGTATATTGTTTATATTATAACCTCCGATTAGTATTCCTGCTTCTGTTTGATCTCTCTCATTATTACTTCGCTATAGAGGGAGAAGATATCTGGTGACAAGACACACCCCTGTCGTACTCCTAGCTTTAGTTGTTCGTAACTACCCTCTTTATTTACCATTTTAATTGCTGCTACTTGGTTCCAGTAAATATTCTTTATTATTCTTAAATCTGTCCCATCAATGTTGATATTTTCCAACATTTTAATTAGTTTATCATGTTTTACTCTATCAAATGCCTTAGTATAATCTATGAAGCACAAATATATGTCTTTCTGTGTCTCTATTGATCATTTTATTAGTGTTCGTTATATATATATAACTAATTAATTTCCATTTTTATTTTCTTTCTTGTTCTTCTCATTATAATTTTGAGTAGAAGCTTAGTGACATGGTTTATGAGGTTAATTGTACGAAAATCTTCACATTCAATTGCTCCTGGTCTTTTTGGTATAGCTATAAATACAGATTTCAGTATATCGCTCATTAAATATCCAATGTTGTGAATATCATTCAACATTTTGGTTACTATATCTACTCCCAAATACTTCTAATTCTTCTATTGTGATTTCATCTGGCCCAGCTGTTTTTCCTTTCTTCATATGTTTCATAGCTGTCAGCGACTTCTTCTTTTAGAATAGGTGGGCCTTCTAAGTTACTTTCTTCTGTTAATTCTTCCCTTTCTCCATTATATAATTCTCTTATATACTCATTCCACCTTTTCATTATAGCACCTACATACATAGTGGATAATACAAACCTTCGTGCCTTGGAGACCAAAAGAAGTTGTGGCGTTGAAATGGTTATTGCACTCGCCTGTCAACACAAGGGCCCCCGGACACGTTGGAATGTAGTGCTAGGGTTGCATTTTATTTTTTTGCAGTCAGCACCAGGTACGTCTCTGTTGCCGACCTAGAAACTAAAGGCGGTCAGGTGGGATACCCCTGGAAGGCTATCCTGGTGTCAACAAATGCCTGAAGAAGTCGGATGTGTCGACCGAAAGAAGTAAATATCGTAGCTCTGATACAAACATGCAAAACGAAGTTATGTTCAAAACAAATATTCCGAGCGAACGAAGAAGTAGAAGATTAGATACTGAACTTGTTACTTCACGAGTGGCATTCGTATACCAAGAACATGGGCCTCAGATTCTTTTTGCTGCTAAAAGTCAACTTTATAGCTAGGTGGTACTATTAAAGCTTAGTTCATCACCGAAACTTTGTGACTGTTCTTTATGTAAGTATTAGGTGGCATTCCAGCTATTTAGTCACACTGCAATAAGTTAAATGTTAGCTACGTTTCGAACAAATGCATATTTTCTTCTTCGATTTTCAAGTAGAAACAAACATGGTGTGATTATTAATTGGATAAGCCCGGGTATTGAATTATTATTCATTTCGTGTGTGTGTGTGTGTGTGTGTGTGTGTGTGTGTGTGTGTGCGTGCGTGTGGAGAGAGAGAGAGAGAGAGAGAGGGAGAGAGAGAATTTAATCAAAATGTGCATTTCATTGTGGCTGAATATTTCTAAGTTCTCTCACAAACAGAAACGGGGAATTCGCAACTGTCGTCAGATTGGAATTGTGATTGGTCTAGTTGGCTATACTATGCGAAGAGAATGATAGGAATATAGTGTCACTTGCAAGAGTTGTAGAAAAAGAACTAGCGAATGATAGTATCAAACCAAGTAATAGACAGTGCTGTATTATGGCTTGAATAGACAAGTAAATTAATTGAGAAATATCAGAGCGAAGGCTATACAGACACATCATCGTCAGTGCCGGTCGACAGGGAACTCGAGTGAAAAAAAACATCAAGTTTTTCAACCTTACGTTTGCTACAGGTAGAAGCTTTGAAAGTCTGCATGTCTGTACTCTGTTTGCCGATACATTCACTGCGGTAAGCGCTGTTAGCTTATATTGCCAGTAAATACACGGCATTTGACGGGAGTTTTTTCCCCCCCAGAGTGCTTTGCCAAATTTTGGTGCGGTGCTTGTTGGTTTGATCTCCTTTGCGCCCACCTACCTGTGGCATTGCGAGATCTGGTGAGCTTGTATAGCAGGCGCTGCATAGGACTAGTGCTCACCATCGCACACGCTGCTGCTGTCATGCAGCGACAAGTGGACCACCGCAATCTGAAGTTCTCCTCTTGGCCGCTTGTATAATGAGCAGCTAACTCGGTCTACAGAACTTTCGGCCCTCCTACAGTACTTTGTAGTTGCCTTGCCATCGTTGACCTGTCTTGAATGGGAGTAATCCAGATGTGCTGTATTAGAAACACCATAACGTAAGTAGCAAGTTCCATTAACTCATTGTGTACTAAGCATATCATCACACGTTTGACACCTTTTGACTCAGCCAGTTATTATTATATTAATACACTCTGTCCTATTAGCCTGCTCTGTGGCGTAAGTGTTACGGACGCAATTCGTAATCCCGCATACTGCGTTCCAAACACATCTGCGGGCGAGTTGGCAGTAGACCGCCTTGCGTTATTTGTCATACAATGGTATGAGTACCGGTCATTCAGAAAGCAATGGCTAACTGCTGAACGTAAATTTGTCAAGGAATCACAAACAGCCAAACAAATGCTGGAATTGACTGCTGCGTCCTGTAAAAGGATATGCAACTAACTTTTAACTGTTATATTGCTTTTAATCCCATGGATTGCGTGGTGTGTGATTTTCCTTTTCTACTGTATCTCAACAAGAGCTTCGTACGTTTTCGTAAGATTTTACAATGTGTCCAAATCATAATTCTATTAAAAAGGTATTGTTATAAAATAATTCTCTAACTGGTCCTATTTATTTTAACATGCAAAAAGTTTCTCCTTTTATGCGTATTACCAACTTAGGCCTAATCTAGGCCAGTTCGTATGCTTTGTGCTGAATTATAAGCTGGCTACATTCTAATGTACCTCTGCAGATGTGAACCTCCGAATACCGGTCTTGCACGCTTGGAGGTGGGAAGGGGGCCTGTGTGGTACAGTTGCAGTGTATCTCCAGTAGACTGGAGCAGTCCGGCAGAACAGTCGCTACCCAACCTCAGTCTGATAGATGCAACCTTTTCAGGCCCTAGACGACCTGGGTGCCAGTGCATTGGACGTAAGAGTTAACACTTAGTCTTCCAGAGGACTCTTCAACCAACCAACGCCCGGTGTGTTTGCTTAATTTTATGAAAGTCATGCGTGATGTGTCACAATGGTGATTTCATCCCAGGGGTATGCCTTGCGGAATCTTCTGGGACTGACAGATGTTTTTGCTCGTGTCCAGTCATCAGCATTATTAAGCTGCATCTCCGCATTCAAGGTCGACTGTGATGAGACTTCAGCGTCATTTGTTTCGTATATTGTGGCCTATGTGGTTTCTGAGGTAAACGCAAAGGATACCACAGGCAAACGAATGAGATAGTCCTTCAGGGAATAAATAAAAACCATAAACTGATTAAATAAATTTGACGCAGACAATCAATAATTTGTAGGGGACACGTTTTGAGACAATGAAGTGAGAACTTGCAAGCTTGATGTGAAAGGAGCAAAAGAAAGGCATAAAACCTGGCTGGCTCGGCCACATAGCTTCAATGCAACAAGAACAGAAGCCTGACTCATGAATGGTGATGGTGTGGGATTATCAAACATTACTTCTCACGTTTATCGGCATGGCACATGTTGTTGATGATGATATACCCAGTACATTTTCTTTACTAATTCCAACCTACCGTTTCGCATTTGCTTCTTAAACCCAGTGTCTTCGACAATTATGCAGTGAATCGCCTTCTAGACAGTTGTTTTAAAGGAACAGCTTTCTAGCACGAAGAGAGCTAACTGCTGAAGTAGACTGTATGTTGAATAAACTGTCAGAAGTGAGTCCAATCAAAAGGCAAAGACTATTTTACACGCCTCAGTCCGTATAGGACGTATGGTGCTAGACCCATGTTATTATGCCCACTCGGCTCTGGGTTGGTCATGTGGTCAATATCATTCCGGCTGCCTTTACTCTGCATGTCATTTCTTGGTGTTCATTTTAGGCTGGGTCAACCTGGAAACCCGAGTCAATAACAATCAGTTTCGATGGGGATTCGAACATGTGACCACTGGGCCGGCAGACAAGCGTGCTAGCTACTGCGCTACCGCGGCTCCCTGTGAGAACACATGCTCCTATTTTATTTTCCCTGGTCAATGTAGACCGGTGTCAGACGCTGCCGTCAGGCTGTGAAGTGTGAGGTCTTCACACGTTCTAGGCCACGACATGATCAGGTGAGGTGAACCATTTCGATTCCTGTCTCCCCTGGGCTGGCGTACTAGCGAAGTTGATAGAGAACTGCGCTGGTACTGTTATGAGCACGGTGGGGCGGGGGTCGACGCCTGGGCTCATCGCTTGTCGGAGGAAATGATTGGCCACCAATTCCTCCATGTTATCTGGCCTACAAAATGTGATGATGCTGTTATATCAGAGTCCCGAAGCAGAAAACTGCTTCGGGACAATTTATTTTGTATTATTATTTCTCCCCTGACAATTACCAGAAATTGTGACAATACTCTGATAGCCATTTTATGTGGATGAACCTAACCCCACCGCCCTACTAGTCGGAAAATGTAACCGGGTCCATTGCATTGTGTATGTATGTGAGTGTGTCATTATATATCAAACAAAAGGGGCTAATGAAAGAAATACATTGTAACTATAAGAACCTGCTACTGAGTGAGTGCGTGGCGCGACACTGTGAGCTGTGAGTTTCGTGTGAAGTGCTTTTGAATCTGCCCGAGGTTTTTTGGAATGTGACTGCATGTTCGGAGTGATGGCAGATGGCTATGTCCCAGAGTTGACCGGTTTTTGCCTTATGCAGAAATGCGTGGCTGCTGAGCTTCTGGTTGACTGCCACTGCCATCGACGATGAACTGTATTTCGTGGACTGTGTGGGTGAACATCTAGGAAACATCCAGATGGGAAAATGGCTGCAGATTCCATCAGAAATGAACTGGGTGTTTTGTGGGGGACTATTGTGTTGACATTCTGGCGGCGGCATTATGCACAGTGCATCTGTGCGGGCTGTTGTTTGTCGAGTCTCCTGTCTTTTCCACTTTTCACATTGGGCAGTGGGGAGCGTTTTGTATGATATTCACTGGCACAGGAACGGAGCATAATGGGGACGACCCGTTGCTGTGAAGTTGGAACTGCGACTAACTAACTAACTAACTAACTAACTATAAGGAAAGGAAAGTATTCTTTGGCCATACAATGCGAAAAGGGGCATTGGAGGATATCGTAATCTTTGGGAAGATCAAGGTAGAAAAGACAGCCAGACTGAGAGAAATGGTGTCTTGGTGGTTTCAGGCGGTGGCATGGGGGGAATATCATCAACAGTAGATCTAGAACACTAACAGTCGAGATCTCTGCTGAGACATAAACGACTACGCCATATGGCAAGACACATGATGATGATGATGTATATCTTTAGCTCTGTGAAAACCATGCGATCGTGTGTGAGTTGCCGCAATAATCACTTCATTCCTTGAGTATCTATTGCGAAACCTCTGGAGCTGAAAGAGATTATTCATTTGTGCTATCACTTAATCGCTCTGCTCTATTTTTACCCCTATTTTCCGTGATACTTCTGTTTGTTTTAGCTTTTGCTTCCTTCACTTGCAACGTGTTCTTCTCTGCAGATGTGCATTCTTAAACACGATTCGTTAACACGTCTTCTAAAGCCCAACTATAGCCTTGTTATGTGAAAGTTTAAAATATCGCACGCCGTATAACAGCATCGTTTATAAGATTGCCTATACTTTACCGCGGGTAATGAACAGGTAGCTCACACAAACTCCCAGAATGTTTTTCCTTCTCCCGACTGGAATTCCAAGTCCCCACTGCGATGTGCGTACAGTGGCTACGTCATCGAACAAGGTGCAGCTCAGATGCGCAGACCTTCGTAAGCACTGGCATTTTTAGGAGGTACTGGTGGGTTCATCGCTAAAGGATGTTTCCAAAATAGAAGGTTGAGTAAGGTTGCCCTACATTTTGTGTGTAAGAAGCAGCAAAAAATAAAAAAAAAAGTGTGTCTGATGTGAGTGCAACTTGTGATATTCTTATCTGTCTAAGAACACGGAGTGTTCGTTCGTTTGAGTCTGGGGTTCCTGGCATGTCAGCTTTTGATGAATAAATTGCATTACTTTTGTTGTTAAAGGCATGAAAGTAAATAATTGATATATATAAAGATCTTGAATGGCAATCCCAAGGCATGTTGCCGTGGGAGTGTGAAGTGTTAGGCCTTTACATATTTATGAGTTATGGTAAAGTGAACTGGGGTGAACATCTCATTTTCTCAACTCTTTTACTTCCCATATAGTTTCCAGGAAATTATTAATTATGTTAGCCATCGTATACAGCTAGGTAAATCCCCAGCTAATATCCAATCCACCAGCTAATAGGGGTTCATAAATAATTGCACACATATTGTTTGAGGAAAGGAAAGAATTAGAGACTAGAGGTCGCTAATAGTAGTAGGGGAACGAATCAGAGAATAGAGGACGCTTATAGAAGTGCTGGAAAGAATTAGAGAGTCCCTAATTCTTTCCCACTTCTGTGAGCGCCAAACAAAACGTGTGTATTTATTTATGAACTGTCTTAGTGGCCTCAAAGGGTTCCCCGGTTGATATTTATGTGTAATAGAGGTTCAGTCCGGGTCATTATATTTCTAGATAAGACTTACCTGTGAGCCAATAACCATGACGTGTCTTGTCAGCTGGCGTGCAATATCACACTTCTCCACTTCTCGTGACCTCAAAGTGAATGTACCCGTGCATGTACCTGTTTACCGTGTCACTGCTGAAGGACTGTCAACCATCTCTTGTCATCTTCAGTACCTTTAAATTAGTTACTTATGTTCCAATTTTTAATTCTTGTTATGTGGCCAAAATGTTGACTGGCCTTTTGTGTTGTTTGTGATAAGGTGTCTGTGTCTTCGCCTCTTCCAAATCAAATAATTTATATTGCTTAGTTTGGTTGCGCACGGTATTTGCAATATTCTTCCGTAACAACTCAGTATGCCAATATAGATCCAATAAACAGACTACCATCCATCCATCCATGTGCCATGCCGGTAAGCGTGGGCGGTCATGTTCTGCCATCTCATTCGATCACCAGAGTCGTGGATCAGCTCTGTGTTCTTGTCTCGACTATGCCATGTGGCCAGTCTATCCAGGTATTTACTTCTCGGTCTCCCCCTTGGTCTCTTCCCTTCGATCTTGCCAGTTGTCACCAAGTTCTCCAAGTCATTTCTTCTCATAACATGCCCAAAAAACTTTGACTGTCTACGTCTAATGACTCTAATCAGTTTACGATCTTCATTTGTTTCTTGAAGGACTTGCTCATTGGTTGTTTTTTTTTCTGTCCGTCCATGGTATTCTTTGCAATTTTCGTCAGAAACCACATTTCTACAGCCCTCAGATGTTTTTCAGCTTGACTGCTTATTGTCCACGCTTCACATTCATACAAAAGCACAGGTTCTATGTAGCACCTCAACACTCTTTTTCTCGTTTCAATTGATATCTTTTTATTGGTCAGTATGTTTTCCATCTTGCAAAACTGCTACCTTCGCAATGGCAATTCTTGTTCTAATCTCTTCAAGGCATCTCCCATCAGATGTTATGACTGTGGCGAGATAACAGTATCGATTCACTTGTTTAAGAATATGCCCATCTACTCGTATATCACATTGTGGTATTTCCTTCTTCCCAGTGACGACCATAATCTGTGTCTTCTTAATATTCAGTTCTAACCCTAGTTGTTCAGTGTGCAACAACCGCATCTACTAGATCTTGCAGGTCCTGTTCATTGTCTGCAATCAAGACTGTATCATCTGCATTTCTAATGTTATTGATGTATCTTCCCCCAATGTTGATTCATTCCATATCTTCTATATTTCTGAATATTTTCTGAAACAGACTACAGGCCAAGTTAAATACATGCACAAAACGTATTCCGTGCACTAAAACATTTGCCTGGCTGAGAGTGAGCGATATATATATAGAGATATATAGATATATATATATATATATATATATATATATATATATATATATATATATATATATATAGAGAGAGAGAGAGAGAGAGAGAGAGAGAGACGTTTGGCATCCTATCCTGTCAAAAGACAGAAGGCATAATTCGTTAAGGAACCGCTTCCCTCACATTTTCTTACGCACAGCTAGAATTTTCTCATTCGTGCCAGTGTTTGGGGGAAATGAAAGAGCTGATATGCCGGTTGGTTCTGTCACTATATCAAAGTACGGTTACTCAGTATATCGATCCGACGTTATATAACCCACTTAGATAGTTAGGCCGAAACGATAATGTTCACCTGAATCAAATAACGCCCATAGTCACAGTACGCAAGTTGGAATTTTTTTTTAAAATGCAACTCACCTAGCATACGGGTAGACACATCAGTCAACACCCCACAGGAGTCGGCGCCGTATGCTGATAGAGTTATTACAGAGAGGATCGGAGGGTGTATGAGCATCCCCTGGGTGCACTGGCGCTAATCCGCACTGAAAAGAACATTGTGAGAATTTGTTCAGTATGCATCGGCATGCATGTAGCAAGTGGTGAGTAGACAGCAGAGGTCGAGAGCGCGCGCGCGCACACACATACACACACGAGAGAGAGAGAGATCCATTTGAAAGGTACATGCACGGTGGATTCGAACCCGTTTCCTTCACATGACTGTTGAGTAACTGAAATGTGCACACTGGGCAGCTAGTCACCCATGAAAAGTGTGTAAATATAAAAATGGCGACAGCTGTGGAATTTAGTGGGTGGTGATTTTATATTTATAGCTGGCGTTGAATTTTGTCCAGTTTATGAGTGCATGCGCACGCGCGCGCGCGTATCCTAAGCATGAAGCAATGCTATACTTATTGTCATAGAGTAATATAAATAAAGTGCGCTGATTACCTCGTTGCTACTGATAACCCTCTATAACATAATACACACGCCTGAAACTCCAAGTGCAGTTGCATCACACTTCCATGTGGCTCGGTCTCTTTCCACAGCGCGGAAAGCATCGCACAAAGCACGAACTCCGCAGCTCTAGCGACGACCCACAGAGGTCTCCGAAAAACGTAACTCGTGAACCGAAGGATGCGGCCCGGAATCGAACCCACGACGTTTGGAGCCCGAGTCAAAAGGGTTGACCACTTCGCCACGGAGACTCCTAAAATTATACAAATTTTGGATTTTATATCCAGGATTATCCAGCATTATAAAAATGCTGGATGCCAAAGAAACAGTGACTGTAAGAAAACTTAGCGTTTGGTTGAGAAAGAACAATAACATCGAGCTATCCAAAACAACTTTGTGGAAAATTATAAGGACATTATCTTCACGGTAGAAATATTCTTTGCGAGCAACCGCATTTAAGAGCCATGAGAAGCAGACACCTACGTGAAATAAGGGAAATGCGCAAAGAAAATTATGGCATAGTGTATTTGGATGAAATGTGGATCAATGCGCACCACACAAGTGATAAGGAATGGCAATCAGTGGATGGACAGATAAAGCGATATGTGCCCAGTAGTATAGGACAGCTTTTGGCCATGGCCCACGCTGGTAATACGCATAATGGCTTACAATAGAATGCTGGGCTCGTGTTCGTATCAAAGCATACAGACAATAGGGATTATCATAATAAGATGAATGATAATGTATTTAGAGATTGGCTTGAGAATACTGTGCTTCCGTCGTGTCCAATTATGGACAAAGCATGATATCAATGTTGTTGCCCAAGAAGACAGAATACCTACAGCAACGAGCACAAAGGGTGCAATAAAGATATGACTCCGAATGGAAAACATACCATTCAAAAATGGAAACATGATGACTAAATTGCGGTATCATTTCTGGTCAGTCCATACGCACATTAACGCACAGCTATTTGGAAGCTTTCACGAACTCAATATAAAAAGCTAACATGAATACTTGAGTACACAATATTAACCAGCAGCTGAAGAAAAAAGAAGGAAATGAAAAATAAGGTAAGAAATATATTCCTTCTACTTTCCTGTCAATTTACAAATTATTTACCCCATACCTCTGTAAATTCTCTGTCTTTACTAATATTACACATTGCACCCCTCTCGAGATTCTCCTTGGTGAAGTGGTCAAACCGTCTGACTCGGGTTGCGAAGGTTGTATGTTCGATTCCGGGACACGTCCTTTATTTCACGAGTGCATTTTTTCGGAGACTCCCGAGGGTCGTCGCTGGATGTACGGAATTCGTGCTTTGTGCGACGCTTTCCGCGCTGCGAAAAGAAACTGAGCCATATGGAATAAAAACCCGGTGCAATGCAGCCGACCCTGTCGACTTTTAAGCTACTTCTTTCATTGCACCCACTCCCATACGAATCCGGATACGCCTTGTGTGTCATCTGAATTGGCGAGGCATTCATTACTGTAAACACAAATTTGTTAGCGAGAAATCACTAGTTTCTCAGCAAAACATAAAGAAATGTCGCCGCTTTCGATGATTTAAGTTGCTTTTGGACCTATCAAAGACATATTCCTTGGGTGGGGGTAAATATAAGACGGCAGGAAATATTTCATAACGATGCAACAGACGGTTTTCAAAATAATTGATTGTGAATGACGGCATTCGTTTGTGGACATACTATAGTTTAATTAGCCTCTTCCGGGCAGTCATTGTTAGTTATTTTTGGCAGTCCAGGGTATTAACAAGGTATTTGTCTCAGGAACCACTTCTCCGTTGCTTCTAATTTGTCTTAACGTTCTATTAACCGCATTACTGAGAAAGTAAACAACACGTATGCGATCGTTACAGTTAAGTTAACACTCCTGCACGAGAATCTCACGGTGTTTTAAAATATAGTTCATAAATAAACACACGTCTTGTTTAGCACCCATAGAAGTTGAAGAGAAGTAAGGATTATAGGACGCACTGGATAACATAAAAATTGAAAACTGGTTGTCACCTCCAAATGACGACATCGTCTCGCTGCAAAATATAATAAGCATCATGTATTGTTTGGCACTCATAGAAGTAGAAGAGAAGTAGGGATTGGAGAAACCGCGTTTATTTATTAACTGTCCCCTATTGAAACCTCTTTGTTCAAATATAGTTCGTTGAGATTTCTGTATGTGACCTTGCGCGGCAAAACTTTACCTTGTTAGACTTGAATTCACATGTAAGGGAACTGTCGAAGGATCTAGAATTTTTCCATCCCGGTGTGTTGAAAGTGAGTATATGATGAGGAAGATCGGTGTCAGGGGCATATCTGTAGATTGGTAGACAATAAGGAAATACAAAAACCGTACCTACATACCTCCGTACCTACATACCTCCGTACCTACATACCTCCGTACCTACATACCTCCGTACCTACATACCTCCGTACCTACATACCTCCGTACCTACATACCTCCGTACCTACATACCTCCGTACCTACATGCCTCCGTACCTACATACCTCCGTACCTACATACCTCACCTGTCCTTTCTATCCGGATTTGCTCGGCTTGTCACTGGAGTTCTCTATTTGTTTTATTAAGATCTTGAGTATGGTGCTGTCGTTATGGACTACCCCCGCTGGTGTTAGATAAACTTGGGTAATATTGACTGTCACTCTCTTCTTTGTATGTTCTGTGAAGTACGTGGTAAGTGACATCAATCACAAGTGCTGATTGGTTTATGTGTTGATTTATGATGACTCGAATCCGCACGTATTGGTCGACACTCATAGAAAGAAGCCAATGGTTGTTTGACATAGTGTTTTCAATTTGTGTGTATTTAATAGGCGGTGGTGTTATTTACTTAACTCTTAGAGTGCGTTCTTAAAACCGTCTGTTTACAGGTGGATCTCATCAGAACTGCAAAGACTAGTGCTAAAAAATAACAAACATACAGTAAATGGAAATTGCGCACAATAGGACTAAAATATTTTGACAGACTCACTAGTGCTTATTGAGAGAGCTAAACAGATTCCAGCAAAACGAGAGGTGGGGAAAAAACTGGCGTTGCATGGGATTGAGAAAACCCGACAATAGAATCAATAGAAGGTCATGTCTGTTAAACCAACAGGGCGAATGAAATAGAGGGAGCGCTAAAAGCACACGCAGAAGAGAATTGGAGACAGGTGAAACATTTAGGGAGGACATGAAGGAAGTTGCGAGATATAGCAGTATATATCTGTTGACTTGAGTTGGTTGAGGGACTGTGCTGCAGTGAAGATTAGAGGGCATAAGAAGACGAGTCTCAACAACTGGAGTGTGGTAAACTGAGGATGATTCCTGGACCACTTGGAGTGGTACATGGTATGCTAAGTGTTCATGTAAACAACTAAAGTGTACAAACATTGTTACTTGCCAACTTTTAGCTTACCTGCCAGTGTATACTTCCTATTTGATTTGTTGACGATGGTGATGATGATGGTGATATAATCAATCCTATAAGCTGTGAGCAGGTAGATCTTCTCAGCCCATTGCCTGTCTGACAAAGGCCCAGTGTAAGTGTATTAATGATGGTAGTTTGTGGTGGGTGCAGCTTGCGTCGCCCGCTTGAGTCTTCTAATCTTGGACACTTGTAGCATTCATGCAGCGGATTCATAATGCTGAGAGCAATGCCTACAGTTCTGTTCACTCTGTGGATCTGTTCTAATTAGATGTTTGTTGACCTGGGCAGGACCTATTAGCTTGAAGATTAGAGACATGGCAGTTGGGGTGGAAGGGGGGGGGGGGGGGGGGTGGGGGGGGGGATAATGTGCACTCCCGTCTCTTATTTCAGGAACCATGTCTTTCATTACTATTCTTTCCAAACCACCGTGATGTAGATCATAGCTAAAGTATGTCAATGTCTGAGATCCAGATACCTCGGGAAGAAACAACACAGACAGTTACCCAAGTTCAGGACGAAGCATTCGACATATTTTGTCATGGTTTTGTCGTGGTTCGCTGTCTCACACGATCAGCAGAGTCATGGGTCAGGTATGTGATCTTGTTTCGGTTATACCAATAGGCTAAGCCAGTGGTTCTCAACCTTTTTTGGCCCATGCCCCCCTTCACTATATTTTCAGAACGTCATTCCCCCCTTTCATATCCCCCCCCCCCCCCCCGCCGGAGGGGGGGGGGGTGCCCCACCGGATAAGAACCACTGGGCTAAACCATCCGGATATTTATCTCTTTATATAGCCTTTACTTTTCCCCACCAATTTTACCAGTTGTCACTAAATTTTCCAATTTATTTCTACTCATAATGTGCCGAATAAATATTGACTGTCTACGCTTCATTTCTTGAACCGGTTAACGGTTTTCATTTGTTTCTTGTAAAATGTTCTTATTGGTTTGTCTGTCCGTCCATAGTATTCGCTGCATTTTCTCATAAACCACGTTTCTACTTCCATTAGGTCTTTCTGAGATTGTCTGCTAATTGTCCATGTTTCACATGCATACAACAGTGCATGTTCAATGTAGCATTTCAATACTCCCCATTGCAATTGACAGCTTTTTATTGTTCAGTAGGTCTTCCGTCTTGCAGATGGAAATAGCGATTCTTGTTCTAATCTCTGCAAGGCACCTTCTATTGAGTGTTATGACTGTTTCGAGATGGTTGCACTGATTCACTTAAACACACTGTTTAATGTTTAAGATTTCTTCCATTTGCTTGGATGCTACAAAGTGGTATTTCCTTCTTGGAAGAGAACATGATCTCTGTTTTCTTACAATGCAATTCTAAACCCAGTTGTTCACTGTGTACAATCATGTATCACGACCTGTTCTATAAAAGAAAAAAGAAAAAGATTTACCATGTGTTAATGCAATCGTCATTGAAGATATATAAATATAGAATATTTATGTTTTACCTATGTCTGTGTTGCGGTTAGGGGGACCTTGCCCTGCGTAGTGTGTTGCTAGTTGTTGGTTCACTGACGTCACTGCACTTCGGTAAAACTAATTTGCGTTCCACGACCCCCGGCAGATATCGAAGGTTATAGGGGCTAATTATCCCAGATGCACGTTGGTTTTGCCAGCACCCAATATCGCATCGGTTTCTGGAATCAAGCAAGCTATAAACGCCTTAAAGAAGCTGGAAATGAAAAGTGAGCTGGCGGAAGAAATATAAATTGATGCAAATTAAATATATTGGCCGTATTTAAGGACGCAAACCAGCGATTGCTAGTAGTTAGACAAGTAAGATAGTCTTAAGACTCCCCATAAACGCTTGCTACGTGAAGATAAATAACAGATGGAACAATATATTTAAGAATGCATGAATTTGGATTTACGTGTTGATACTGCAAGGGTGGGCAAACGAAGTAATGAATCCGACGTGTTTACAACCGTTGTGTTACTGGAACGATCAGCATCTATTCCTCCTCTTCTTCTTCTTCTTCTTCTTCTTCTTCTTCTTCTTCTTCTTCTTCTTCTTCTTCTTCTTCTTCTTCTTCTTCTTCTTCTTCTTCGTCGTCGTCGTCGTCGTTCTTCTTTCGGTATGCATTTGTGTAAGGTTTACTTCCTATAGACGTATTCCACCCAAGATAACGGACTCTCGAAGCTACGGTCTTTACTATACGATGTTTCGTTGCCCTGTGCACTATTCACTTTTTTATTGCTCTGTACTAGCAAAGCGATATGATTATGAGTGATATAAATTGATAAAACAGGAAGAAGTAAGAATCATAGAAATGGTTGCACCATTGGTCTGAACGCCTCAATATAAACTTTCTGTTGCGCGAGAGACTTGACTGGCGACGCCGTGTTTTTCTTATCATGAATTAGCAGGTCAGTCGTCTTAAGATATTTGTTTCCACCAGCCCGTCGAAGCCAATAAACTAGTATAGGTATATGAGTGTTATCACCGCCAGTTAATCTCTGTGTTGTGGCTCAGCTGTGATTGTAGCAATGGCCCGTTTGTTTAGCGTCACGTAGTTTCTTTCTCTGGCGCCGAATTAGCGGAATGGGAATTCTGAGAAGTGTATCCTGGTGAGTTGTGGCTTCATTTCTTGGCAATATTTTGGCAATGTGTCCCAGTTTTAGCGTGTTTGTGGTGACAATGTTGCTGTTTGTTGCCTTCGGGGTTGTTCTATATATGACTGTGTGGTGTATTTCTGGTTGTTTTAACAATACATTCCTGTCTGTCTGTATTTCTGGAATCATATATAATATTTCGAGATAATAGATTACTAAAGTTTTTTACGCGACTATGGAACATAACAAATAACCATATTAGTATACATTTCATAAATTGACATGTGTTTTAGGCGAAATATACTTCTAGATAGACAGACAGATATATAGATGGTTAGTTACCTACGTACGTGGGTGGGTAGGTCGCTGTGTCTGTATACAGTATGACTTTGAAATAGACAGCAAATGGATCAACTGAATTCGCTTTACGTGTACATAAGACGTAAAGGCATGGGTGCCGAATTCAACGCTTTCATCTTCTACTAGTTTCTCGACCTTCCTGTACTATAATCCTTGGTCAAATTTCAGCCAAGGGGTTAGGGGACGCAGTTCGTAACCCCGCATTGTGCGTTCGAAACACAGTTGCGGGCGACTTTGCAAGAGACCGCCTTGCGTTTGTTTTGTTTTTTCTATAAAATGCTATGGGTGCCGTCGTTCAGAAAGCATTGGCAAACTACTGAACGTAAACTTGCCAAAAGATCAAAAACAGCTAAACAATTATAGGGTTGACTGCGACGTCCTGTAAAGGATATGCAACTAACTTAGCATTGCCTATGCCGGAATTCTGTAGCGAAAGTGTAGCGAACGCGATTCGCTAGCCCGCATACGTCGTTCGCAATCAGCTGCTGGCGATTTGGAATCAGGCCACCTTGTGTTGATTTTTAACAATGGTGTGAGCATGGCAAACTATTGAACGAAAACTTGACTATTAAATGACAAGCATAAAAACGCCGGGATTAATACCGACGTCCTGTAAAGGACACGCAACTAACATTGCTTATATATCCATACTTTTTGACCACTTTTATGACGAAAGCACAGTGTACATTATTGCTGACGCGTGTAGTCCATGGGCAGAACCTGTCATGGAATATGTGTATGTGTTGAACAGACGACAGCTAGGGACTTATGAGCGGCTTACATGAGCGGAATATTACTTTAAGAAGAGGGAGAAGTGAGACGTTGGAATGTAGTTAATCTTCTCAATCCTCGCTGCGAGCGTTTACATTTCTGTGATACTTATAAAGTCCCTTACCAACAGATGGAGCTGTGATAGCGTAGCAGCTAGACCCTGACCTATTGTAACGGTGGTCTTGGGTTCGATTCGTATCAGAGCAGTTTCGTATGTTTACATTGGACTCTCATGTCGACCCCGTCTAAAGTGGGTACCAGGAAATGTCTTGAGAAGTAAAGGCGGCCGGTGTGATACCAATCACGTCACCCACTGAGTGTCGTATGGTCAATTCAAATACGGGCCTTACTCCATATGCCCACTGCACTTTAGGAGTGTACAAGGGACCGTTACTGTTTTTTGACTTGTCAGCTCATTTACTGATACCTGTCTCTCCATGATATCCCTGTCTCTTTAACTGTACAACTTGTTACAATATGTTCCAGTTTTTATCTTCGCCTACTGTGTCCTCAAATTGGTAACTATCTCATACTTATGTTTATGACATATTGTTTTTGTTTCTTATCTATTAAATATTTATGTTGCTCGTGTGTGTGTGTGTGTGTGTGTGTGTGCGTGCGTGCGTGCAGGATATGCGTATCTCTATCTGTGTGTGTGTGTGTGTGTTTCTTGGTATGTCTGTCTATCTGTCTCGCCCTCGCGTTAAAACAAAAGAATAGTGACACTATAGCCTACAGATGGTTGGCGACTCCGTCCCATAGAATACTTGAGCTGCAAAATCCAGTTTTTATGCCTCAAGAGGGCAGAAAATATCTTTGTTGTACTATTCATTGCTTCCTTGGTGGGCCCCGCAAACATTTGGTCGGGATAAGACAGTACACCTGGACAGGTCAGACTTGCAGAGGTTGCGATTCCCGGTGGTCATGCTATTGTACATACCATGTACGCATTATCTTCTTCTGCGTTCATCCAGAGTTTTTTTTCTGACGTGATTGCGTTGTGCCTGTTTACAGCTGAGCTGCGTTCTTGCGCCGTTAGGCCGACACATCCTACTTATGCGGGCGTCTGTTGACGGGGTTAACCTTCCCGGGTGTTTTGAAGGCCATTTGACTCTCACTCGACCGTAGTTGCGTTGTGCCTGTTTACAGCATGGCTGCGTTCTTGCGCTGTTAGGCCGACACATCCCACTTCTTCGGAAGTTTGTTGACCGGGTTAGGCTTCCCGGGTGTTTCGAAGGACTTTCGACTCTCACTGTTGTGGTGTCGTTCATATCCCAGCTGGTTAAGTTGGAACGGCCAAAGACTTCACGGTCAATCCTGAAGGGAAGGCAGGGACAGGCCATGGGCATTCTCCGCTATCCAAAGAGGCTTCCGTAATTGCAGAGCCTAAACATAGCGCTCTGGTATTGGGCTCACCCAAGAAATCGTAACGTCCTGGGCACGGCACTTCACTTCCTCACTTCCGTATATTGGGCATTTCGTTTGCCACAGGCCGCTCCCACACAAACCAGGAGAGAGTCTGTAGACGACATTCACTCAGCAAGCTTTCAGTTCAGACTTTCCACGAAATGGGTTTGCCGAGTGACTAGAATGCCGGATTCTCCTTCGGGGGATCCGGGTTCGAAGCCTCGGTAAACTGGAGTTTTTTCTGTCCGGAACAAAAAGAAAAATCTAGCCTGCACGGTTCGCGGCGACTGCACTAGCCAGGCGGCCTTAATTCCTCAGGCTCAAAACCCCCTCTACCATACACCACAAGGTACTATATTGGCAGTAAATGGCAGGGGGTATGAGGAAAGAAAAAAACGCACCGTTTACATTTCATTTGCATTAATCATCATGTCATGCCGATAAGCGTGGGCGATTATGGTTCACTATCTCACACGATCACCAGAGTCTCGAATGAGGTATGTTTTCTTGTACTGATTATACCATTTAGTTAGGCCATCTTAGCATCTATTTCATTTTCATATCCTTGCTTGTTTTCCATCAAGTTGTCTAGTTGTCACCAAGTTTTCAAGTTTGTATCTCCTCATAATGTGACCAACTAATATTTACTGTCTACGTCTAAATTCTCTAGTCAGTTTACAGTATTCGTGATCATCTTCTGCTGATACCATTCACAGTGGTGTATATAGGCCATCTTTCAATTCGCACCATGCCCTTCGTAGACTTTCTCATGGTTTGTTGGATTTTGCAGCTAAAGTGTTCCACGGGATGATGTAGGTTTTCATAGTACCAGAAACATCAGGTGTAGTTTCCAAACTCTAGAAGTACAGTGGATCCCTGCCCACTTTAATATGTGTGGAAATGTGATGATGTACACATGTGGTTAGTTAGTTAGTTAGTTAGTTAGTTAGTTAGTTAGTTAGTTAGGCTAGTTAGTTAGTTAGTTAGTTAGTTAGTTAGTTAGTTGCTGTTCCAAATTCACAGCAACGGGTCGTCCTCATTATGCTCCGTCCCGGTGCCAGTGAATATCACACAAAATGCTCCTCACTGCTCCATGTGAAGAACAGACAGGGAGTCTCGACAAACCAATAGCCCTGACAGGTACACTGTGCATACTGCCGCCGCCAGAATGTCAACACAAAGTCCTCCACGAAAAATACAGTTCATCGTCGATGGAAGCGGCAGTCACTAGAAAACCAGCAGTCACACATTATTGCACACGGCAAACCAATCAATTCTGCGACTGCCGGCCGCCATTATTCCGAACATGCTATTCACGCTACAGACAACCGCGGACGAGATGTTAAAGTATTTCACTGTACGTAATGCCGCCGCCAGAATGCCAACACAACTGTCCTCCACGAAAAATACAGTTCATCGTCGATGGAAGCGGCAATCATTAGAAAACCAGCAGCCACAAATTATTGCATAAGACAACCCGTTCCGTTTTGCGACAAAGCCAGGCACAAAGCCAGGCGCCATTTTTCTGAACATGAAATTTGCGCTACAGACAACCGCGGACAAATGTAAAAGCATTTCACTGTACATAATGCCAACACTAAAGTCCTCCATGAAAAATACAGTTCATCGTCGATGGAAGCGGCAGTCACTAGAAAACCAGTAGCCACACATTTCTGCATAAGGCAAAACCAGTCAGTTCTGCGACAAAGCTGGCCGCCATTATTCCGAATATGCTGTTCACGCTCCAAACAACCTGCAGACATATGTAAAAGCATTTAACACTGTCACCGCCTTGAAAACCCAAACATTACTGTCTGTAATGGTGTTTATAATGTGTACAGCATTCCCAAGCTCGCTTTCATTGTCGGGTTGATTATCACATTCATTCAATGATTCAAGCTCTTCGTCAGACGACGTTTCTACTAGTGCAGCATTGGCCTGTTTCAATAACTTTCGGCCTTCACAATCCTCACTATAATGGCCCCAGCTATTGCAAAAATAACATTTAATTGCTCTGTGGTAAGCACTGCGTTTAGCCATTTGCTTCTCCACCATCATTTTGAGGTGGTGAGGATAGGTAGGTGCTTTGTTGCACATCGCGTACATGTGAGTATAATTGCAATATTGGCATTTCACTACTTTACCGACACTGGAGCGCGGCTTAAATCTACTCTCTGTTTGTTTGGAGTATTTGGTGTTCACTACTGCAGCTGCTGTATCGTTGTGACTTATGTTCAGCTGAAAAATGTCCCTTTTTGCTGTGAAAAATGCATTCCCTTTTGCCTCGATTTCCTGAATACCTCTTACAGTCCATTTGTTTTTAAGAATTTGGCAAAAAGGTGTGGGGATGGTGCTAACTATTTTATCTATAATAATAAGCTCTTTAAGTTTGTCATGGCTATTGTGGTTTTAGCCGAGTTAAATCCATTTTGTGCATATGTCTTGGACTGTACTGACATAATCTATAAAGGTTTGGTTTGGTTGTGGAGATAATTTGGCAAATTGTTGTTGGTAACCTGCAGTATCTAAAGAAAAATGTTGGAGAATGCGTTGTTTTAGGTACTCATAGTCTTTTCGCATTTCCTGTGGTATTGTCTCTATTACTTTCAGTGGTTCAAGAGCTTAGTTCCTCATTAGAATAAATGCCCAATCTGATTTAATGATCTATGATGAGACATGAGACACTCAAAATTTTCTAAATAGGCGCTGATGGAATCTCCAGAACAGTACGCCTTCACGAGTCCTTTGTACTTGTTATATTTTTGTTCTTCTCTTTGCTTCTTAACTTATTTACCGATATTTCTGTGTTGGACTCAATCTCCATCTGTTTAAGTTTTATCTGTGTCTCGGCATTCAATTGTGCTTGCTTGGCCGCCGCGTCGATTTCCATTTGTAATTTCTTTTCTGCTGCTTCAATCTGCATTTTCTTTTCTTCTGCTTGCATTTGCAATTTCTTTTCTTCTGATTGCATTTGCAATTTCTTTTCTTCTGATTGCATTTGCAATTTCTTTTCTTCGGCCTCCATCTGCAATTTCTTTTCTTCTCGTTCTATCGCTCTTTCTTCACGGGCGATATTTTCTGCGTGCGTTTTCTGTGCCCATTCTGACAGTTAGTAAACTTCTAATCTGCTTCTTTGTGGTAGGAACTTCTAGATTAAGGATCTTGGAAACAATTTTATCATCAGTCAACAATTTTCCTTCAGAAATTCTATGACCAAGAAAGTCTATTTGTGTATAGCCTATTTCAACCTTGGAAGGTTTGATAGTAAGTCCAAAAAGAGAGATTTGGTTGAAGACTTGTTTTAGGGTGAGTAAGTGAGAAGTCATATCAGAAGAATGGACGCATATATCATCAATATAAGTACCTGAGAATGTGCGACAAGTCACATGTTTGTCTGTGTAGTCTTTAGTGTCTATTAATGTTTTCTTAACCCCACAAAGCGTTGCGCCGGAATCTCTAATTAATGTGCACTTTTTGTTGTTAACAAACCCTGTAAAAAAAACTAGCTTGCCTGTAGATGACAAAGCAGCGTTGCTGTTTCATTTGAAAATAGGATCGTGTGGCCACAATGTAGTGTTGTGTCAAGTTGGAACTTCGTACAGGTGTTGCACTTACTGTCTGTAATGGTGTTTATAATGTGTACAGCATTCCCAAGCTCGCTTTCATTGTCGGGTTGATTATCACATTCATTCAATGATTCAAGCTCTTCGTCAGACGACGTTTCTACTAGTGCAGCATTGGCCTGTTTCAATAACTTTCGGCCTTCACAATTCCTACTATAATGGCCCCAGCTATTGCAAAAATAACATTTAATTGCTCTGTGGTAAGCACTGCGTTTAGCCATTTGCTTCTCCACCATCATTTTGAGGTGGTGAGGATAGGTAGGTGCTTTGTCGCACATCGCGTACATGTCGTGAGTATAATTGCAATATTGGCATTTCGTTACTTTACCGACATTGGGGCGAGATTTAAATTTACCCCCTGTTTGTTTGGAGTATTTGGTGTTCACTACTGCAGCTGCTGTATCGTTGTGACTTATGTTCAGCTGAAAGATATCTCTATTTGCTGTGAAAAATGCATTCCCCTTGGACTCGATTTCCTGAATACTCTTACAGTCCATTTGTTTTAAGAATTTGGCAAAAGGTGTGGGGATGGTGCTAACTATTTTGTCTATAATAATAAGCTCTTTAAGTTTGTCATGGCTATTGTTGGGTTTAGCCGAGTTAATCCATTTTGTGCATATGTCTTGGACTGTACTGACATAATCTATAAAGGTTTGGTTTGGTTGTGGAGATAATTTGGCAAATTGTTGTTGGTAACCTGCAGTATCTAAAGAAAAATGTTGGAGAATGCGTTGTTTTAGGTACTCATAGTCTTTTCGCATTTCCTGTGGTATTGTCTCTATTACTTTCAGTGGTTCAAGAGCTAAGTTCCTCATTAGAATAAATGCCCAATCTGATTTAATGATCTTATGATGAGACATGAGACACTCAAAATTTTCTAAATAGGCGCTGATGGAATCTCCTGAACAGTACGCCTTCACGAGTCCTTTGTACTTGTTATATTTTTGTTCTTCCTCTTTGCTTCTTAGCTTATTCACCGATATTTCTGTGTTGGACTCAATCTCCATCTGTTTAAGTTTTATCTGTGTCTCGGCATTCAATTGGGCCTGCTTGGCTGCGGCCTCAAGCTCCATCTGTTTCTCCTGAGCCTGCAATTGTATTTTTTTTTCTTCAATTTGCAATTGCATCTTTTTCTCTTCTGCTTCAATTAGCATTTTCTTGTCTTCGGCTTGCATTTGCATTTTCTTCTCTTCGGCCTCCATTTGCAATTTCTTTTCTTCGGCTTGCATTTGCATTTTCTTCTCTTCGGCCTCCATTTGCAATTTTTTTTCTTCGGCTTGCATTTGCATTTTCTTCTCTTCGGCCTCCATTTGCAATTTCTTTTCCTCTCGTTCTATCGCTCTTTCTTCACGGGCAATATTTTCTGCGTGCGTTTTCTGTGCCCATTCTGACAGTTTTTCCTCTTTATAACCTAACTTTATTCCTTGCTCAATGCACTTATCTAAGTTAGACATTTTGTGTTTTACTTGTGTGTAAAGTTTGTAAAGTTAAATCCCTTAGAAAAAATGTTGTGTTGTCGAAAATTTGGTTAAGTCCCTTAATTATTAATGTGTAAATCAAAAGGCAAGGTTATGTTGGTGACAAGGTCATGAATATGCAAACAAATCAATATGAAACAAAATAATACAATGATGGAAGGTGAGAAGTACAGCTTAGAGATGTAATGGGTATGATGTGAAACTTAGCTCTCAATCCCAGAACTCCTCGATGTTGTCTTGTACTCTCGTCACTGTTGGAAAGGTTTCATAGGTTGCACGCGGCACTAGTTGCGGAACAATCTGCTCGTGGAGCGAGAAAACATTAGTCACCGTCACACAAAAAAATGTCAAAATAGTAACATGTCAAAAAAAAAATTGTTTACAGAATCAAAATAATGAGGCACTGCGGAGGCAATGGTGAGACGTTGCCGAGGGACTCAGATTAATTCTATTTTATCGCTAGATAGCTACTAATTTTATGCAAACTTGTAAAGTTAACAATTTCTTTGATTTAAACAAATCAATGTGTTACCAAAAATCAATGTGATATGATTAAATAAGTAATTTTACATGGCACTTAATAGCTCTTTCAGAAAACATTCTATGCCAAAACCGGAAAACTAGCCCCCAAAAAGCCTGTCATCATCTTGCTCTTATCTAGGTAACTGAACATGGGTTCATACAGGCAACAATAAATCTGTTCGCTATGAGATCGAATATTTATTGGATTGAATATACAGTTGGCGCAGTGGGTAAACAGACCCGCGCTATATTATATTACATATCACAGATAGTTAAACATCAAACATATAGTTGTCATACAACAATCTAGCACACTATCTAGCCTATGTATATATATCTATGAATATCTATTGAGTCCCTCTCAGGCAGGCCTTGTTGCCTCTCTCAAGTCCGTCTGTCCTCTGCCGGTCTACACGTGTCCCAATCCGACACGGGTGGTAACTCTGTCCGAGTTCCTCGTGGACCCCGCATTAGGCGGGCCACATCAGTGTCCACGGAATCATGGACCCACTGACCAGTCCTTTCGAGAAGGTTCTAGATTACTCGGGTCCTGAGCGACTCAATGCTATCCCTTGGGCTGGAGTTGCAGCCCTCTAATAATATATATGAAGGTGAGGCGGTGACAAACACGAAATGCACGGCTCACAGTGTCGCGCCACGCACTCAACTCAGTGCTATACACTTCCAGTCCAACATGAGGAAAATGAGAATGCAAACGGTAGTCACGAGCATAAACACTCCAGAGGCCTTAACCGTTTAAATGCCTATCCTCCATGTTCGGGACCGGAAGTCCTTATACATGTTGTCGGGTGTATGGTTGATGGCTCAACACCCAAAGACAGAAAGAATGCTACGTTCCTCCTTCCCAATGTAATCCTGCCGTTTAATTATGTTAACCTTTAATGGCTCAGTTGTTTGAGTCCATAAATAGAGTCTCAGAAAACCAAGGAATACCTCTAGGAAAACATTTACAAGTCCCCCCCCCCCCCTTAATACCCCCTACTAGAAAACCAGCAGCCACACATTTCTGCATAAGGCAAAACCAGTCAGTTCTGCGACAAAGCTGGCCGCCATTATTCCGAATATGCTGTTCACGCTCCAAACAACCGCAGACATATGTAAAAGCATTTAACACGAAATGCACGGCTCACAGTGTCGCGCCACGCACTCAACTCGGTGCTATACACTTCCAGTCCAACATGAGGAAAATGAGAATGCAAACGGTAGTCACGAGCATAAACACTCCAGAGGCCTTAACCGTTTAAATGCCTATCCTCCATGTTCGGGACCGGAAGTCCTTATACATGTTGTCGGGTGTATGGTTGATGGCTCAACACCCAAAGACAGAAAGAAGGCTACGTTCCTCCTTCCCAATGTAATCCTGCCGTTTAATTATGTTAACCTTTAATGGCTCAGTTGTTTGAGGTCCATAAATAGAGTCTCAGAAAACCAAGGAATACCTCTAGGAAAACATTTACAAGTCCCCCCCCCCCACCCCCCCCCCCCTTAATAACCCCATACTAGAAAACCAAGCAGCCACACATTTCTGCATAAGGCAAAACCAGTCAGTTCTGCGACAAAGCTGGCCGCCATTATTCCGAATATGCTGTTCACGCTCCAAACAACTGCAGACATATGTAAAAGCATTTAACACGAAATGCACGGCTCACAGTGTCGCGCCACGCACTCAACTCAGTGCTATACACTTCCAGTCCAACATGAGGAAAATGAGAATGCAAAAGGTAGTCACGAGCATAAACACTCCAGAGGCCTTAACCGTTTAAATGCCTATCCTCCATGTTCAGGGACCGGAAGTCCTTATACATGTTGTCGGGTGTATGGTTGATGGCTCAACCCCAAAGAGAGAAAGGATGCTAAGTTCCTCTTCCCAATGTGATCCTGCCGTTTAATTATGTTAACCTTTAATGGCTCAGTTGTTTGAGTCCATAAATAGAGTCTCAGAAAACCAAGGAATACCTCTAGGAAAACATTTACAAGTCCCCCCCCCCCCTTTAATACCCAACATCTCCTTTTGGTGGTTCCTTGCCTCTCCTCTCTCAGTTAACCTAATTTTATCTAGGGTTGTTTTGATTAAACTAATTGACTATGACAAGTAAAAAATACACTCACGAGAGGAAATGACCTCCTTTTTTCCATCATTTATTAACTGTACAGTTAGTAATGAACAGTAATGTTTTTGACACAATCAATTCAAATACATCAAATACATACATGAAAAAAACAGAAGTTCATTTACATCAAGATCTTTACACTTAATTATATTTTCAGCAGTGACTCCCCTCCTCACATAGGATTAAGACTACAGGTAATTTCGCAGGTAATTTTCCTGCAGATCCTCTGTGGTAGTAAATCTGAAACAGAAAAATTGGTCTTCCCTCCCTTGTCTCTACTTGTGGGTTATGGATTCCTGCTCCAAGCAGTCATTGTGATATATTAAGCTTCAGTGTGTTGTTCTTCCCCGGTTTGTAGAATAATTTAGTTGGCTCTAGATTTTTCCATTTTTGGCAGGTAAATTATGCTAAATAAATTTTACCTCTCCTATAAGGAAAATGGAACTTTTGCAGGTGGATAGGTTTCTGCCCCACTCTCTCACAGAGCATTTAGCAAAGTTGCTTCTATCACCAAAGTCAGGTCTGGATCTATATGGTTATAGCCACTATCTGAAATTTCAGCATCAATCATAAATCTAATGATATCATCAATATGAACATCAGAAATGAAATGCTGTGAACTCCTAAGAACACAACAAGGGAAATCAATCAAATGAATCTTGTTCCTAGAGAAAAATAAACATAGGAGAAAGATAGTCTTGGTGTTCTCAATTAGTTATCACCAACATAATTGTTTGCTCTCCATCCAATCTTCCATTATAAGGTGTTCAAGGTTTAGACTAGCAGATGTGCAGTTTCATCTTCACCTATGCCTGTCATCAGGGTCTCCAGGTTGAGTACTACCTTGATTTATTTGGAATTTGACAACTATGTTCCCCACCCTCTTCTGTACCTAGTTATTTTCTCTACATCTTCTTCCATTAAATAAAAAGGGTCTCGTACATTAAGGGGTTTTTAAATCATTCCCTATCGCAATGAGTAGTTGCTTATAGACAATATAAGTACATCATGGTATCCATTCTGGTATAGTATTCAGGTGAATTCTTTTCTAATCAAAAGTTTCAAGGCGAGTATATTCCCTCCTCTTCACCGTGTCTGTAATATGCTTGTACTTCATTTATCATCATCATCATTATCATCATCATCATTGCTGTTACAATCATCATCATCATTCTCATCCTTATCATTATCATCATTATTATCATTACAATCATCATCTTCATTACAATCATCACCATCATTATTGTTATTACAATCATCAACTCATTATCATTACACTCATCAGGACACTAGCCCATATGTTGTAACATGAGTGATCTATAATACAAAGTGGGGTCTTGCTTAAGACACAAAACCAGATGCTTGTAGTATGCGTGATATGTAATATGGGTTGTGTCGTGCTTAGGGCACCAAACCAGATGATGGTACCATGAGTGATATTTAATACAGAGTGGTGTCATGCGTCGGAGTGCACTAAATTATTAAGTAGTGTATGGGCTATGCCGAACATATTCTCTGCTGATAGACAGGACATTACACATCAAAGTTGCCTTCTATCATGAGATTGATTGCCAGCTTATACTCCTTCTCAGCATGTTACTTCATCTCACTCATTCTCCTCATTCAACAGACATAATATTCATATGTGCATGGATGATCATTTCACTCATTCATCAGAAATCATTCTCATACTTGCATGTAAGATAAGTAATTATACTTATGTGATTTCCCAATGATAACTTTAAATGTTAACACCATTGACATCACAATGAAATCTCAATCCTTCCCCTAACCATTCATCAGACGCAATCATATCTGTATGGATGACAATTAAGCATATGTATGTGCTTTACACATGATAAATTCACAGATTCACAACAATGACATTACAATGGAATCTCAATCATTCCATCATCCTTCATCAGAAATTATAATATTTTCCTGGATGATAATTAGTCATACTGATGTGGTTCACAAATGATACATTCACACCTGTTTAACAATAATGAAATCACCCATGAATCACCACAGGCATGCTTTCATCAATTACATAGAATTATGTGATCATTAGGCATAATTATGAGAGTCACAAATGATGATTCCTCATGTTTAACAATAATGAAAATACACATGGATCACCACATGCTCTCATCAAATACATATAATTATGTGATACACCCAATCCACATTCATTTATCATGCATCATAACCACACTTGCAGGGGTGATGATTTGGCATTATTATGTTCCTCACAAATGATAAATCCACATGTTTAACAACAATGAAATACCTTTGACTCACCACATAAAATTATGATACATATAGAAATCTATTTGGCTCCCATGTGCTCATGGGAAAAAAAAACTACTTGACTATTACACATTACACTAATTTGTCTTACCAGTGTTTGCACATTTAAAATAGTTTCTTCTTAGTGAACTAAGTATTCTTAGCTTCCTAAATCTTAAGTTACTCACCAACTTCTAAATCACTGCTGATTGAGTTTAACTACTTAAGAAATAACATGTCCAACTTAGGTCTAATGCTTACACATTAAATAAGTTGTTTGACTGGGAGAAACAGAAACTCACTGTGGTTTATCCTAATGTACAGTTTATCCATGACTATGATAAATGAATATAATATTTAGTTTCTACTAAATTAATTTCTTAAGGACTAATCACGTGGTTTACAACACATTGACTTACCAGCTCTTCTCGGGAAACAGGCTCACAGACTAAACTAATCTAAAACATTGTTTTTACCTATATTTTAATCGAATGGTTTCCAAATACTTCGGCAACAGGTTTCAGAATCTGACTTTGGATTCGGTTTTTCAAATGCGATGTCGTAGGCTGATGCTTTTCTTTTTTTCATACATGAGTTTGATTTTGAAAATTCTCTAACTCCTTCCGATATCTCAAGATTTCTCCCTGCCTCATGTTGGGTTTTGGTGAAAATAACAGACCGTTTCCGCCTTGTGTGCCGTATTTATCACCGTGTAGTCCTTTTTAGCCTGTGGCGTCATAGCCAATCCCAAGCCTTCTTTCATCTTGTCTTCCGCGCAATGTCGCTGTTCGTTCGTATTTCGTAAATTGAGTTTGTAGTGTAGAATTGGGATGTTAGAAGTGGGGAATATTCACAGCGACGTTGACGGCTTGCGAAAATATATCACACATGTATTAACGCGGCTGTAAGAAACTGAAGATGAAGCAACATATGAGGAAACCATTGCGTAAGTAATCGAAAATAATTTTCAAGAAAACATGGTTTTAGTAACAACGAGAGACAAACTCGACAGAACTATACACGGATTACAAAGAGAGGGAAGGGTTATGATCTTCTGACTTACAACAAGCCATAATGCACACAGGAGTAGGTGGCCAGTCTTTCCCTCTTAGCGAAGGTCGAGAGATGACACCGAACCCTCGTCTGACCGCTCTGATGCCACTATCAGAATAACGTCGTAACCAATTCGCCCGCCTCCCCATCACCCAAGCCATTAGAGAAACACTGATGGACAACATGAACATTGGGTGGTTCTGTTCCCGTAGAGAGGGAAAATACACGGTGGAACATTGACGCGAGAATTTGTCCATGAGAGGAACAGGGCGCCTTTACGGTGTTACCCAACCCCAACCCAACTGAGAAAAAAGCTGTACGGTGAGGAAAGAATCCTGATAACAGCAACTTTATAGGAGAGATAGCTGTGTCATCTTCGGAGCAAATGAGTAGAGGGATATACTCAATCCTGGATCTGTTATTAAGATCAATGTTTTGCTTACCTATAAGTGTTCCTTGCGATTTCGGCAAGGGATCACGGCAGGTTATATATTTCAGCGTGTTAAGCAGTGGACAGGTCAATAGTCGTCAAACAGACTGTCAAACAAATTATCAGTGAAGTAGATCAATGTCAGCCTAACTGGACATATGTACGGAAGAGGTGTATGTCTCCAGACCTTTTTATTTTCACCCGTTATCTCCCGTTGCAGCATAGTTAGTTAGTTCCCTATCCTTTACAGAACGTTGCAGTCAACACCAGCATTTTTTGCTATTGTGATCTCTTGGCAAGTTTACGTTCAGTAGTTTGCCATTGCTTTCTGAACTACCGGCACCCACGCCATTTCGTAAAAAAAACAAACAAAAAAACAACGCAAGGTGGTCTGCTGCCAAATCGCCCGCAGCTGTGTTTCTAACGGGGTGTGCTGGGTTACGAACCGCGTCCGTAACTCTTTCACCACTTAGCCGGCCATTGCAGTATATGCCCTCAAGAAAGTCACTCACACCGTCTAAAGCTTAGCTATCTCATGTAGCCCCGTCCATGCCCTTCGGACATTGTTCATTTCTGCCTCTACTTCTTTTTTTTTCCCGTGTATTTTTGGATCTTCTATTTCTTTTGCCTCATGAGTTCCGGATATTTTATTTTCATGTCTTCTCAACGTGTGTCCTGTCCAGCATCAACGTATTTTATTCACCTCTTGATTGACTGTTACTCGTCTAGTTCTCTCCATGAGCTCCACATTGATGATTCTGTCATACCATTTTAGCAGGAACCAATTAATGGACTTGTAGTTGCTTGTAGTTGCTTGTTCGTTGGCTTGAGCTCCAACGTGAAGTCCTGTATGTCAGATGAAGGCATCCTGTTGTCCAACATCAGTATGATGTCATACAGGACCTGAGGTCTGCGTGAGTATCCGTTGTCCCATATCTGGCTTATTGGTGTGCAGACTGGAGGTTCCTCGCCGTACAGGCAGACACTCTCCGACTTCGGAGGAACTTGTAGTTTATTAGTCATATTTGTAGTCGTTCTCCGTGTTTCTGACCCATACGTTAGCATTGAATATTCTACGTTTGCTGATACAGGAAACAGGTAACTGCATATTGATTTGTGACAGTCAATATTGTTTTAGCACGTTGTGTTGTGGAGAGAAATCAGCTCCAAAATTTAGTTACAACTTTCAAAATTGATAGGAAAAGGCATGGGGAAGACGGCAAAATAAATTACTTGGTGGTTTGGCTGTGGAAATGTGATTTCTGAGGAAAATGCAAATAATACCATGGGCAGACAGAAACACCAATGAACAAGTCCTTCAAGAAACAAATGAAAATCGTAAACTGATTAGCGTCATTAGACGTAGACAGTCAAAAATTGTGGGTACGTTATGAGAAGAAAGGACTTGGAGAACTTCGTGACAACTGGCAAGATTGAAGGGAAGAGACCAAGGGGAAGACCGAGAAGTAAATACTTGGAATGGCTTGGCCTCGTGGCATGGTAGAGAAGGAACACGGAACTGATCCACGACTCTGGTGATCGAGTGAGATGGCAAAACATGACCGCCCACGCTTATCGGCATGGCACATGATGGATGGATGGATGGTTTTGCCACATTGCATAATCGGGAGGAGAACACAGACCTGATTCAAGATTGATAATTGTTTGAGATGGCGAACCACTCACACTTATCGGCATGGCTCCTGCTGATGATGAGTGTGTTCCGGCATGCGGATGTATTTATTTGTTTCTGTTCAACTGTTATTTCAAAGAAGAGCTGTACTTGGGCTTTCTTTTTTTTAAAAAACACACAAAAATGCTGACTGTAAGACACGGATTCAAAAATATTCCATGATTCCACAGTCAATGCGCTGACTCTATCTGTAACCGGAAGTTCTATTATATGAGACGTGACCGCGCAAAGCCCCGCTTATTAACTTAATCGGACATAACCTCAGGCATGGTAGTGGGTGAATTAATAATGGACACTGGTTGCCGCTGACAGAAGAGGATAGAAGTGTATGTTATGCAAGAAATGCAGTGAGGGGATCAACAAAATCGAAAAGCAGAATCGGTAAGCATTTCTAGAACACAATTTTGTTTTCATATCCTTTTTACTGGACATCGCAGTTAACACCAGCATTTCTGTCGCTGTGTTCTCTTGGCAAGTTTACGTTCAGTAGTTTGCCATTGCTTTCCGAATGACCGGCACCCATACCAACACAACATCAACGCAACGCGGTCTGCTGCTAAATCGCGCGCAGCTGTGTTTTGATGGCGGGTATACAGGACTACGAAACGCGTCCGTAAGCTCTTCGCCACGGAAACCGACAAAAACATGATTACAGGTGACAGTGGATGCTGCGGCTAAAAACTTCGTCAACACACACATACTCTCTCTCTCTCTCTCTCTCTCTCTCTCTCTCTCTCTCTCTCTCTCTCTCTCTCTCTCTCTCTCTCTCTCTCTCTCTCTCTCTCTCTCTCTCTCTCTCTCTCTCTCTCTCTCTCTCTCTCTCTCTCTCTCTCTCTCTCTCTCTCTCTCTCTCTCTCTGATACTACGTAATGAAAATATGTATAAAAGTTACATATCTGTTTCCTTTGTTATGGGCTGGACACGTGTGTAATTCAGTTCCTCGTGTGTCGGTAATGCAAGAAAGGTTATACAGGCTATGCAAGAAAGAACGCTAAAATAAACCGGAGATTTGTGTCAGAATTTCAACCCTTCTTAAACCTCATTCAAACATGGATCTGGCATTACTTTAGCCTCTTTGATTATTCGTTTGTTGTTCTTTACTGTCATTATTTGCTTTATGGAATGACTGCTCACGTGTATGAGATTAATGCTTACTGACCGCTGTTGGATAATACCGGCTGCATCTTCCTCTGAAATTATAATCCATGTTCTAACTATATGATTGATTGCTGGTTTTGCTTGCTTGCTTTGCTTGAAACGAATGGTCCCGTTCAACCCTCGACTATATCTAATTAGTTGTAACTTGGGCCTTTATAGTGTATCTAAGACTTCTTCCTTCGAAAATATAGATGCGTATCCCTGCTTCCTTGATTGTTGGTTTTGGCTGTGGGCGAAGTTTATAATGGTATGTGATTATGTCAACTGGTAGCCGATTGGTCGTGTCAGGTAACTAGTATAAACAGCATTGATATGCAGTCTGCTGTTTGTTTTTATGTTTCCACGCGACTTGCCTTTTCAAGTTTGCTGAGCCAAATCTGATTTATTGACCAAGACGCCAAATTTATTTATTTGTATTATTTATTTACAATCATGGACATCTTTGACAGGTATTGTTTATCCTGTATGTGATAGTTACACGCTCTGTGAATATTACCACAGTAATGGTAAGATGTGTAGATATTTAGTTGCCATTTAATTTTAAAAGCATAGTTAATGCCAAAGTTCTTTCCTGCTGTTGAAAGTTATGCCGGGTACCTACTTCTAACATGATTAGGCGATGTGAATATGACATTCTACGAACGCAACATCTAAGTATCATAGGCCCCGACCCTCTTTCCTTCTGTGGACGTTTATTTATTATGTGTTACCTATTTTTATATCTGGAGCCTTGCTTAATGCCTGATCTGGGAAATGTTTATCAAGTCTGTTTTTGGTACATCTCCATACCATGATACCAGTCTGCATATGTATTTTTCTGCGTGTTGTTCTCAGTTTCATTCTCCACCAAATTATATACGAAATGGGTTGTAACTGTTGCCATGCCACATGTATCCTATATGACTTGTTTCTTCTGTCCAATTCTGTAACATTTTGACCCTGGTCTCTTTTATATGTTGAAAACGGTGACAGAGCAGTTAAGATACCATTCTCTCATCTTCGATGAGCCAAGCTGTATCTAACTGAGGTGTGAACATTGTAGTCGGCAAACCAGGCTCTGACATAGCCAGCACATCACGCTAGGACATAGCCAGCTCATAAATAAACACACAAGTATTGATTGGCGCTCATAGAAGTAGAAGAAAGAAGTAGAGACTAGATGACGCACCAGACAACATAACCATCTAAAGCTATAGTTACCCAGGATGGCGACGGCGCCTCGCTGCGGGAACAAAGAGTATTTCGACTTTTATGATCGCCAATCAATGCGTGTGTGTTTGTCTATGTGCTTCTTCGTGATCTCGGGGTTTCCACAGCAATTAATAGGACGTAGCCAGCACACACGCTCGGACGTAGCCAGCACACCACGTAGTGAGTTTGCCATTGCTGCCTGAACGGCCGACCCTCTACCATCGAAATCAGCGTCATGCGATATTTAGCAAATCTCCAGCGGCAGATTTCGAATCATCGACCCGGTATGTCGGAGAATTGTGAAACTGCTTTCACAAACCCCTAGGTCACAGTCGTCTAGCTTTAGCAATTAAACTAGACCACGATCCTACGCGATATTGGGTCAGTCTGCACCATAACTTTAGGACGGAATGCAAATGACCTTTCCACTTCATAATTTCGTATGTTGATGCCTTGATGGCGTAACGTCTCGTGCGAGTGTGTGTGAGTGGGACTGTGAGTGGATAACTATGTAGCAGATACAGTCGATTGCGGTGTAAAATGGAGATGTGTACTGGTGGGGAGACAGGCTAACGTTCATTTATAATTTGGCAGCTTTAACTCCTCCAGCTCGAGTACCGAAGTCAGGTCGCCAACTCACGAATTGGTGTCTGGTATCTGTTGCCAGATTATTTTCGAATCTATTGGCGGCAAACTACTGAACGTAACATTACGTAGAAATTCATCCTACGGTTGATCACAACGTCCTGCAAATAACATGCAATTTGTTTTTGCCAAGCCGTATACTCGCTTTTGCCAAACATTCCAGCGTTCCCTGTCTTTATTATGAAACATAAATTCACCGGTATTTCTCATACTATCCCAGTATTCCCACGTGTGTCACCAACAGATGATATATGTGGCTGGATGAACTCGTTTTATCGCACGGTTATATCTGTTTTGAATAGTTTGTCCGATGAGGGGTCCTAGTTACTGTTAGAATGTCTTACAATGTAGGGCACAGTAATTACAGATGAGGTACCCTAAGCTCTGCCAAACAATGATATTAGATAGAATATCTTACAATGGAAGGCGGAGTAATTGCACATATGGGCCCTGGGCACTGCTAAGCAGTGGTGTTGGATAGAATGCCTTGCAATCTAAGAAGTTATAATTGCATGTGAGGAGCTCTAAGCTCTACCCAAAAAATGGTGCTCCCTTCCTTTTCATTTGTCATGACATCCCTACACACCCCAGGCCAAGGAAATGACGTCTTTACCCGGATCTTTCAGACTTTGGGTGGGTGTTTGTTTATTTTGTCAGAGTTCTTGCCTCCAGAGTTAGAATCTAGATCCGTTTATAGCTTCATGTGCCCAAGTTGGGATCTATATCAGTTTATAGATTGTATGCCCAGGTTACAATCTAGATCTGTTTATAGATGTATGTGTCCAAGTTCGCATCTAGATCCGTTTTTAGGTTTGTAAGTCCAAGTAGCTTACTTACACAGTTAAATTATTCAGTGCCAAACAAAAATTGGGTTTGGACCAGGCATTGTATACAATAAAACGAACGAGTATTATAATATAAATTTCAGTTCACCGAGCATTAAAATTGAGGAAGATACACGAAACAAAATAAATAACACTGTGAACCTTGTATGGTGATATATCATCCTTCTGTCCAAATAGAGGGTCACATTTGGCGATATATTATCCTTTGGCATTGAATCAGTTACAGAGTCCCCAGACGATGTGATAAAGACTTCACAAATTCAGGCCACGTTTATGTGTAATTTTGTAGCCCAAACAAATGCTAGTCCCTCTGAGCATTGGGTCTAGGTCTGTTGACAGGGAAATAGCTAAAACCCGTGGAGGAAACACCACCAACCTAGGCCTAATCTCATCCAGTCTGTATGTGCCGTGCTGAATCATGACCTGACTACATCCTAATATTCCCCTACCGCAGATGTGAAGCTCCAGTAGCGGTCTTGCACATCCCGCTGGCTTCTGAACTTGTAGAGGGAAAGAAAAGTTTTGAAAAAGTCCCAGCGGCGCTGTACGTCGGCACTGGGCCTGGAGGAAAGTGTCTACCGAACTTTGACTCTGGTGTATCCAAGCCCTTTTAAGGATTCAGACGACCTGGACGTCGATGCAATCAAAGGCTTAAGAGTTAAAGCTCGCTGGGTGGTTCATAACCAGCCAATCATAAACAAGCTAATGGAATGCCATGTGGGGCGAAAGGGAGGGGTGAATTATTGTTAGAAATGTCTGATAGTAATCATCATCATGTGTCACGCCGGTGAGCGTGGGCTGCCATGTTTTGCCATCTCACTTGATCACCAGAGTCGTAGATCAGCTCAGTGTTTTTGTCGTGACCATACAACGTGGCCAAGTCACGGAACTCGGTATGTGTGACATAATCAGCATCCTGCTAGAACCGACTATTGTGACCAAGAGCAACTCGGTGTATGACGTTGTACTTACCACGCCACTAGCCAGATCTCCCGTACAGCCTTCTGGTCCTAGTATTATAAGGCCCTGTCGACCCCCGGATACAGTAACGTAACGCAACCGTACGTAACGACCTCTTTACGCAACTTAAGGCACGTTGGGTATATATGTTTATAATCTAATCGGGGCTCCAAGGCTGATATGGTTAATATCAATCCGGCCGCCTTCACTTTCCAATGCATGAACTTGTACCCATTTTAGACTGTGTCAACCTGGGAACCGAGGTCAACTTGAATAATTCGCCTCGAATCGATTTCGAACCAATGACTGTCTGGCCAGCTTGCAAGCGTCTAGCCACTACACTACAACCGCTCACTGGAGCAATACTAAATTAAAAGAACATCCAATAGTTAGTTAGTTAGTTAGTTAGTCGTGGTTCCAACATCACGGCAATGGGTCGTCCCCATATTGCTCCGTTCCTGTGCCAGTGAATACCACACAAAACGCTCCTCACTGCCCAATGTGAACAATGGAATAGGCAGGAGTATAGGCAAGCCAACAGCCCGCACAGGTACACTGTGCATAATGCCGTCTACAGAATGCCAACACAAAAGACCTCCATGAAAAATACAGTTCATCGTCGATGGAAACGGCAGTCACCAGAAAGACTTCATTGACCCGGATTTTATCCCGCATGGTTCGGTCTCCTTTCGCAGGACAACCCGCCGAAAGTGCCTCACAAAGCACGAACTTCGTAGCTCCAGTGGCGACTCCCAGGAATCTTCTGAAAAATGCACTCGCGAGATCGAAAAGGCAAATCAGTCAATCCAGCAACAGCTATCCGCCATCGTTCCGAACATGCAGTTCACACTACAGACAACCGCGGACAGATGTAAAAGCATTCCACATGAAACTCACAGCTCACAGTGTCACGCCACGCACTCACTCAGTAGCAGGGCAATGGAGCCATATCCTCCTTAGTCGCCTCTTACGACATGCATGGTAGGCAATAGTGTTACTATTCTTTGCTCCCCCGTATGGGCCCCGGCAACACATATCGAAGGGGATTGAACCCATTAACTCTGGCAGTCAACTGCTCTAGCCACTATACTATCGCACCCATGTAATTGTTTACATAATGTTACTGTTGTTTTCGTAATTTTATTACTACAGTTACTTGGGTTTGTTTGTTTACTTGGGTTTGTTTGTTTGGTTCTTTATTTCTTCCTTTGTTTTGGTAGTGATAGTTATTTATGTTCAGTGACAGTGATGATGAAAGTGGTATTTGTAGATTCTTAGCGCCGTAATGTATTCTTGCTATTTTTAATGTTTTACTGGGTGTCCTATAGCATTGTTGTTATTATTCGTGCGGATACTTTGTGGCTTATTGTTTTGCTATTTTTCATGCTTGTACTTTGTATTCTATTGTTTTGTTATTATTCATGCATGTACTGCGTGCCTTATTTTTGTTTTATTATTATTGCTGTAGTTCCTCATTGCCCTATTGTTTTGTTGTGTTTATAAGTGTAGGTCCTCAGTGTCCTATTGTTTTGTTGTTTTAATGGTTGTAGTTCCTCAGTGCCCGTTTGTTTTGTTATTATTGCTGTAATGCTTGTGTGTCCTGTTGTTTTGTTGTTATTATGGTTTTAGTTCCTCACTGACTTCTTATTTTGTTAGTATGGTTGTATTTCCTCAATGTCTTCTTGTTTTGTTGTTATTACTGCTTTAGTTCCTCGCTGCCTTCTTGTTTTGTTGTTGTTATTACTGTAGTTCCTCGCTGCCTTCTTGTTTTAATGTTGTTATTTCTATAGTTCCTGACTGCCTTCTTGTTTTGTTGTAGTTCCTTTGTGCCCTATTGTTTTCTTGTTGTTATATTTGCTTTAGTTAATTCTTTCTCAATATTCTTGTCCTAACCACCTGTTTTATCTCCCTTAACTATCAGCGCGCGCGCGCACACACAAACACAGAGAGAGAGAGAGAGAGCCTCAGCGCTGTCGGCTCCCTGGATTTGTTAACCTCAACAAACAGCTCAGTTTACCTCGGAAACAGCACGAGTCATCCATATTTACATAGTGAGGAAAACATCACGTAGGCGATTAAGAGGCAACAACAAGGCACTAGTGACTTACCTTGATGGCAGCTGTGTTGTTGTTTTGTAAAGCACCTTTTATTGTTGGTCTTCTGGTGTTGTTGCTGTATGCACGATTATGTGTTGGTCTTCTGGTGTTGTTGCTGTATGCACGATTATGTGTTGGTCTTCTGGAGTTGCTGCTGCATGCACGATTAATGTTTTGGTATTATGGCGTTGTTTCTATATGCACGATTATTTGTTGGACTTCTACCGTTGTTGCTGTATGAGCAATTATTTGTTGGTCTTCTCGGGTGTATGCACGATTACTTATTGTATCCCATTGTTGCTGCCCGCACCATTATTTACCGATCTTCTCGCGTTGTTACTGTATTGCAGGATTATTTCTGTATATTACACTCTTATCACTCCACACAACACACCGTGTTTGTTGTCATATCTGAACTTGTTAACAACCAAAAACCGAGGAGAGGGCCAAACTTAATGCATTTGGAACAATAACTTAAAATACGCCGAAACTCACCTTCAATGTTTTAAAACATAGCATGATAAAATGTGTTTACAGTTTGTGAGAAACTACTGCTGCAATTTCAGACGCACCTCCAGTTGCACGACACAAATAACAGCAATCTTCCCAAAAATGCTAACGCGGTTAACAAACTCCGTCAAGAGGTCGGATGTCTCAGCCGAAAGGCGCAAATATCGCAGCTCTGCTGTAAACAACCATAATGCAATTATGCCCAACTCAAAAATATATCGGTGGAGCGCAGAATGTGCAATAGTTCGCCTTTTCAACTCTGTAGTTAATTAGTTAATGATCCTTCGGTCATCTTTTACATATAGAATAGTTGTTCTATTGTCTTTATACGGAATTTCGAATTGGAAGTAGATCGCATTGCGTTGATTTCGATTTTCGAAGACGTTACCCAAAGTCTTCATCATATCTGTTTATTTGATCTTTAATTTTGTTAAGAACCTTTCCATTACTATTTTTGCTAAGTCCACTTGGTTTAATCACACTATTCCCCACTATATTCTCCTATATTGATTTCGATTACGAGCTTTGAATGTTCAGAAATCAATGGTAAACATCCACTGAACGTAACAATTGTCTAGTAAATCACATACAGCCAAAATGCTGTGATTGATTGCGACGTCCTGTAAGGGACACGCAAGTAAGATTGTCTCCCTCTTGTCCACTACTTCTCTCTTTATCATAGCCACCATCATGTGCCAGGCAGATAAGTGTGGACGGTCACGGTTTGCCATCTCACACGATCATCAGTCATGTATCATGTCGTGTTCTCTTCCCGACCAACCCATGTGGCCAAACCATCCATGCACCTATCTCTCTGCCTTCCTCCTCGACCCACTGCCACCAAGCCCACCAGCTTTTCTAATTCCGATTTGTAGAAAAAGACAGAAAGTTTCCACCTCGTTCAACCAGCCTCAATGGGGTTGGTTATAAGCTTTCCACCAGCTTTCACGAAGCCCTCAAGGCCATACCTCCTCACGGTGAACCGAAAAATTCTTGACTGTTCGCATCCAACTTTTCCAATCAACCGGAGTAATATCCTTTAACAAAGCAATGTATCTCTTCGTATGGCCGAAATACCTTAAATGATTTAGTGCCATACATAAATAAGTTGTGACCAACCATGGTACACAATCAAATGAACAAGTATTATCATGTACATTTCTGTTCACCGAGCATTGAAACTGAGATAGATACCATGAAACAAAGTAAATAACACGATGACTTTAGTAGGGCGTCCTTCTATCCACATGAGATGTCACGTGTGGCGATATATTATCCGTCGGCACTGAATAAGTTAATTGCACGTGGGAAACTCTCCAGGGTTCTTCTTGCTAATCGACACGATTCCTTGTCGCAAATGGTTCCCCAGGCTTCATTTGAAAGCCTGCATTGTAAAGGCACACAAAACAACATCTTGGGTTGATAACATAAAGCATAGCAAGGCTTCAGCTTTGTAAGCAGCGGTAGCTTGCTTGCCCGGCCCAATGATCGTGTGTTTGAATCCCCATAAAGGTGGATGTTTTGAAAATGGCTCATGGCTGCCTGGTCAACCCAAGCCTGAAATGGAGGAAATATCTAGAAAATAAAGGCACCCTCAGAGAACTGTTTAGCACTGCGGAGAAAATAGTAGGAACTGGACTTAGCAAAAATAGTAATGGGAGGGTTCTCACCAAAATTAAAGTTCAGATGAACAGATAGGCTAAAGACTTTGGGTAACTTCTTAAAAAGACAGTCCCAAATGATCATCCTGATAGACTGCCGGCAGACGTGGAGACGGATATGTTAAAAACCATGTAAAGAATAAATTCAGAAAAAGCTATCAAACTACTGAAAAATATGAAAGTTGCTGGTCCAGATGGCATCCCAGCTTAAGTTATTAAAGCTAACATAGACACCTAAACTGAATTGCTGCATAAATTGATTCGCAGTCTGGGAAACCGAAGAAATGCCAGTAAACTGGAGAGAAGTATGTCTGATGAAATTGTCTAGGAAAGGGGACCTGCGGGAATGGCAGAATTATAGAGGAATAGCGTTATTGTTAATTATTGTTAATTCCAGTAAGAATATTGGGCAGGTTAATCCGGGGAGATTAATAGATGCCATAGAGAGAGTATTCTGCATTAAATTCGCCAGATTATATTAGATTTGTGGATTGTGAAAAGTACTTAGGCAACATTAATAGGGAATCCCTCTGGGTGTTGGTGTGATACTATGGAATCTTACAGAAAGCCATTAACTAAATAAGGGCAGCACATGAAGATTTGAAATTTAGAGTTCTTCGTTAGGAAACACTAATAGATGCCTTGAAATAAAAACGGGAGTTCGGCACGAATGCCTTTTGTCACCATGATCATTATTATTTTTGACTATGGAATGGGTTATATGGAAAGGGTTATAATAACTATCGCCATAAACGGAATTGAGTGAACTCTAACCAAGTAATTTGATGGTTTGCACTGTGCCGACGACATTGAACTGCTGTCACAATATGGGGAAGGGTGGATAGGAAAAAAAATTGTTTTAATTTGTTTTTGTTGCACTGAGATATAAATTGTGTTTCTCACTTTGTTCTTGCTCTGACTTAATTAGTTTCTCCATTCCCATTTGCATCGTTGGTAATAATACTGCGTGGTCAGCATTTGGAAGTTCCCGTATTTATTTCCCCCCGATTACAAAAGGATAATATTGTTCCTTGTCAGTATTTTCACTAGCATTGCTCGTTATGTTTTCATTATAGAAGTTAAACAGATAAGGGAACCAAACTCACCCCTGTATAACTTCCTTTTCTATACCAAACCAACCTGTTTTTCCAGCGCACATTCTCACTGCTGCCTATTGTTTCCTGTAGAGAGTTACTATAATATGTATCAGATGTAATGGGAAATTCATTTCTTTCACTTTATTGCACGATTCTCCATGTTCCACACAGCCACATGTTTATGAGCAATCTATAAAGTGTATGTTACTGTGTTAAAATAGCTCAAAGACCCCGAGGGAAACTAAACTCCGATCACTCCATGTTTGTGCTGTACGTCTGGCACTGTGACAAGCTTTACGCCACCTCACTCTTCTTCTTCCCCCCCCCACCCCCTTCCCCCCCCCACCCCCTCCCCCCCCCTCCCAACCCATTCTTTTCTTCTTTTTAAAGAGATCATCGGTGTGCGCATGTCTTAAGTAGACATTTCCGCGTCTTTGTAGCAGAGACGATGCTTTGATGGTGTGTGTGGGAAGGAGGGAGGGCGGTATATTCCTTGGCGTTTTGAGCTGGAGTGAAAAATGTGGGAAAGTAGGAGGATGATATCACTGATCATGTTGTTTGTGAAATACTTAGGTTACAGTAACCTGTGAAACAATTCCGCTGCAAGATACCGTCGCGGACATGTGAATTCATAGGACCTCCGGCATTGCTGGCTTAGGGGTGATGAGAGGCAGTCTCGCAATACCGGCATACTAGGTTCGAAGTCAGGTGCACGCAGTTTTGGAAGAGGTCGCTTTCCGTTGATTTTTAAAATTATATGAGCTACGACCATTCAGAAGTCAATTGCAAACCACAAAATATAAAATTGCCTGGAAAATCACAAACAGTCAATAAATGTTGGTGTTGATTGCGACGTCCTGAAAAGGACATGCAACTTTATAAACAAAGACCACATCAGTATGAGATTTGGTAATCAGCTTCTTTCCTCCACGTCCCACCTTCCTATAGAAGTCCGCTACGTCCCTTTTACACGGATTGCGTGACCTCAGAAAGTCTTGTGGTTGAACCCGGTCCACTTGGCTGAAATGTGTGTTCACTAACTACTTTGTTGTCGCACATCCCCCGCCCCTCATCTTAGCGATATGAATAGAGCGGTCTCTGTCAGTCCTAATGCCGCCATTTTTCAACCAAATGCACCACCTTCCAGCCGAACGAACAGTACAAAGTAATAGTTCCTTTTACACCTAACCTAAGGCACATTGGGTAGATAGACCCATATTTTGAAATACCAAAAATTCTCCGTGGCGAACTGATTACGGACGCGGTTCGTAATCCCGTATACCCGCGTTCGAAACACAGCTGTGCACGATTTGGCAACTTTCTTTCGTTCGCTTGAAATATGTTTATTTGTTGTATCTTGTATGAATTTAACTGTTTTTGTTTTTTAGTTCACTCAGCGGTCCATAGAGTTTATCTTCGATTTGGCAGCAGACCGTGTTGCTTTGGTTTCGCATTGGTATCGGTGCCGGTCGTTCAGAAAGCAATGTTAAACTACTGAACGTAAAATTGCCAAAAGATCACAGCGGCAGAAATGCTGGTGTTGACTGCGATGTCCTGTAAAATAGGATATGCAAAAAAAGACAGCACTCAGTGGGTGATGTGGTCGGTATCACCTCGACCGCCTTTACTTCCCAAGAATTTCCTGGTACAAATTTGAGGCTGGATCGACCTGGGCACCAGTGTCAGTTTTAAAAATTCGAAACCGCCTTGATGCGAATCGAACCTAGGACATCAGTACACTAGGCGAGCGTGTAGCCGCTACGCTACCACGGCTCCCAACAGCGCAAACAGTGAGTAAGTAGAATCTGTCTTCCGTGATAGGTTTACAAGCCTAACCTTTTGTTGTTGTTCTCGTAAACTCGTTGTCTGAACATTCCTGGTAGTGTTTTATTTTTCTTCTTTCTGATCTTCGTGTGGGTTTATGCTTACGTACATCCTCCCGTTTGCTGCAGTTATCTTTGACTGGAACAATCTGGTAAGTGTGTTGTTTTCAGTCGTGTCTGGGGAACATATTTGTTTCACGGGTACATACCTTTGTGAAGGTAAACGACCTCTTGTCGCATCATGATACGTCTTATGTATATGGTGCTAGTTCCTTATGTTTAGACCCAGTCGGTATTCGAGGGGTATTGCCGTCATTATCACACCGGGTTCGCATTTACTTCCCAGAAAATTTCTTGGTACCCGTTTTTGGCTGGGTCGACCTGGGAGCTCAGATCAGTGAAGAATAATCCCCGCCTCGAAGGGGATTCGACCACTTGACCATCGAGTCGGCAGGCAAGCGTTCTAGCCACTGAGAAACGGCACGTGTCCCCGTGATCAACGATATACGTCGTGTTTAATTCCTTGTTTTCTCTGACAAAGACCTCCAAATGGCTGACCTCGCTCGCGTGCATGCCATTCTGCATTATGTCTAATAAAGTGCAAATGAGATCTGGCGTCTTTATTATTCCCTTCTTTTTGTTTTCTAAACTACTGAGAACAATGATCTTTTATACCTTGATCTTTATGTGCTGAGGCATTACTTGATCTTTATTTATTGTAGCATTACTTGGTCTGTACTTGTTGTAGCATCACTTTGTCTTTATTTATCGTAGCATTACTTGGTCTCCATGTTTTTAAATGTTGCATATCCCTTACAGGACGTTGCAGTCAACACCAGCATTTTTCAGCTGCTGTTGATGCACTACGCAAGATTACGCTCAGTAGTTTGCCATTGCTTTCTGCGCGACCGGCTCACATACCTCCGTAAGTTACTAGCGCGGCTCGAACCGCTGCCGATTCTCGCGCAGTTGCGTTACTCACAAGAATATACAGGATTACGGAGAAAGAGGTTAACACCTACGCCAGGAAGACCGGTCTCCATTTACTGTAGCATTAATTGATCTTTATTCATCGTAACATTACTTGGTCTCAATTTACTGCAGCATTAATGGATCTGTATTTATCATAACATTACTTGGTCTCTATTTACTGGGGCATTAATTTATCTCTATTTATCGTAGCATTACTTGGTCGCTATTTACTGGAGCATTACTTGATCTGTATTTTTTTTGTAGCATTCCTTGGTCTTTATCAGAACATAGTTTCCAATTTGCTTTGATGTCCTTAATGGGCTGGAAGCCTGGTGAGGCATGTTTTATGTCCGGGTAAATAGTTTCAACCTTGCTTACTTTACACGCAAGGTGACTTTTCTACCCCGGGTGGAAACATTCCGCAAACATGCAGGTTTGCAACGGGCGTTGTAATGCTTCCGCCGTGTGCAGGGTGGTGTGTTATCATGTCTCAGCTGTGCGTTTTTGCCAGCTGTTCGTATGTGTATACTGTGGTTGGTTATTGTGGTCTGTGAAGGATCACCTTCATTGCGCACCGATTCGCCCATATTGTATCAGTCTCCTGTACATTGCGCTATGTGATGCTCAACGCAGTACACGGAAATCCGTAGCAAGTTCGAGATATTTTTTTTTTCTAAACTTAAAAAAAGTTAGTTGCATATCCTTTACAGGACGCGGCAATTAACCCCAGCATTTTTCTCTGTTCGTGGTTCCTGGGCAAGTTTACGTTCAGTAGTTCGCCATTGCTTTCTGAACGATCGATAGCCATACTATTTCATAAAAAACCAGCACAGCTGTGTTTCGAACGTGGGTATACGAGATTACGAACTGCGTCCGTAACGCATTTGCCACGGAACGGGTTGTTTTTGTTTTTTTCTAAACTACCGTGGTACACAAAGGCTTTCGATAAAGTGAGACATGTTGACATGATAGGGTTGCTTGAAGATCTACAAATCGATAGAAAATACCTTAGACTTGTACAAAACATATATTGGAAACAACAAGCTACCATCAGAATTGATAACGATGTAGGTCAATATCAGCCTATAAAAGAGGTATGAGACAGGGCTGTGTAATGTCTCCAGATCTTTTTTCCCTGTACAGTGAAAATATTTTCAGAAATATAGAAGATATGGAAGGAATCAACACTGGGGGATGATACATCAATAACATTAGATATGCAGGTGATACAGTCTTGATTGCAGACAATGAACAGGACCTGCAAAATTTAGTAAATGCGGTTGTTGCACACAGTGAACAACTAGGGTTAGAACTGAATATTAATAAGACACAGGTTATGGTCGTTACTGGGAAGAAGGAAATACCACAATGTGATGATATACGAGTAAATGGGCATATTCTTAAGCAAGTGAATCGATACAGTTATCGCGGCACAGTCATAATATCTGATGGAAGATGCCTTGAAGAGATTAGAACAAGAATTGCCATTGCGAAAGTAGCCTTTTGCAAGATGAAAACATACTGACCAATAAAAAGACATCAGTTGAAACGAGAAAAAGAGTGTTGAAGAGCTACATAGAACATATACTTTTGTATGGATGCGAAGCGTGGACAATAAGCAGTCAAGCTGAAAAACGGCTAATGGCTATGAAAATATGGTTTCTGAGGCAAATGCAAAGAATACCATGGACAGACAGAAAAACCAATGAACAAGTCCTTCAAGAAACAAATGAAGATCGTAAACTGATTAGAGTCATTAGACATAGTCAAAAATTTTTAGGCATGTTATGAGAAGAAATGACATGAAGAACTTAGTGACGACTGGCAAGATCGAAGGGAAGAGACCAAGGGGAAGACCGAGAAGTAAATACCTGGATGGCTTGGCCGCGTGGCATGATCGAGACAGGAACACGTAGCTGATCCAAGACACTGGTGATCGAGTGAGATGGCTGAACATGACCGCACACACGTATCGGCGTGCCACATGATGGACATGGACTGTGGTACAATATTTCAGCTTTCGAGATATAATGCGGTTAATGCTTGCTTGCTTATTTGTTTTCGTTGGCTTGAGCTCCAACGCGAAGTCCCGTATGTCGGATGAAGACATCCTGTTGTCCAACATCAGTGTGATGTCATGCAGGATCTGAGGTTTGCGTGAGTATCCGTTGTCCCATGTCTGGCTTATTGGTGTGCAGACTGGCGGTTCCTCGCCGTACAGGCAGACACTCTCCGACTTCGGGGGAAATGCGGTTAATGAGCCGGTTTTCTTGTATGTTTCAATCTTCTAGATTGTCATTGCCGGTCTCTCTGGCTGAGGGGTTACAACACTTTCTCCGTAATCCCGTTTGTCACGCAGAGTCTCGTAGCGGGAGCGAGCTGGGAGCGGTTCGTCCCCCGCTAGTGACTTGCGGGACACTGAGCCGGCCGCTCAGAAAGCAATGGCAAACTACTGAGCGTAATCTTGCCAAGAAATCAACAGACAGCTGAAAGATGTTGCTGTTGACAGCGATGTCCTGTAAAGGATATGCGAATAAAAAAAAAAAGATTGTCATTATTATTCTTCGCCTGGAACCATGGTATTCTAAGAATGTGTGTGGGTTTCCTCATTTGCAACGTTAGCCTGGGTAGCGAGCGGTCTGTTCGACCTACGTTCTGTAATTTCCAACTGCCGAGTGATATCTGACGTACACAGTTCTCGTTATACTGCCATCCTTTTTAGAAAAGACTGGACGCCCAAGCACACAACCCCAGGAGGACCAGGATGGAGTACACAGTACACAAGCCTCGCATAGTTTCGTATTGTCTACAATTATAACCAACGCTGAAGAAGCAGGTTGAGCGAAACCGATTTTTTTTTCTTTCTCGTGCGTACGGAACTGGACGTATTGTGTCAGTTATTGCAAGCACTTTTCTCCATTCATTGGCACCTTGCCGTCTTGACAGACGATAGTTTGTGCTCTAAAAAGGCATAATAACTTTTAACTATATGCTAGGAATAAACATTACATATTACTTGCTTGCTTGTTTAAAAACAAAAATTCCAAATTCGGCCTCGTTCAACCTGCTTCTTTCAGCTGCAGTTCTTGTTGAGATCCGTGGTTTTTGTGGGTTTATTCACCCTGATTCTTGTCTTATGCGCTCTTACGAGTTGGTCCTGATCCGGACTGGTTCTATCTGCTTTTGTGTCTGTGACGTCAGCTGGGGGGGGGGGGGGGGGGGGTGGCGGCTGTCTTTTGTGCCCGTCTCCTCTGGTGGTGTCTGTTGTTAGTGAAGGCTGCTGGTTCGTCTGGCTTGACTGGTTGCAGTCCTTAAAAGGACTTTTTATTTGGTATTTTTGCCTCCTTTTTTGTGTATTTTCTGTAGGAGCTTATCGACGTTTTCCTTTTCTTGTTTGCGTAATATCTCTTCCCTCTCCCTTTTGATTCTCTTGCGCCTGTTTGCCATATAGTCTCTTTTGCTTTCTATTTGCCTATTGTATTCTGCTTCCTCGAGTTCATTCATTCTAGCCGTTCCTAGGAGCTCCTCCAGAGTCATTGGAAGAGGGTAATCTGTGCCGCCGTCACTCTCCTCCCCTACGATTTCTCCAGTGGTGTGGTGGTATATCGGTTTCCTCTTGGAGTACGGTAACGTCTCGGCTTTTTGTTGGGTTTCATCTTGCGGATTTTCTGTGTTCGTTTCTTTGGCTTCAGCTGGTTTGCTTTGGGCTAGATCAATTTTTAGCATTTCTCTCTCCGCTTTGATGTCCCGTAGAATCTCTCATTCTTCTTTGTCGTCTGTGCCATATGTTCCACTTCTTGCTTGATGTTTCGCTGTATCTCCGTATTTCAGCCAGCAGTTTTTCATTGTCGCTGGTCGGTGCCGGTGTTTGAAGTAGCTTGATTTGCTTCTTTAGCTCATCTATCTGGTCTTGCAGTTGAGCTTTTTCCGCTTGTGAGATGCTTGTGGCTGTCTCGCACCTCTGTCTTGCTTCGTTGTATGGTGTCTTTGTGTTGATGGCAAACTTTAACACGTCTCTGTGTCGTTGCAGGTACGGGCATCCCAAGTATCTTGCTCCATGCTTGCCCAGGACAGTTGGCGCACTTTCTTTTGTTGTTGGGTGCTCGGAAGTCCGTGTCCAGCTTGGCCAGCGGACACTCCTTAAAGGCGTGGTGATCGGTGCAGTACCGGCAGATTTCCGTCATGCTGCGGCATGCTGCTCTGCTGTGGCCGGCCCTCTGGCATCTGGAACATTGGATTGACTCTTGGGATGAATCTCTCTGGTTGTTGTATTTTCTTGTTGATTGATACTGTTGTTGGCATCTCGCTGCCCTCTGTCGTCACCACCGGCAAGGTTGTAGGAATCTTGGAGTAGGTGAGGAGCCGCTCCGCCTTTAAGAACCGGATGTGAGGGTTCTCTTCTCGAAGCTGCTTCAGGATTTCTACGTTTGATAGCTCCACTTGGATACGCTTGACAACCCAGTTGCTTGTCGGTGAGTCGGTGTTTCCGACTCTGGTATCTTTCTTCTCTCTGTGCTTCTCAGTAGGTTTGGCTCTTGTCTGTGGTGGACTGTCGACAGTCTCCCTCGTGGTGGCTTCAGTAGTAGCTGTAGTTCCAGGTTCTTTGATGCATCTAGCAGGCATGTTCTCCACGTTCTTCTTCTTGTCGGCTCCCACGCTGCACATCTTGGATGCCACGTGTCTCTTGGTGTTCTTGCGACGTGCCATTTTCCTTCCCCGTATCAGGCTTCTTGACTTGTTCAGGTGACTTGTCTTGATAGCGCTCGCAAATGCGAATGACGAAATAGACGCACACGACGAACGATTAAATATCATTGAAATCAATCAATCATGTACCATGCCGGAAAGCGTGGGCGGTCATGACTCGCCATTTCACTCGATCACCAGTGTCGTTGATCAGCTAAGTGTTCCTGTCTAGTCCATGCCATGTGGCCAAGCCATCCAGGTATTTTCCTCTTGGTCTGTTCCCTTCGATCTTGCCAGTTGTCACTAAGTTCTCCAATCCATTTCTTCTCATAACATGTCCAAAAAATTTTGACTGTCAACGTCTAATTTCTCTAATCAGTATACGATGTTCATTTGTCTCCTGTAGTACTTGGTCATTGGTTTTTCTGTCTGTCCATGGTATTCTTTGCATTTTCCTCAGAAACCACATTTCTGCAGCCATCAGATGTTTTTCATTGAAAACCAACTCTATTATAACCAAGACTGAGACCCGCACCATCCTTGATTGCCCGCACTAGAATATCCTGTGCGCATGTCCCCCATAGTATCTCCACTTCTATTTGACACATACATAGGTCTTTGTATACACATACATTGGCGTGTTATATATATGTTTAAGTTTTTAATGTGATGTCGTAGTATATGCGTGTATGTATGTATGTGGGTGGGTGTGTGTGTGAGTTGGCAGGTACACGCGTGTACGTATTGTAGGTACATGTATGTACATGTGTGTAGGTATGCGCCAAAGTACGTCTGTAACGGTGTATTCTTGTGTGTATTCGCCCGCACACTCACGTGGGGTTGGGGGGGGGGGGGTGTCAGCGTTGTACTCCGAGAAAGCAGCTTGGGCGAGATATCATTTATCTTTTAATATTGGATCGAATCTTATTATGTAAAAATCCAGTCTGATATTCCACCAAGCCTTCTCGAGTTCGAGGAGCGCACTATACATCAAAGCCACTCTGTCCCGTAATATCCTGTGCATGAGAATGTATGTATGCACGTGCTTGCGAAAGAGTGGTATTTATGCGGATGCCCGCGTCAAAACAACCCTGTAACCAGCAGTAACTGCGTAACCGGACACCTTGTACTGGTAAAACAGGACAGGTTGTGCCCGGACAATTCAAAGCAGACGCATTATCACACATTTGCCGGCTTTCTCTGTTTTCCCGTCCGAACGCTGTCAATGATGCAATTGTGTGGGTTTTCATGGCTTGGCCGAGGTTCTTCCCTCCTGCTTTATCCCTTAATATGTGTGTGAATGACTGATGTGTTCCTTAATGTAGGCGCACGTGTTATGTAAATTTTCTGTCGCGTCACACATAAACCATAAACCTCTGCTCAAGAAAGAAAAGATTGCATGTCCGTGGGCTTGGGGAGGGGGGATTTTCTGGTTGAAATTGACGCCGCATGGTGTGACCACGGACAAAGGCCTTTGCTTTGCTGCATCCAATCGTTACGTCGGCGGAAGATTTCGTAGGGGGGCCATTCTGTACCTGTAGTTACATCATGTTATGTGCTTGAGTTCTGTGGTGGCGGTTTTGCTCTTTCTCTACGAGGTTAATAATAGCTCTTAGTGCGGTTTCAACAACTGCTTGTATTTTACGAACACATTATACTGAGGCTTGCATGGTACTCTGCAGGTTAAGTTTTTAATCTACCGATTTTATACGAAACACCTTATTAGTTGCTTTTAGATGTAATGTTCTTTATTCGCGGTGTAAATGCTGCATATCCATTGTAGGACGCTACGATCAACACAGGTTGAATTCCTAGGCAAGTTTACGTTCAATAGTTTTCAAATTGCTCTCTGAATGAGAAGTTAACGTTTAAGTCCAACTGACCAGTGTGTGCCAGGGACTCACTGCCCTGCTGCTAGCGCACATAAAGTTTAAGCGCGTGCGCGTTAAACAAAATGATTAACCACGTTGCTATATTTAAATACCCAGAGGTAATTCATAACACCAGATGGGAAATTCGTGATAGAGATTAAGTTTAGGGTAATAATAGGTCAAGCTAAAGCTACAATTCAGAAAATGCAAAGCGTTATGCGCAATAAGTCACTGTCATTGTATGTCACAAAGGGAACACTGAAATGTTATAGAACATGGTTGTTTGGCAGTAAATCATTGAGTGTGAATTGATAAAATGGGAGAAGTTTAGAAAGCAGTAGAGCCTGGAACAGGCTAATTGAAAGTAGAACATAAACAACTATAAGAAAGAGAGAAACAGCATCCTTTGGTCATATCATGAGAATAAAGACATTGGAAGGGAGTCTCCGTGGCAAAGTGGTCAAGCCATCTGACTCGGCACTGAAGGTTGTGGGTTCGATTCCGGGCCGCTTCCTTCGGTTCACGAGTGCATTTTTTTTTTCGGAGACTCGTGGGGGTTGTCGCTGGAGTTACGGAGTTTGTGCTTTGTGCGACGCTTTCGGCAGTTCACTGCAGAAAAAGACTGGGCCATACGGGATAAAATTTCGGTGTAATGAAGTCGGCCCTGTCGACTTTTAAGCGACTTTTTAAAAGACATTGGAAAACATGATGATGACTGGAGAGATCAGTGGGAGAAGAGGAAGGCAGAGAGAAAAAAAATACTGGATGGACTGAGACGGTGGCATGGAGGAGTATCATCAGCGGAGTTGGTCTGGAACACCAAAGATCTGTGAAGAAACACAAACGCCAGTTGGCAGGGCACATGGTTACCATAATAACCTGAAGTCATAATCATGTAACGGTTAATGCATTTTGCCTGTCAACACTGGACATGGATTTGACCCCCTGTGAAGAAGGATGGCATTTTATTTTTATCGTTATGACTCTGGGATCGACCCAATCTCACAGAATGGACATAACAAATTTGAAAAGTAAAAGCAAATAGTGGATTGACCACAACACTCCACTGCTGGAGGAAGATTCAGATTACTGAGAAGAATTAGTTACTGTTTTATTATATTAGTTAAATTTTGGTTTCAAGGAGCTGAAACTAAACACACTCTGGAACTAGTGCTACATGTAGATTGCAGAGACATATTGAGTGTGTAGTGGGTGGCCTAGCGAAGTTGATAGGGAACTACTGGTAATGTCATGGGCATGGTTGTATGTAGGTTTGGCACCTGGGTTCATCGCTTGCTAAAGTGACTGGAAAATAGACCACCTCCTTACTCTCAGGCCTGCAAAATGTGATGTCCCTTTGACATGACAGACCCATCCATAGCAGGAAACTGCTTCAGGGCAAATGTTCATGATAGACTTGTGTCTGACCAGATGATGACAAATGTTCATGTTACACTTGTCTCTGACCAGATTATGACAAATATTCATGTTAGACTTGTGTCTGACCAGATTATGACAAATGTTCATGTTAAACTTGTGTACGACCAGATTATGACAAATGTTCATGTTAAACTTGTGTCCGACCAGATTATGACAAATGTTCATGTTAGACTTGTGTCCGACCAGATTGTGACAAATGTTCATGTTAGACTTGTGTCTGACCAGATTATGACAAATGTTCATGTTAGACTTGTGTCTGACCAGTTTATGACAAATGTTCATGTTAGACTTGTGTCTGACCAGATTATGACAAATGTTCATGTTAAATTTGTGTCTGACCAGATTATGACAAATGTTCATGTTAGACTTGTTTCCGACCAGATTATGACAAATGTTCATGTTAGACTTGTGTCCGACCAGATTATGACAAATGTTCATGTTAGACTTGTGCCCGACCAGATTATGACAAATGTTCATGTTAGACTTGTGTCAGACCAGATTATAACAAATGTTCATGTTAGACTTGTGTCTGAACAGATTATGACAAATGTTCATGTTAGACTTGTGTCCGACCAGATTATGACAAATGTTCATATTAGACTTGTGTCCGACCAGATTATAACAAATGTTCGTTAGACTTGTGTGTCCGACCAGATTGTAACAAATGTTCATGTTAGACTTGTGTCTGACCAGATTATGACAAATGTTCATGTTAGACTTGTTTCCGACCAGATTATAATAAATGTTCACGTTAGACTTGTGTGTCCGACCAGATTGTAACAAATGTTCATGTTAGACTTGTGTCTGACCAGATTATGACAAATGTTCATGTTAGACTTGTTTCCGATCAGATTATAATAAATGTTCATGTTAGACTTGTGTCTGACCAGACTATGACAGATGTCCATGTTAGACTTGTGTCTGACCAGATTATGACAAATGTTCATGTTAGACTTGTGTCTGACCAGATTATGACAAATGTTCATGTTAGACTTGTTTCCGACCAGATTATAATAAATGTTCATGTTAGACTTGTGTCTGACCAGACTATGACAGATGTCCATGTTAGACTTGTGTCTGACCAGATTATGACAAATGTGCATGTTAGACTTGTGTCTGACCAGATTATAAGAAATGTTCATGTTAAATTTGTGTCTGACCAGATGATGACAAATGTTCATATAGACTTGTGTCTGACCAGATTATGACAAATGTTCATGTTAGACTTGTGTCTGACCAGATTATGACAAATGTTCATGTTAGACTTGTATCTGACCAGATTATAACAAATGTTCATGTTAGACTTGTGTCTGACCAGATTATAACAAATGTTCATGTTAGACTTGTGTCAGACCAGATTATGGCAAATGTGCATGTTAGATTTGTGTCTGACCAGATTATAAGAAATGTTCATGTTAAATTTGTGTCTGACCAGATTATGACAAATGTTCATGTTAGACTTGTGTCTGACCAGATTATGACAAATGTTCATGTTAGACTTGTGTCTGACCAGATTATGACAAATGTTCATGTTAAATTTGTGTCTGACCAGATTATGACAAATGTTCATGTTAGACTTGTTTCCGACCAGATTATGACAAATGTTCATGTTAGACTTGTGTCCGACCAGATTATGACAAATGTTCATGTTAGACTTGTTTCCGACCAGATTATAACAAATGTTCATGTTAAATTTGTGTCTGACCAGATTATGACAAATGTTCATGTTAGACTTGTGTCTGACCAGATTATAACAAATGTTCATGTTAAATTTGTGTCTGACCAGATTATGACAAATGTTCATGTTAGACTTGCGTCTGACCAGATTATGACAAATGTTCATGTTAGACTTGTGTCTGACCAGATTATGACAAATGTTCATGTTAGACTTGTATCTGACCAGATTATAACAAATGTTCATGTTAGACTTGTATCTGACCAGATTATAACAAATGTTCATGTTAAATTTGTGTCTGACCAGATTATGACAAATGTTCATGTTAGACTCGTATCCGACCAGATTATGATGCTGAGGGTAGTTAGCATTCATACACTTTGATGTCTATTAAGGTGTCTCCATGGTGAAGTGGCCATTGCGAAGATAGCCCTTTGCAAGATGAAAAACATACTGACCAATGAAAAGATATCAATTGAAACGAGAAAAAGAGTGTTGAAGTGCTACATAGAACCTATACTTTTGTATGGATGTGAAGCTTGGACAATAAGTAGTCAAGCTGAAAAACAGCTGATGGCTGTGGAAATGTGGTTTCTGAGCAAAATGCAAAGAATACCATGGACAGACAGAAAAATCAATGAACAAGTCCTTCAAGAAACAAATGAAGATCGTAAACTGATTAGAGTCATTTGACGTAGACGGGCAACATTGTTTGGGCATGTTATGACAACAAATGATTTGGAGAACTTGGTGACGACTGGCAAGATCGAAGGGAAGAGACCAAGGGGAAGACCTAAAAGTAAATACCTGGATGGCTTGGCCACTTTGCATGGTCGAGACAGGAACACGGAACTGATCCATAACTCTGGTGATCGAGTGAGATGGCAGAACATGACCGCCCACACTTATCGGCATGGCACATGATGGATGGATGGTGAAGTGGCCAAGCCAACGGCCTAACTTTGAAGACCATGGGTTCATGTTTGGACTGCATCTTTCAAACCACAATTGTAATTTTCCCGGAGACCCCTTAAAGTCATGGCTGGAGATAAGAATTTATTTTTTTTGTGATGTTCTCGGCAGGCAGCTGGCTGACCTGCAGAGTGACCTGACCAGGTCACAAACCAATGCAATGAAGTCAGTCTTCTTGCTTTTAAGCTTGTAAACAACTGGATACCTGCTGAGAGAGACTGCATGATTATGGGCGTATCTGATTGCAGTGACATAATTTCTGTTAACCAATATCAATGATAAATTATGGTTTAATAATTGCTTTATCCTTTGTTCATGTTCAGAGCTCAAGATCCAGCAGCAGCAGCATAGTAGACTGGTCTGGACCTCACACAGTGGTCATCCCTCGCGGTACACAGTCTGATTTTGGCTTCACCCTTAGACACCTAGTTGTCTACCCACCGCAGTCAGCTCTTGGTGACATACAGGTGAGCATAAAACCTTTGTGAAGAACATGTTTATATGTGCTTTATATTTTCAAATGTGAGCGTCAGGAAATGTTCAAACAAGTTTAATGTTCTGTACACCATTGCTGGTGTATACAAGGACGGCTTTGAAGTAAGTAGAAGCCATTATCATCCAGTGCCTTGCCGGCTGGCATGAGCAATCAAGCCCCTCCACAAATTACAATCTCCGACATCATGGATCAGTTCGTGTGTTGATTCACTTCCATGCCATGACACAAGACTGTCAAGAATCTTCTCACGCTATCTTCCTCTATCTCTCTTTCCGCAGATCTTTCCGGTTGTCACAGTATGTTCCACTTTTTGTCTTCTCACAACGTGGCCAACAAACGATGACTGCCTCTTTCTAATGTTTGTGATAAATTTGCCTTTGTGACTCAGCTTCCCTTAAAACGTCCTGATTGCTCTTTTTGGCTGTCCAATCAATTTTCAGCATTCTTCTATAAAATTACATCTCCAAGGCTTCCGGGGATTTTTTTTCACCTGTTTACTAATTGACCAGGATTCGCAGCCGTATGTTAAAATTGGTTCTATGTAACATGCAAGAACTCTTTTTCTAACTTTCAAGTACAGTGACTTATTTGAAAAAATGTTCATTTGATAGAATGCAGTTTTTGCTTGTCCTATTCTGCTCTTTATATCAGTGCTGTATCTTCCATTTGATGTTATCCATGTGCCCAGATATCTGAATTTCTGCACTTGCCCCAAAATAATGTCCTGTACTTTAATTGCACATGTAAGCACAATCTGTTTCATGACTTCTATCTTTCTATTATTCAAACTAAGGCCCATTTTTTTTTCACTTTCTACAACCACTGAATCTACCATTTCCCGTAGGTCGTTCTGACCAATTGCTATCAAGACAGTATCAACATAACATAAGTTATTTATATTATGTCCACCAACCAAGATCCCTGACATATTTCCTGTAGATCTCATTTTATATTCACTATACATTGAGAAAAAATCTGGAGACAATACACAACCTTGTCTGATGTCGTTAAGTAGAAGTAAAGGGTTTTTTCCCCACACATTGAGGTGTATTTGGCATATGGTGCTAGTCTCATCTATATATATATACATATAAGAGAGAATGTTTGTGTGTGTCTTTGTTTGTGTCTTTGTGTGTCCCTTATACGTTCGCGAACGGTCCATCCGATTGAGATAAAATTTTCTACAGATGTTCTTCTCATTCCCGCCAAGCCAACTGTTTAAAAACAGTTATTTACGTATTAAATTGAATTTAATTAAAATATTGCAAGGGGACTTAACTTAAGAAAAGTTATGTCAAGGGACATAGCTTTTAGTAGCATGTAGTATTATGTAATTTAAATAATTGTTGTATTTTTCTTAAGTTTCATAAAATGTTTAAAGTAGTTATCTACAGTCATATGCGTTATAATATAATGATTAAATCTTTAAGGCATTTTCAAAGTTTTCATAAAAATAATGCATGTATTTTAAATACGTGAAAATTTTCGAACCCATTCTTCCCGCAACGGGAACGGGAAAGGGCAGTCGTGTCTGGTATAAACAAAGTCATAAAAACTTTGCATCTTCAAAGTTTTCGTAAAAATAATGGATCTATTTTAGATACGTGACAATTTTCAAACCCATTTTTCCCGCAATGGGAACGGGAAAGGGCAGTCGTGTCTGGTATAAACAAAGTCATAAAAACTTTGCATCTTCAAAGTTTTCGTAAAAATAATGGGTCTATATTAGATACGTGAAAATTTTCGCAATTTTTCCCGCAACGGGAAAGGGCCACAGACAGATAGATAGATTGATCCCCGCCAGGGGCAGGGCGAAGCCGGGCCGGGTCAGCTAGTATTGTTATAAATGCAGGTCCGCATGGCCGAATGGATAAGAACACATGTTCTTAAACATCTGGTGTGCTGATGCTGAGGTAAGCGGTTTACCTATCGTCCTTGACTTGGAGACGTTAATTATAATTACTTGAATAATTAAGACACAAACCATGGATTGTAGAATTTATTGCCTGGCATATTTCGCTGCACCTCATAAGGTACATACTGCAGAAGTCACGCAACGTAAAGTAAAATAACTAGATACATCGTTCAAGTTGAAATATACACATGTTCGCACTAATTTTCAATAAATCGTACAATCTATGGTTTGTGTCTTCGTTATTCAAATTCACTATGGGAAAACATTGTTTTGAATTACAAGTACCTCAGAAGTCGGAGTGGGTGCGTCTGGTGGTGAGGGACACTGTTAATAGAGAAAGCTAACCACATGCAAAATTAAGTCAATCACTACTATAAATAGTGTGTATAGACAACGCTTGAGTTCAAACGAGCGAGAGCAAAAAAAAAGTATTGTTATAAACACATCAGCACTCAGTGGGTGATGTGGTTAGTATTATACCAGTCTTTCCTGTTAATCATTTTAGGCTGGGCTGACCCCATGTCTTGTACATGGTGGCTTAGTGTAGGTGATATCTTGTTGAGCATTGGATTAAAGTCTGTTGACAATGAAATGCAAAAAGTAGGTTTGGACCTAACAAAAAAATGGATGGCAGAAAATAGGAAGTAGGGGTTGTGTCACAGTTATGACTTAAAAGGTTGTTAATATGGTAGCAGACATGTTATATTATATGTCAAATTAAAGGTAGTTGCATCAGGAAAACTACTGTATGTAAGCCCATGGCAGATACAGGAAGTCGCCTAAGATGATTAATCATCCCGTGGCACTTAATCAGCTAAATCTTGTGGAGGAATCATTACCAACCTAGGCCTAATCCCAGCCCGGTTTATATGTGCTGTGTTCGTGTGTGCTGTGTTTGTGAGTGATGTGTTTGTGTGAGCTGTGTTCGTATGTGCTGTGTTGAATCACATGATTTGGCTGTATCCTATGTCTGTCCGCGGATTTGAAGCTTTTGTATCAGTCTTGAACATTCCACTGGTTTCTGATTTGAAGAGGGGAAGGAGAGCTCATCAACACAACCCCCATGAGATTGTACTTAAGTATTGTGTTGAGAGAAAAGCCCCTACAGCAATCATGCACTGTCAGGTGCAAGCCCTTTTCAGGGCTTAGCTGATCTGAACACCAGTGGACTGTACTTTAGAGTTAAAACTCAGCCTTCAAGAGTCTTCTTCTAACAACGACCCATTCAGCCAGTATAGCAGGCATGTTGATAGAACGGTTAGGAAGTTGCGCTGACAATTACATGAGCATGGTCAGACAAGAGCTCAGTACCTGAGCTTGCCACTGGCTAAGGGAGGGAAATACTGGCCACCTATTTCTCCATGCACTCAGACCTACACAAGTGATGGTCCTAATACACCACAAACCTGTAGCAATTGTTCCTGTTCCGGACTTTTAAAAACTCAAGCAGTATAGGTGTAGACTATCTGTTTCTAGTCTTGACTGTCTCAAGAGTTATCTCCACATATTATAATGAACAATGCCATTCATTTTGAATCTCTTTTGTTCTGTGAGCTCTATTGGAATATCTGTATTAGTTGTTTTCTAACGATATCTTCTGAAAGTCAGTTATAGAAATTACACTTCTGTAGTCATCAGGCATTTTCATGCTAGTTTCTCAAATGTTAACCTATCGTTTAAGTAATTCTACACCAAGCAAATCCCCATATATCAATCAGTTCTACTCTTTAAAAAAAATTAAGTTGCATGTCTTTCACAGGACGTAGCAGTCAACCCTAGCATTTTCACTGTTCGTGATTCCTGGGCAAATTTTACGTTTGCCATTGCTTTTCTGAACGACCGGCTCCTATACCCTTTTTCGAAAAAACCAGCACCGCTGTGTTTCGAACCCGGGTATACGGGCTCACAAACCGCAAACGCAAGCCCTTAGCCAGTGACGATTGTAGTTGATCCCAAAGCTGCTGCATAATCCACTCATAACCATAAATGGCATGAAGTCGATCATTAGCAATCCTGACTGCTATTCTGTCTTATTCACTGCGTTATGTTTGTGCTGCAGTTTATTGCATTCACATGCATGAGTTGTCTGTATTTTAACTCGAATTCTTTTCTGTGTTATTTAGGGCTAAGATAGATCAGCCATTAGAGATGTGACTATTGCCTTCACATCATCATCATTGTATACCTAGCTAAGTGTCGTAACCATTCAGGTCTTGCCACAAATCTCTGCCCCTGGTGTTCTGAATCAATTCTGTTGAAGATAGCCATCCAAGTCATTGTGTTAGACCATCCAGCACCATTTCTCTTAATCTGCCTCTGTCTCTTCTACCGCTTATCTTTCTAGTTGCCACGATGTTCTCCAATACCTTTCTTCTCATTATGTGATCATAGAACATCCATTCTTTCTTAATGTTTTGTATAATGTTCTAATTTTGTTAGCCTGTTCCAGGAATTCATTGTTACTCCGGCCATCCAATTTATTTGTAGCATTCATCTCAGAAGTCACATCTTCATTTCCTGTCTTCACATATACACATCATTTGAGCTGAAATCGTTCACCTGTTTATACCATCCAGTTCTGTTCATTTCAGTTCAGATGATCTTCATTGCCCTTTGGACATGTCCACAGGTGGCCACTCTCCTCTGTAGTAAGTCCATTGGCATATGTTGATTGTCTGTGCCAGTCTGATGTTGATTGACAAACCTCTTCTTCATGCATTCAGTATGCTGATCTTTTCTGTCCACACTAGTCTTCAATCTGGACGCTTATATTCTGGCCATTGATGCTGATTCATTTAGTTGAAGGTTCTCATTTCAGACAGAACCTTAAAGGACATTCATCATGTCATCTCAATCCATTGGTTGACCCTCTGATATAGTGACAATACCAGCCAACTTATCCACTCTGTCATTGCCAACAACGCCCACATACATAGTACAAAGATACATAAAACTATTAATTCTGGACCTAAGTGGGATCTGACTAGTGTACCTGGCATGAATCCAATCCACAACATTGCTTTGACACACCAAGTTACACAATATAGACCTCACCCCACAGTACACTAAAATCATACATTCTGTAAATATGTTTTTAGTAGTGGATTTTGGATTTCTCTAAGTGTTGTCAAGACAACCTTCTAGTCTACTCTTTACAATCTCCAGCTGCTAAGGGATTTCTAAAGCACATAAAACTTCCTATGCTTCACTAGCAAACGAGAAATATTTTGCATCCTGGTGTAAATTAGGTAGGAGTATTATTTCACTATGAACGACTAGTTGTGAAGAAACGTAAATCATTTATAAATCCAGTACAGGGGTCAATCCGGTATATTAGAATCAAAGCCGACTTTCAAGAGACATAAACAGCATTGATGGTGGCCATTATTTTGTGAGGGATTATGTTAACTAGCCTGCACTTGCTTCATGATGTACTTATGTAAAGGTGTGATGTACTTACTGAAGCACTGCACCGGTTCACCTGTCTACATTTCCAGTTTCTCCTGGGCTGTTTTTGCATGCCTTGCAGCTGTTTGGTTGTATGCCAGTTTGCTAGGGGTTTGATTATTCACGTATGTCAGAAGTATGAGTTTGGTTTATAGGGCATGGGGGACACTTTAGCCAGTCCCAAACAATCTGTAGTAGATTCTGCAATGAGCCTTCCCCTGTAGATGCCATCTTAATTTGTAAGACCAATGAAAATAGTACAGAGGGAAGGGAGAGAGATTGCTTTCATAGACAACTTTCTGTTGAATAATTGTTCAGCTGTGATCCTTTTGTGAGAATCATTATCATGTGCCATGCCGATATGCTTGGGCGGTCATGTTTCGCCATTTCACACAATCTCCGAGTCATGGATCAGCCCAGAGTTCTTGTCTCGACCATGCCACGTGGCCAAGCCATCCAGGTAATTACTTCTCTGTCTTCCCCTTGTTCTCTTCCCCTCAATCTTGCCAATTGTTACCAAGTTCTCCAATTTATTTCTTCTTTTTTTTTCACATATCCTTTACAGGACATTGCAGTCGACACCAGCATTTTTCAGCTGCTGTTGATGTCTTGGCAAGTTTTTACATTCAGTAGTTTGCCATTGCTTTCTGAACGACCGGCTCACATACCCTCGTAAGTAACCAACGTGACATGATCCGCCGCCTAATCTCGTGCAGCTGCGTTTCATACGAGAGTATACGGGATTACGAACGACGTCCTTAACTCCTACGCCAGAGAGACAGGCACATGAACTGCACATGAACTGGGGGACTATTTTTTCTTATAACATGACCAAAAAAAATTGTGACTGTCTACCTCCAGTTTCTTTAATCATAAATTTATGAGAATGGCCATGAACAAAAATGAAACCACAAGATCATTTGTTCCTGCCCCGGTCATTTAGGAGTCAACTGCATATACAGCGCAGAGTCTTGCAGAATTATTCAGACATTATAATAGAATGTTGGCATGAGACTGGTGATTTCTGTGAAAAGAAAATGCCACAAAAGCAATAACTGTTAGGCTTCTTAAGATACACTTGCCTCAAAACTGGCTCTGGCTGTCTCTGGCTAGACATAAATCTTCGTTAGCCCTTTTCCCCCATTGGAACATAGGCCCTGAATCAACTCACTCTAAGCCATCCTATCTTTGACTATCTCATGCAGCCCAGTTCATATCTGCAATTTTTGTCTACATTGCTATCTAAATAAGTGTATGATTTTTGCCTCTTGAAGTGAGGTTTCACCCTGGGAGACTGGGTTATCATTTGCTTGGTTTATTCTCATTATCTTTGTCTTTCCCTTATGAATGTTTAGCACTATTGTTGTCACCTCCCACCCAATGTGTTTAATTTAACTTGCATGTACTTTCTGTGTGACATAAGCATAATGTAATCAGCAACATTCAGATCATTGAGTTTCTTTGGCAGGGGAGCCCATTTAATGTACTGTAATACAATAGAAGACTTTGGGCAGAGGAGTGCAATTGAAAGGGCACAAGCCTTAACCTAATGTGAGGAAATGCAAATTATAGACTAAATGTTACGGCAGAGCAGACCAGGGTCTAATCCGTCATCTGCAACTGGTCTAGGATGGAAGTTATGAGTATTGCTTTGGTGGTCAGGCAGCTTCTGCAGCTTGTCTTGTTCAAAATTGGTGTTACCTTTCCTCTGGAGTAAACTAGACAGGCCGAGAGAGGGATCATGCTGCATGGGCAACACATGGTCTCTCAATTCAGCCCAGGCTTTGTGTTATGGAGAGATATAACTTTATTTTACAAACTTTCATCTGTCAAGATGGCACAATACCTTTCAGTCAATACAATAAACATCAAATGCTTGCTCATTAATGTTTCAACTCCACATGAAAGGCAACATAGGATGTAATGTACAGCATTTAGCAAAGCTAGTGTGGATGACTGTCAACAAAAATGGCCCCTTTTGTTCCATACACACATACAGTCATCAACTGTACTTTCCAAAGGTGGCTGTTGACTCTGTCATATGTTCTGTGCTCACTTTATCTCACCCCAGGTGGCAAAAACATAGAAGCACAATTATATGTGAAAGTGTCCAAACAACCTTTGCAAGTCTTGTTATACAGCTTTGCTGCCATATTTACCACATGAGTAAGCACTCACTAACCCTGCAACTGTTACAACAAGGCTTTCCAGCTAAACTTGCCCTGGCCCCCAACCCATTTCAACCAATACAAAGTCATGATGTCACTTCATGACAGCTGGAACAGCTTCCAAGGCAGAAACTAACAAACTGTTTTCAAAGGGTCACAAATTGGATGCACAGGCCCGGGCCCGTCTTACAATCACGCTTCCAATCACTCATCTTTCGTATATCAATTACCTTTTGTGCATGTTACATTCACATAGGGAAGGAACATTGTCAGTAACACAAAAACTTTTCCAGAAGATTACTACCACCTCACAATGAGACCGAAACAACAGCCACTGCGAAGTCGACAAGAGAAAGTCTCAATATATATGCATGACAGGAGAAAGACACCTGGGAGTCATGACCCAGATGGGCCTGTCCCCTGAGAGTGTCAGGAAGGTAAAGGGGCCGAAACATTTGTCGAGGGGGATCTACTTCTGATAATCAGAAGACTCTTGTCACACTTGCTCTCCGGTGGAGTTTTTACCACTGTGAACATAAAAGAGGAGCTTAGTAAATTAATGTGCCACCCCTCTGCACCCCCACCTTTTCCCCTTTTACTCCTAAATATTCTTGCAAGGTAATACCCATAATAGTATGCTTTATCACCCAGATTGCCTTCTTCTGTACCAAACAGCTAATCATATATAGTGTTGTCCTCCCTACAAGCCAAATTTATGTAAGTGACGGTTTACTTCGCAATCACTAAGAAGAAAATCAAGATTTTTTAACTTAAAAGTTACAAAAACATTCTTAGAATGTTGTGAACCAAGTAAAATATTGACATTCTACGAGATCTGAACATCGAAGAAAACTGGCTCATAAATGACATCATGTGTTGGAAACTGAAATACTTTGGCTATTTTAGGCATCCCAGTGGTTTGGAATACATGGTTCCTGGAAAAAGAGCAGGTGTCAGTCAGCATGAAGAGGGACATTACGGACCCAGGACATCACAGAGACCTTGGACATGCAAATGCATGATGAAGGAGAAGTTGGACAAAATCAAGAATCTCATTGACAAGTCGTGATGAGAACATCTTTCTGAAAAGTACATGAAGATGATGACGTAACAAACATTAAAAATTATCTGGCTTCATAACCAATTTAAATCAGAACATTTACCATGAGTGGATTATGCAGCAGCTTTGGGATCAACTACAATCGTCACTGGCTAAGGGCTTGCGTTTGCGGTTTGTGAGCCCGTATACCCGGGTTCGAAACACAGCGGTGCTGGTTTTTTCGAAAAAGGGTATAGGAGCCGGTCGTTCAGAAAAGCAATGGCAAACGTAAAATTTGCCCAGGAATCACGAACAGTGAAAATGCTAGGGTTGACTGCTACGTCCTGTGAAAGACATGCAACTTAATTTTTTTTAAAGAGTAGAACTGATTGATATATGGGGATTTGCTTGGTGTAGAATTACTTAAACGATAGGTTAACATTTGAGAAACTAGCATGAAAATGCCTGATGACTACAGAAGTGTAATTTCTATAACTGACTTTCAGAAGATATCGTTAGAAAACAACTAATACAGATATTCCAATAGAGCTCACAGAACAAAAGAGATTCAAAATGAATGTCAGACGAAAGCAGTAAACATTCTTTGAGCATGTCGCAAAGGGCAAATTTAATTTGTTACTACAGCACCAGACTCCTGAATACTATATATGTTACTGGAGATATACCCCATGAATTATGTAATTCTGTATTTATTGCAATCCCAAAGAAATCAGGAGCCTTCGAATGTGATCACCATCGAACAATTAGTATAATGAGTCACATCATTAAGATTTTGCTAAGAATTATCATGCAAAGAGTTAGGAAGAAAATACAACCTGAAATAGGAGAGGAACAATGTGGTTTTGTAGAAGGCAAGAGTACAGTAAATGCTGTGTACATACTGAGAACAGTAATAGAGTGTTCTATAGAAGTAAACAAAGATCTACACCTCTGCTTCATTGACTACACAAAGGCTTTCGATAAAGTGAGACATGTCGACATGATAAGGATGCTTGAAAATCTATAAATTGATGGAAAAGACCTTAGACTTGTAAAAAACATATATTGGAAACAATAAGCTGCCATAAGAATTGATAATGAAGTAGGTCAATATCAGCCTATTAAGAGAGGTGTAAGACAGGGATGTGTAATGTCTCCAGATCTTTTTTCCATGTACAGTGAACATATTTTCAGAAATATAGAAGATATGGAAGGTATCAACATTGGGGGACGATACATCAATAACATTAGATATGCAGATGATACAGTCTTGATTGCAGACAATGAACAGGACCTGTAAAATTTAGTAGATGCGGTTGTTGCACACAGTGAACAACTGGGGTAAGAATTGAATTGTAAGAAGACACAGATTATGGTCATCACTAGGAAGGAAGAAATGCCACAATGGAATATACAAGTAAATGGGCATATTCGTAAACAAGTGAATCGGTACAACTATCGCGGAACAGTCATAACATCTGATGGGAGATACGTTAAAGAGATTAGAACAAGAATTGCCATGGTGAAGGTAGCCTTTTGCAAGATGAAAAACATACTGACCAATAAAAAGATATCAATTGAAACGAGAAAAAGAGTGAAGTGCTACGTAGAACCTGTACTTTTATATGGATGTGAGGCGTGGACAATGAGCAGACAAGCTGAAAAACATCTGATGGCTGTGGAGATGTGGTTTCTGAGGAAAATGCTAAGAATACCATGGACAGATAGAAAAACCAATGAACAAGTCCTTCAAGAAACAAATGAAGATCGTAGCATACCAAGGGGAAGACCAAGATTTAAATACCTCGATGGCTTAGCCACGTGGCATGGTCGAGACAGAAACACGGAGCTGATCCACGTCTCTGGTGATCGAGTGAGATGGCAGAACATGACCGCCCACGCTTATCAGCATGGCACATAATGAATGAACAGCTGGCTAAATTGATAGTAAAGAAAGCATGACACTCGCAATATACTTATCAGACAATTATTATGGCATGAAAGTATAGGAGAACCCTCATTGATAGCTACACTTTTACAAAACCTGACCAACATGAGAAGCTGAGTGTATTGTAAAGTTGTTGTCTCAAGCTGGTATAATGCTTGAAGATAAATAAGTGAAGATATTGCTGATTTTGTATGTGTCCATTAGAATAAATTATTGTAGGGACAGATCAATGAAGTTTTTCTATTTGGTTGCTTGGTGAAATCTGTGAGGAATGAGTTCTTCAGTTGAAACTCTTGAAGAAACTCTTCAGTTGATGCATTGTTATTCAGCCTGCCTAAGTACTGAAAAGGATTTGCTATTTTTGGGAAAGGGGTTGAGAAGAGGCATATTAGGATATAAGTTTATAAGCATGTCATGATTTAGTACAGTACATAAGGACAGGCAGGGATTAGTCCTGGTCAGGTCATGTTTCCTCCAGGTTGTAGATATTTCATTGTCAGCAAACTCCAGGTTGTAGATATTTCATTGTCAGCAAACTCCATCCCAGCGCCCTAGGGGAAATTTTTCCTTTTAAATTCTGTTTTTTAACAGTTTGTTTCATTCTCTTCCTCAGAATGATCATGACCATCTTTCAAAAGGTAATTATTGCAGATTTAAAGCCCAGGTCAATGCTTCCTCTAAGCAGCAAACTGGTGAGCGAGGCTAAATTTGACTATTGCCTGAATTTTTTTGGTTACATGTCAGGTTGTGCACTGAGCCAAAAATATCTGCACTGTGTGCTGGAAATATGTGTACAAGCACACTTTTGCGCGGCTTAGAGGAAACATTAACCTAGGTAATTGTTTGACTTGATAACTAGATAAGCAGCAGGTTGATATTGTCAAGTAAATATTTCTTAGGCAATGTAGGGATCACTGAGATCATCTAAGAAACTAGAATAATCAGTTTTATGTATTGATCATGATAAGCTCTCAGTTAGGGGCAGAAAATTTAGTGGAAGGAGTAGGTCACAAGAGGACAGTCACAAGTTATCATCATCATCAAATATTTCAACCATTGGGCTGGTTGTGAAGCAGCCTGGTCATTCCTTTCCGTAGTTGTCTCTCTTGTGCCACTTTCTTTATATTTTTGCATATCTTCATTGCCTGTTTTATAACAATAACAAACTATCAATGAATATTTTAGAATCTATTAATTAATCTTCTATTCGTTAGGTTTGATTCATGTTTTTAAGGTTAATTTTCACTTGAAGCTGAAATTATTTGTGAAACACTCTAGTTCATGTATGTAAATATGTGTGTTGGTTTGTGTTATGTTATTGGGTGGCATGTATAACAAAACTGAAGTAATTTAGGGGAGGAGAGATCACTAAATAGTTGCAAAATGTTTTCCTTGTGACAAATACTGTGCTTGTATGGCATTATGTGATAATGGAATTTAGACAAGAAAGGTATGTTAAGACCCTGCAGAGAGACTGCCAATTTAAACTCAAACCATAGCCTACAAACATACCATGTCAGATAATTCATCTGATTTGGTACCTTTGTGATGCATGGTGTGTGAATCTGTGCTTGTTGTTTGTTCTCAGGATCTTAACATCCCTTTTTCTTGTCTAAGTTTTTTATTATCTTGTCATACTGGGTTGGTATTTATTTGCTATATTTATTACAGTTTGTAAATGTCCTCCACTCCCTCTGGGCATAGGATTGTAGTCTGTTGACAGTGACATATTTAAACACTGTGGAGAAACAGGCCTAATCCCATCCAGTCTATGTGCTGTGCTAAATCATGGCCGGGTTTTATTCTAAAATGTCTCTACACAGACATGAAGTTCAAGTGCATGACTTATCCCTCCCTAGTTTCTGGACTTGTTGGAGAGGAGAATTGCCCTTAGATGTGGTATTTTTGTACCAGATCAGAGGAAAGTCTCTACACTAACCTCCCTCCATCAGATACAAACCCTTGTCCAGACTCAGGCTGAATGCCAATGTATTGAACATCAGAGTTCAAAGTCACAGTCTTGCAGAGGATTCTCAAGCAATCAACCAACCTTATGTTTGGTTTATTTGTGGATATCCAGCCGACTTCTCATGCATCACTGCCAGCCACCCAAATCCACCCCCACAGACTCATCGGATCCAAAACTTAAAGTGTTTCTTCAGCTGACCTTTTGAGGGGATGACGTAATGAAACGAATACACAGTTGACTTAAAACAGCAGTAAGCCAAACATTCTTTGCTGCTGAATCAGTAATCAGATATAAAATCACCCTGATACCTAGTACATCTGTGAAAGAATCATTGTTTCCGTACACATATCAGACTACATTGATCAATTCCAGTGTGAGTTACATAGGTAGAACAGAAAGACCTTTAGCAAATCGAGTAGCCGAACGTATACTAATGTGGGTGGAAAATAGTTAATCGGTCTTCAGAATCTTTGCAGTCAAAAAGTTATATACATCTCGTTGATTTCTCAACACCTGATAAAATATGCCATAGCGTGAACAAAGATAAAGCTTTTTGGATACTGTATTCAGTGAACAATAAACGATTGCTCAAATATAGTGAGGCGTTAGCAATTAGATGGTTCCAGCTGGTTTTGTACAAGCAGAAAGAGTTTGTGTTAAATTACCGGGGGGATAACAGATGTTCTACATTTGAACAATACCTGTGACTATGTGTTTTAATTGTTTCAGCTGAAGTATTATTCATTCATTCATTTCATATAATATAATGCTGCAGTAGGCACCTGACAAGATGCAGCGAAATATGCCAGGCAGTAAATCATGCAACATATTGTTTGTGACTTCTGTGTTTAAGTCTAATGTTTCCCAGCTGATGTACATTTACCTGTTGTATTCCGGTCTGCAGGCACATGCTCCCATCTGTCAAGAGAACTAAGCTTGGAACCTCAGGAAACAATTTTTGTGAAAAGTGTTAGAGAAGGAAGCCCAGCTTATTATGCCGGTCTGAATACAGGCGATCGTGTTCTTGCTGTCAACGGAATCTCTGTTTCTGACAAGTCCTATCGCGATGTGATTGCTACCATTCTCCAAAGGTTAATCTTGTTTATTTGTTTAAAACTTCCTTAGAATTGTATATTCTCATGTAACCTTTACAATTGTGTGTTTGTGCATAATTGCATGCATGAGTCTGTGTTATGTTACAGCAGTTAATGAAGTAAGATGTCATCTTATATGTCTGAATTCTTGACCTTGAATATTGGCTAACCAATCAATCACAGACCTATTATATTGTTCGTTTTGTATTGTTAGTTATTATAACACATGCTAGTCTCATTACATGGTAGGTTTTTTTCTTCATCTCTGAGACATTATAAATGAGATAAACATGAATATTCCTTCCATTTGCCATTATTTTTGTTTTTAAATTGTGAACGTACTCCTTTCAATATGTAATCTACTTTATGTTAACACTCATTTCATTGTGTGGATGGAATAGATCAGAGTTATGGAATATAACTCTGGCCTAAGCAAACCAGGTTCATCTCACAGTGTTGATTGTTTGAAATTTTTCAAAACAATAAAAAGATGGCATACTGCCTTCTGATCCTCGGGTAGTGGATTGGATGTTTAGCCTTCCCAGGCAAGGACAAACAATTGGAGAACACATGCACATTGAAATCCTTCAGCAGGTGGAAATAAGAAAGAGCAAGCTGAATAGGCCACAGCCCTGGCAAAATTTGCACATTAGAAAAACTACCCACAAAAAAATGTATGGCATCTGTGATTCTACTATACACACATTTGGATCTCTGCCAGTGTTGTTTAGTTTGTGCACTGTTCTGAGATTCCTCTGGTGTGATCTTTGAGACTGGATCACTTATGAAGATATCCTAGTGCAATAAAACTGGTCCTTTACAAAGCAATCCATTGTGTCACATATTCTCTCCAGCCTGTATTGCATTTATATCAATGTATCTTCTTTTCATGTGCTGTTTCCCCAACTCCTTTCCACTAACTCATACACACTTACATTCACAGTTTTATTACTTGCATATTTTACATTAATTTCAGTTAAATGTCTGCTTGACTGACAATCATTGGCGTGGTTTATCTGTGAAATTCACAATGGTTTAGAAACAGAGGAAGATGAAGAAACCAACAGATGAATTGTATTTTTGAACAGCTGATGAATAAACCAGACCTCTCTGCCTCCCCACGCATCTTTTTCTTATTTTCCTCTTCTTCTTCATCTGCTTCTCTTCATTCACTTGATCTGCAGTTTTGCTTCCTACATGAACTGCCTTGTTTTGCAGGCTTCTGTAGTTTTTTTTGTGTGCGCTTTCTCAAGCTTAGTCCATACACACTACTTCTAGTAGTGCTGGACTGAATTTTGCATATGGATTAGCTTTCCATATTGACAGTGTCCCTTGCCATCAGGCGAATCTGCTCCGACTTCAGAGGTACTTATAATTTACATAATTTAAGTCAAGGACGATAGGTCAGCATTTTAGTCCAACTGTCCAGTGTAGGGGTGAACCCTTTACCTCAGCATCAGCACACCGGATGTTTAAGAAAAAGCATTCTTATCCATTCGGCCATGCTGACCTACGTTCTATAGTTTGATTATTCTTTAATGGTAGACCAGGCACTTTATTCTCATGCCATATGGGTCCTTGTGGCATATGAGTAGAAGCTCTAACAGTTTTGATTGGACCTTTTTCAAGACACAAGGGTCTAGCACTGCGCCTGCTTGAGACTTTCATCACAGGGCAAGCACGATAACTAATGTTTTGCAAACTTAGACATATTTCTGATGTGATGGCGCATAACAGTCTGGTTGATGAATTGCAAAAGTCAGTTCAGTACACTAGAAGTAGTAGCACGTGTATGGACTACTATTAAATTCAAAGCAAGTAAGCACAAAAAACAACAACAATTATTATTAAACTACAAACGTTCTTTAGCTGGTGCCTGTGACTGAAATTTTATGACAGAATCGCTCATGCAGAGGGTTCTTCATTTTTAATTCACCGCAAACAAAGGAATCCTGGGAGTTCCCTGGAAATCATCTGACATCAGGGTGATTATCTGGGGGCCAGTTTGCGAAGGCAATGACATGCGGTTTTTGGGTACATGTTGCTGCAAACATACTTGTCGACCAGTCATTAAGTGTATCCCGATATCCCTATACTGAAAATCGGCGATCCCATCAGTGCTAAAAATAAGTACGTGGTTTGTTTGCAGTGAGTTATAAATGAAGTACCGTGCAGAGCTTAGCAAAAGAAGTAGACAGATTCCAGTCATTCATTATGTAAGAGAAAGATGCTGTCACTGGATGTTGTTATTAGCAATAATGAATGTCAACATTGAAAGTGTAATGTAAATGTCATGTTTTCCTTGCAGTGGTCATACTCTGAGACTGCTTGTGGTCCCTAAAGATGATGACATTCTACAACTGGTAAGCATTTACTTTTAACCTTGTATGTCGAAATATCGTTCTCTTGTAAAATAAATATTTGTGCTGAATATTCACTTTTGAAGGAAGCGAGGCTAGTATTTGGGAGATATTGTTCCAAGCGCTATGATGGAAAAGTGTCTTTGTTAGAAAGGGGAGGTAATTTGTAATACAGCCAAGCCTCAGTTTTTGTTTCCCTTGGTTTTCATCAGTTTCGGTTTTCGTCGATTTTTTTTTAGAAACATTTGTCTCAAATTTCGTCGGCATGCTGCTGATTTTGTGAAAACAAAGGGACCCACGCACGCTTCTGCTCAGTTTGGCATTGTTTTTCGTTGTGTGGGCATCACTTGCTAATAATACAATATGAGAGCTGCATTAAGATTGCTGAAATCGGCCGCATGTACGGGAAGTCGCCATCCACAATAAGTTTCATTGTGGTGAAAAAGGAAGTAATAAAGGAGGCTAATGTAGCAAAAGACACGAATGTGCTAATGAAACAGAGATCGCAAACAATTGAATATGTTGAACAGTTATAATTAATCTGGATAAATCAAACCAGTGAGACTGTTTCGGAGCCTATCATGTGTGGAAAAAAAAACCAGGCTGCTGTATGCCGATCTCATTAAGAAAGCTTGGGACGAGTGCTAATGTACTTAGTGATTTTAAGTGCAGCTTTACATAACAGAATTACGACACATACAGGACATTGTGGCGATTAGCCTTCATCAGCAAACAAACACATTCACAAAACACAACATATAGTCACGGAGATCACCTGTGACTTCATTAAAACGTGACGACAGGATGAGAAGAATAAAAAGATGAAAAAAATGAAAGCAATGAAGAGAAAATGAAAATTGGAAAAAATGTTCCTACTTACCTCAGAATTCCGAGCTGTATTTTGGATTTTCTAGAATTAATTTGATTTACATTGATTCAAATAGAAATAATTGCCTAGGTTGTTGTTGGTTTAGGATTTTGCCAGTTGTTTTTGGACCGATGATCAACGAAAACTTAAAAGTGTTACAAGAATTATCTGGAATGGACAGATTCCCTAAAGTTGATGATGAAAAGAGTACAGAATTTTTCAAGGAAACTGCCCAAAAAATGTAGGCATCCCTGCCACACTCCTATTCATATTTCAAACGTAACTGCTAATTTCCTCATGCAGAACTCTGCGTTTCATTTCTTTATATTTTTACTGCATTAAGAAATGTCACTAAGAGAACTCACGAAACCATAAAGTAACGATTAATAACATGCTTCTGTGCTTCAAATAATTTACTTAACACTTTAAAATGTTAACTTTATTATAATTTATTGTAAAAGACCAATGCAGGGCGATCTGCTGCCAAATCATCCGCAGCTGTGTTTTGAATGTGGGTATACTGGATTACGAACTGCGCTCGTATCCCCTTCGCCATGGAGCCGGTTATGTTGGTTTTTTTACAAAATAGTATGGGTGCCATTCGTTCAGAAAGCAATGGCAGTCTACTGACCGTAAACTTGCCAAGAGATTAAAGCAGCACAAAATGCTGGTGTTGATTGCCACGTCCTGCAAAGGATGTGCAACAAATTATATACTTACACTGTTTACTTGGGTCTCTGACACTACAGGCCTATGAACCTCAAGCAAGAGACTTCAAGTATTCTAGCCACTCCTCCTTGTCAGACAGTGTCAGGCAGTCTGGTGTAAACAAACCCTGCAAACATAGACATAGGTAGGTTTTGTGTGTGCAATTATTTCTGAACATTCTTAGCTTGTGGTTAATGTTGCTGTCCTGAAGCTGCTGTTTTTGTCTACTCAACATAATTAAATACATATTAATATAACTACACTAACATGTAATGATATGTAAATATATCTTACATATTAGCAAATCATTATATCTTGATATAGTTTTATTTCTATACCATTTGTTTTTGTTGGCTGATGTAAGCTTTATCATCACAACATCCACTCTGTTGGTAATTATTATTGTATAATTAATACAGCTGAAATACTTTGGCTATATCAAACATCACAGTGGTTTGTAAAGAACAGTAATGGAAGGCATGGTTGCTGAAAGAAGAGGCAGGGGCCAAGCAGCACAGAAGGGGACACAGGTCATAGAAAATACATGAAGCAGGAAAACTGGCAAAGGATCGAGAATCTTTTCCACGGACCATGATGCAGCAACATTCTACAAAGGACCTGATACGTGATGATGATCGTGTAAAGCTTTTAAAACTGACTTTCCACTTTTTATTTTCTTTGTTTATTCATTGCATTTTCACAGCTTTTCTACAGTTAAGTCATAGTCATTTTTATATTTAGTTCCACGAGAAATGTTGATATTTGTTTTCTGCTCAAATCATTTCCAATCAGTTTGTCAGTGTCAATCGGGAGGACCAATCTTTCGCTGCCTTATGTCAATTTGATTTGGCAGATAGGTATCACTGCCAGTTAAAATGAATTACGAAGTGTCAGCAAGAAAGGCAGAAGTATAAATTGCAAAAGGAAACCTCAGAGACCTTTACAGCACCACAAGGAAATAGCAGGAAAATATAATCACCTAAACGGACTAATTAAAAATATTAATGGGAAAGCTCTCACCAACATTACAGATCAAATGAATAGATAGATTGAATCCTTTCAGGAACCTGAATACCAAGCGACCTCCAGATATCTAGATTGCAGAAGTGAAGCTGTATATTAACTGTGAGAAACCATATGAAAAGAAACTTATGAAAGCTATCAAACTCATGACAGATGGAAAAGTTGCTGGTCCAGATGGTATCCTAGCAGAAACTGTTAAAGCAAATATAAACACCTCGGCTAAATTCCTGCAAAAATTATTTAGCAGAAGTTTGGAGACCAGAGAAATACCAGCAGGCTGGAAAGAGGGATATCTGATGAAGCTGGCAAAGAAAAATTGCCTGCATTACATTACAGAGGAAGAATGTAAGTGTTAGTTCCTGGAAAAATATTAAGCAGGATGATTCTGAAGAGATGCCATTGACAAACCACTAAGATATGAAATAGCAGGCTTCCAACCAAACACTGACTAGACAGCCATATAATAATAGGGCAAAGCATTAAACAGAACTTGCCACTTTATATTGGATTTTTGAACTATGAAAATTCATTTGACAGCATTGATAAGGCATCTCTATAGAAATTGATGAGGCACTATGAAATCCCACAGAAGATCATTAACATCATAAGGACATGAAATGCAGAGTTCTTTATGAGGGAGAAACATAACAAATGTTTAATATAAAACTAGAATCTTTATCATCAAGTGCCATGCCGGCTGGCGTAGACATTCATGACTCTCCATAGATCTCGGTCTTTGGTTTTCTGGATCAACTCTGCTGATGATATTCCTCCATGCCACCTTCTCAATCCATACAGCATCATTCATCTTGGTCTGCCTCTGCCTCTCTTCCCCTCGATCTTTTCAGTTGTCACGATGTTCTCCAATGCCTCTCTTCTCATCACATGACCAAATAATGCTGATTATCTCTTTCTTATTCATGTATATAATGTTTTAGTTTCATTAGCCTCTTTCAAGCAGTTGTTGTAAGTTACTTTGGCAGTCCAAGTAATTCGCAACATTCGTCTCAGCTCTTCCTAATTTGTTCATTTACATTCCAAGATTCACAGCCATACAGCACAACAGGTTCTATATAGCACTTCAGCACTCTCTTTCTTACATTCAATGATAGTGACTTATTGCATAAGATATTCTTCATTTTCTGAAATGCAGCTTTTGCTTGCCCTTTCTGCACTTAATCTCTGTTGTGCTTCTTCCATCTGATGTTATAAATGCCCCTAGGTATTTGAAACTATCCACTTGGTTAAGAATTTTCCCTTCTATTTCTATTTCACATTTTGATGTCATCTTTTTCTTTGATATCATCATTGTTACCGTTTTCTTGATATTCAAGGTGAGTTCTTTCTTTGCTCTCTTGTTACTGCAGTGTCCAACAATTTTGTAGATCTTTTGCATTATCCACCACCAATAAATACTGAGTCATGTGCATAGCGAATATTGTTTATATTAAAACCTCCGAATAGTATTCCTGGCTTCTCTTTGATCTCTCTCATCCTTAAAAACTAGAATAAATAAGCTTTATGTAACACAATAGGAGAAAGATGTTTGGAAGTCATAAGCCAAGTGAATTACATACCAAATTAAATAATCAGATACCAAAGCTTTTGTGTAACAGGCTCAAGTCTTCCAGTGATCTGAAGTGTTCTGTTATGCATATTCTATTTATGATGGTTGTGACCACTTGATCACATTCTAATCCACACATAATGGTGATTGCACTTGCTTACCAAGATAGTGGTCTGCTTTCAATTTGATAATTTTCAGATACCGGATAATTTCCAAAATGTTTTGGGAATTATCTGGAAAGGAAAGGCAGTCCAGAATGCAATTGGCCGCCCCATCCTCATTTTACTGTGGCCTAGAATAAGAGAACACCTAACATTTCACACCTCAATGGTGGCGTCTACCATGAGGCTAACTTTGCACCAACTTTACTGTATGTTGAGCAATGGCTTGGGGGTCTCTGTGGCAGAGTGGTCAGACCATCTGCCTTGTGATCTGTAAAGGTCATGTGTTCATTTTCAGACAGGATCATTCAGAATATGAATGCAATTTTTCCAGAGACCTCTGGTAGTCATTGCGGGAGCTACATATTTAGTGCTTTGTGTGATGCTCTCGGTAGGCGGCTAGCTGTTCTACGGAGAGACCAAGGATGTGATAAAACCTGGTGCAATGAAGTCAGTTCTCTCACCTTTAACCTTTTCTATTGTTAGCAATGGCTATGACCAAGCATTATTTTATTCAGCAGTTCAGTTGACATAGTCAAAGGAAGTGCAAGTGAGAGTTTTGACTTCGGCTCAAACCATTGTCTGCGCGATGCTCGCTGTGAGATTCGTCACTCATACCCATTGAGTTTGTGGGGACAACACAGTGCAGAACTCCAGTGAGTCATGCCATTCTTGTGCCATTTGTACTTACATTTATATTCTGGTTGTTTGTTTTGTATTGCGCTCTCCCTCTCTCTATCTCTCTCTCTCTGTCTGTCTGTCTGTCTGTCTGTCTCTCTCTCTCTCTCTCTCTCTCTCTCTCTCTCTCTCTCTCTCTCTCTCTCTCTCTCTCTCTCTCTCTCTCTCTCTCTCTCTCTCTCTCTCTCTCTCTCTCTCTGTGTGTGTGTGTGTGTTGTTTTGTTTTGTTTTTTTTTGTTTAAATGTGGGGAGGTGTAAAGTTTTAACAGCATTTCCATGGTCACACATTTTATTCCTCTGAATAGTTTCCATCTTCTTCAATTTTTTTTTGTTGGTTCTTTTCCTGCTATTTTATCTAGGAAACTTCCTGAAAGTTAAATAGTTGCTTTAAGAGTCTAAAGGGAAATGGTAAGCTTTTATAGCAAAACTAATGATCATCATATTTTTTTTAAGATAATGGTAATGATTAGTACATTAACCCACCTTCATATCAACATACTTTTTTTAGATAATAGTAATGATAAGTACATCAACCCATCTTCATATCTACATTTTTTTTGTAGACGATGGTTTTATGTACATCAATCTACCTGAATATTATATTTTTGTAGACAATGGTAATGATAAGCACAACAACCCTTCATATAATATTTTTAAAGATTATAATTATAGTAATGATAAGTACAAGAACATTTACTTCTGGGAGCCTTAGTGGTGTAGTAGCTGGACACTCACCTTCTGGTCCGGTGGTCATGGGTTCGAATACACATTGAACAGATTTGTTTTAATTGACCTTGGCTCGCAGATTGATCCAGCCCAAAATGGATACTAGGAAATGTCATGGAAAAGAAACGTGAACAGCCTGATGCTGGCCACATCACCCACTGATTGCTGACGGGTCTATAAAAACATGGGTCTAGTGCCATATGCCCATGCTTCTTATGACATGTGAAACAGACCTTTACTTACATTTACTAAAAGTCAAGATTTATCAAATATATTTCAATTTGCACATTCAGTTTATCTTTAATTTTCTGCTTATTTAAGGTTAGAAGATTTTTCTTCTGGCAACTCATCACATAACTGCACTGGTGAGTCTCTGATGAATGACCATCACCCTAGCCAGATAGCCACAGACACAGCCTGCCACTCTCAGCAGCAGTCGGAGTCTGTGTCTCAGGTCAGATTTGTTTCTTTTTATAATCTTGTCAATCTCAGTTAATTTTGTAGCTTATTAAATTAGATTTTCTTTTTTATAATCTTGTCAATCTCAGTTCATTTTGTATTTTGTAGCTTATCAAATTAGATTTGTTTCTTATTATAACCTCGTCATTCTCAGTTTATTCTGTATTAAGCAACTTATGGACCCTGTTGCATGCCTCAAGGCCCACTGGGAGCATTGTGGTTAATTCATACACCTCACATTCTTTTCAAAAGTCTGTATTCCAAGTAATACATATACTCATTGGTTGATTCATACGCCTCACATTCTTTTCAAAAGTCTGTATCCCAAGTAATACATATACTCATTAGTTGATTCATACACCTCACATTCTTTTCAAAAGTCTGTATCCCAAGTAATACATATACTCATTGGTTAATTCAAACACCTCACATTCTTTTCAAAAGTCTGTATCCCAAGTAATACATATACTCATTGGTTGATTCATACACCTCACATTCTTTTCAGAAGTCTGTATCCCAAGTAATACATATACTCATTGGTTAATTCACACACTTCACATACTGTTCAGAAGTCTGTATCCCAAGTACCACACATGCACATTGGTTAATTCACACACCTCACATACTTTTCTGAAGGAAAATGACGGGGTTGTGATCATGATAGGAGTCAATAGATCAGTGTATGGTGATTTGCTTGGTATGTAGTAAGTTAAAACCCACAAGAACTATAATTATGAATTCAAGCTGTGGTGCAGACTGTTGTGAGAGATAAAACTGTATACATGCTGCAAGCTATCTGTTTAAACCTATAAACTCTATACCTGCGCAGTGCAGGAAATTACAGGCAGAAATTTCTGTCATAGGTGCTGTCTGTCACAAACCAAGCATGTGGATGTGGAAGGCAAGGGGAAACCACTACATTATCATCTGAAGATTAAGTTTATAAGCAGGTCACAAATCCAGAATGGAGGAATGACATGTTCATAAGCTTAATACCAGCCTTCAGACTGGATAACCTGACATGACAAACCTAATAATGATAGTTATCTGTAAATACATTCTTAGGACATTTTATGAACATGAAGCAACAGTCAATTTGAGCTCACTAACCTAACTCGTGCTGTGTACCTGTATCAGAAAATGTGGTTATGGGGTGGAAGGAAGACCAAGACATAGATGGATATATGTAGACTAGCAGTGTACACAAATACAGACTTAATCCACCTGGAAAGGTGACACCTTTGGCTGTAGCTAGATAACTTCAGCTGTTTCTTATACATAACAACAATTATGGACCAATATAAACAGCGCTGGAAGAATCAGCATTTGTCTGTGTTTGGTTAGATAGTTTGGTAGGTAGGTAGGAACAGTCATAACATCTGATGGGAGGTGCCTTGAACATGTTATGAGGAGAAATAAACTAGAGAACTTGGTGACAACTGGCACAATTGTGGGGAAAAGAACAAGGGGAAGGCAGAGAAGTAAATATCTGGATGGCTTGACCACATGGCATGGTTGGGACAAAAAACACAGAGCTGATCCACAACTCTGGTGATCGTGTAAGATGATGGCGAAACATGACTGCCTGACACTTACCGGCATGGCACATGATGATAATGATGAAGTAGGCAGGTGAATAACTGGCTAGGCAGGCAGGTTGATGGTAGGTAGGCAGGAAGCAGGCAGTTCGATCAGTCAACGACTGGCTGGATAGATGGATGCATGAATATGGAGAGAGTTAATTATCTGCATTTAGATTCAGTAAAACTCACTTGCTCATGTGTAGTCACATTTATTATGTTAATGTTTGTCTCTGGTACAAAGATCATGAGCCATCTTTTTTTGTTAATTATTTCCCATTTGGTAAAGGATCACGTTCATTGCTTGTGGTTATCTCTATAATTGCTCCAGTCTCTTTCTTTAGATCACATTTAGATCAACATAGTGCACAAAATTCTGTTGCACCAGCAAGAATCTAAATAGTTTATACCAGAATCACACATTCTGTAAATATTCTTTTGTAGTTAGATTTTATGTTTTTCACAATTTTAGCCAGGGCAGTGGTCTATCAGGTCAGCTCTTTGTAATTTCCAACTGCTGAGGAAATTTTAACGTGCATACCGGATCTCTGGGTTTTGGTCCTTGTCTGAGAAGACTAGTCATCTGATCCACTTCTCCATGATCAGGGGAGTATACTACACTTTTCATAATTTAAAAAAATCAAAATAGTTCACACTGAATCGAACCAGATCTGCTGGAATTAGGGGTGGATGTTGTAACATAAGCCGCTCTTTCCCCCGGTGTCCATTATGTTGTTTCTTCTTCATTCACCTTCAGATGTGAACCTGAATATATTTAAAGAAAGTAGCAGTCAACCTAAGCTTGTTGATATCTTCATTGAGTGTGTCCTATAAAAGAATGGGCAAACATTGTTCTGCATATGTTGATCATTCTTACAGCAAATGTTTAGCCATCATCTCACCAATTCCACAGTTACATTCATTAATATCTCCTATCTCTAGTTTATTAAACAACTAGTATTTCAGCCTCCTGTGTCCTGTCTGAAGATAGCTACTTGTTGACTTCAGTGGAGTTAGCAATATACATCCTCTTTCTGGTGACCTGCATGCTCTGGTTCACACTTGGTTCTGCTTGCTTGTTTGCTTGCGTTCACTGGCTGTTAACTCCAGCATGAAGTCGGATGAAGACATCCTGTTGTCCAACATCAGCGTGATGTCATACTAGTCTAAGGTTTGTGTGAGTATCTGTTGTCCCATGTCTGGCTTATTGGTGTGCAGACTGGTGGTTCCTTGCCATGCAGGCAGATACTCTCTGACTTTGGAAGAATTAGCGATCCTACTACGTTAGCCAGGATCCTGAAGGGCCCTGTTGCCTAGGACACACGACTAGGACATGTTAGTAGGTCTTGGCCAGTATAAAACCTGGCCCTGGTGTCTTGGAAACACCTCTGCATCCCACACTTGGTTCAGTAAGTGCTTCTTGGTTCTGTAAGTACCTCTTGGCCTCATTTTAGATTAAAAACGAGAAAGCTCAATAGTCTGCTGTCTCGAATAAAACTTTAAAAAAATAGAAACAGTATCCACAAAAGAATATTTATAGCATGTGTAATTCTGGTATTCCCTGTAGCGAAGGGATTACAGACGCAATTCATAATCCCGCATAATCCATTCGAAACACAGCTGTGGGTGATTTGGAAGCAGATGTTCAGAAAGCAACTACAAACAAGAAATCATAAATAGCCAAAACATGCTGGGGTTGACTGCGACGTTCTGTAAAGAATATGCAACTAACTTTTTAACTCTGGTATTAACCCCTTTGAAAGTTTGCCTAGAACAAGGTTTATGGAGGTGAGAATTGTGTGTCAGTTTATCACTGTTTACGTAGCCTTAGTGTCGCAGCTTCTTATTTCTGTTTATGAATTATATATCACAGGATTCAGCAAATAGCATGACATCCAACATATACAACGTGCCCAGCAGATCCAGATACTCATTTGGCCTCTACTTTCCTCCCAAGACACCGACCACACAGGCAGAAAACAGCAGTGATGGCCACTGTGTTAGCACTGAGAATCTTGACAAGAGCTATGAAGGTGCAGCTGATCGACAAGGGCTAACTAAGTCTCAGACTTTTGAAATCAGCCAGAAACGACCTGGTACTGGCAGAAAGGTATCCCTTGAGGAGAACTCCGCACTGTCATCATCAGCCAGGTCCAGAGAATTTTTTATCCGATATTCTTCAGACAAGGCCGCAAGCGATAACAGAAATCGTTATTCGCCACGATACTCCACGTATGAACGTTACTCAAATGATAACCGACCAACATATATCATATCACGGTCACAAACTGTATCCACTCTGTCACCGTCATCTTATAGCAGTGGGTATGTCCAACCTTTAAGAAAATCACCAGAGTATATGAAGTCTGGCCAGGTTACCTCAGATGCTTCTAGAACTTGCCAGTACATCCCAATCATTTCTGAAAGCAAACAGCAAACCAGTGCTGTCAGAGGTGAGAACAGGTCAGAAATGGGCGGCAGTACTCAGAGTCCACTGTGCTCGATTAAAACAGACCTGAACACTGGTTCAAGGACATTTGTATTAAGCATTCCATGTGGTCAGCAAGCCCAGCAGCAGTCCAAAATAGCTGAGTCAAGGTACACCCCCGAACGACAAACATTTGGCACAGCTGCTGCTCTAATCCGATCCAACACTGCAGCACACAGTGAAATCCAGAAGTCCATAGGGAAACCCATTGTATCCCAGCGAAAATATCAGTTTGAATCCAAAAGTGAACATACTCCACCACCCGGAAATGATGGGAACAGTCAGTATAAATCAGAAATTGAACAGATCAGGACTCGGGCCAAATTTTCGAGCATCGCCATGCGGAAAGCTAGTTTTGAGCAGTCACCTGACAGGGACCCACCTGACTTTGATGACCTTGTAGAACATATGCAGACACCTACAGGATACTCTAATCCCAACATGGAGACTGTCAAGCCCACAGAGAAGGTAAGAATGCACACTTTCTTATTCTTAATGCTTTATTCTTTCTCTTTGAGTTCCCCTATAGTATTAAAGTTTATGGTGTTATTTTAAGGATGTGTTTCTTTTTCTTCTCTAAAATATTAATATTAATTACTAACTGACTGCTTTAAAATGTTCCGGCAGTTTGTTTCATTATCTTCATCATGTACTTTGCAAAATTCATAGGCATTCTTGTCTCTCTATATATCTCAGTCCTTAGTGTCCTGGATAAATTCTGTACATGATATTCATCCATAATTTCTCTGTCTGCCTCTTCTACTGCTGTCCAGTCTTCATGATGTTTTCCAATGCTTCTCTTCTCATTATCTGACCAAAGAACATCTGTCTCTTTCTTATAATTGAATATATAATTTTTCTAATTTGATAGCCTTTTCCAGGCAATTGTTGTTAGTTGTACTTTATTAGTCCAAGGCGTTTGCAACATTCATCTCAGAAACCACATCGCTGTTGCCTCCAAGCTCCTCTTAATTTGTTTGTCTCCATTCCAAGATTTGCTGCCATACAGCAGAAAAGGTTATATATAATATTTCAGTGCTCTCTTTCCAACATTTAATGAGAGTGACTTATTACATACAATACTTGTCATTTTGTGTATGTTGACTCCAACATCGCCTCTCAGCCTTTAATGTTGAAAAGTTGAACTATCATTACAACATTTATGTTCATTGCAGGTGTCATGGGTGGGTTTACATTTAAAAGGGGTGAACTTTCTTCTTCTTCTTCTTTTTTTTTTTCTCCTTCTATCCCCCGGTGGAGCATAGGCCCTCAACCATCTCATACCAAGCTCTCACGGTTGGTTGGATTTTGCAGCTACAGTTTTCTATGAGTCAGGCCCAGCCAACACTCCTTAGTCACCTCCTGTGATATGAGAGATTGGTGAACTTTGAGCACATTTTTTAATATAAATAACTGCATCAGTAAATATAATTTGTGGAAGATTTTAGATTTGCAGCCTTAATTTAAATTTATTTGCATCTGTTAGTGAAATAAAACCCAGTGTCTCACAGATTTAAAGACACTGAGTTCATATCTCATCTCAAAAAGCTGACGTCATCAGTTTGGCAAGATGGCTGAAGTAAAAAACAAAAGACCTAAAATGACCTTTTACTCAGTTTTGTTTCACCTGTAAAGGGCAAGTCACTCTGATAGCCATTATAAGGAGTCATGCTCCAGAGCAGGCATCAGCAATCTACGGCACACGTGCCCAGAGTGGCATGTGCATTATTTTCCAGTGGCACATTGAGAGAATTAACATACAGTGTATGATCTCATTTTACAAAACATGAATTTTATTCTCTCACATGTGAACCTGTTTTAAGTTCACAGAGAAGTCATCCAACACCTGAGCATTCACTGTGAGCAGCCACTGTGATGCTGAAAGTCACCAAATACATACGTGATATTGAACAATTAACCAAGGGGAAGCAAGGTCAAGGGTCCCAATTGATTAATGACTCAGATGAATAATAATAATTGACTACTCATAATAAAATGTTAATAGCATTATATTTGATTTATTTCATTGTTTAGTTCTTCAAACTTTTGGACTTTCTGACTAATAAAATATACATAGAGAAGGCAATTTTACAATAAAATTTCAAAATGATGTGTTCAGAACTTAATTTTTGTTCAATATGTAATATCTGTATTTGTTCCTGTTTATATTAAAGTATTGAGTAATCCACAATGAATAAAGTAGTTCTTTAATGTATAGGAAACATCAATGCAAAATCACACAAATTTGTTTCAATGGTTTTAAAAAAAATATGGTATTCTTAGGTTGGCACTCTGAGTGACTCTGATTACTTCAGCACAATGCAAAAAGAAGGTTTCCGACCCCTGCTCTAGAGGATGAATCTATTTCCCATGGAATTTGTGAATGGTGCTACTTTGCTCTTAGTCTCTAGGACCTAAGTGTTAGGTCGTTATAAGGTGTTAGCCAGTTTTGAGGTTGTCTATTATAGTCACCTGGAGTAGGTTTAAGTTTGAAAACTTAACTATGGCAAATCAGGATCTCTCCTAGTGATTACCTTATTAAAGTGAATTTAAAATGCTAACAGAAAAGGAGAGAAGAAAAAAGGCTGTACATTGTAATAATGAATATGGAAATTATAGAGAGAGTGTAAATATTATGTGTAACTGAGTTATTCACGATCTTTTCTTTCATCAGGTAAGGTTGTTTTCTGAGAAATACAATTCTGGAAGTTCCCCACAACTAGAGGAAAATTCAAAGTCTAATTTTATCAATGGGAACAAAGATAATACATCCATCAGGATCTTTGTATCAACGGACAAAAATGGTGGCAGCATGACTTCAGTTCCTGTGTCTTCAAGAATGAGCATAAATAAACCAACTGCAGTAGAAAGTGTGAGCAAAAACACAGGACTGGACTCATTCAAAGATGGCCGCTTTGCTTCCTCGCCGAGCATTATGGGTAGTAGCAGCATCAGCAGTAGTGTTGGAGGAGGTGAGAGCAGTTCCTGTTCTGGTCTGGCTGATTCCGGTGTGTGGGTCAAGAGTTACCTCAGCAGTTCTGACATGCTGGATGAAGCTGACGGTACCACTGACCAAGAAGGGTCAGTGATGAGGACATCCGAGTTTTCTGACAAGACAATCAACTCAGCCATCAATGTTCCAACTCACCGAAGTAAGTGTAATTTAATTGTCAGTAATGTGTGTCATAAAAACATTGAAAGGTAATTTTCAAGGGGATTTAAAGGTGAGGGGCTTCATTGTACTGGGTATTATCCCATATGGCTCAGCCTCTGAAAGCATCACACAAAGTACAAACTGTAGCTTGAGTGACGACGCCTACTCGTGAACCAAATTATGGAATCTGGGATCAAACCTACAACCTTGGGAGCTCAAGGCATGCAGCTTAACCACTTCTTCTTCTTTGCGTTCATCCGGAGTGTTTTTTCAGATGTGATTGCGGTGTGTCTGTGATTGCGCCCTTGGGCCGAAACCCGTAGGCAACACATCCGACTATAGCGTGCTTTTTTGACCAGATAGCATTCCTGGGAGACTCTCACTTTTGTGGTGCCATCTACAACCCAGCTGGCCAAGTTGGAACGGTCGAAGACAACGGTCATCCCTCAAAGGAAGGCAGGGACAGTCCATAGCATTTTCCGCCATCCAAGGTTGCTTCCATAGTTGCAGGGCTGACACATAGCGCCCTGGTACTGGGCTCACCGAGGGAATCGTCACGTCCTGCTCATGGCTGCTTTAAATCCTCACTTCAATATATTGGTCATTTCGTTTGCCCCGGACCATTCCCGCACAAACCAGACAGGTTTGCAGACGGCATCCACTCAGCGAGTTTTCGGACATGTGCTTGTCGTTGCGCCCGTCAGAGCTGTTCCAGGCACGACAGACGTTCGGAAAACTACCTAGTCAGAGCTGTTCCGAACAAGAGCGGCATTCGGAAACTATGTAGTCAGAGCTGTTCCTAGCGCGAGAAACATTCGGACGAGACATTTCACTCGGACGTAATTGCATAGTGTCAATTTTTAGTTTGCCACCCGTAGGACGACACTTCCAACTTCTGGTGGGCATTTTTTAATGAGGTTAGCCTTCCTCTGGTTTTGAGGCACGTTAGACTGTTGTGATGTCGCCCACATCTCAGCTGGTCAAGATAGAACGATCAACGACATCGCGGTCCGCCCTCAAGGGAAGGCAGGGGCAGACCATGGGCATTCCCTCGCTATCCAAGGAGGATTTCATAATTGCAGAGCCGGCACATATTGCTCTGAGACTGGGCTCACCTGAGTAGTTGCCACGTCCTGCTCATGGCTGCTTTAGTTCCTCACTTCCATGTGTTGGGCATCTCGCTTGCCACTGGTCGCTCAAGCACACACCAGGAGCGGTCAGACTGCGGGCGACATCCAGTCGGTAAGCTTTTTCTTTTGACTTCGGACCACGCAATAGGTTCGCTCGCTGTGCGTTCCATTTCGCGTCACTGAGACGTTCTTCCACTTTTGTCTACACTCTATGAGTTAGATACAGACAGTTGTCGTAACCACCTCCTTCGACTGGGGCACCTTTCTGACTTTTTGTACTCGCTCACGAGGTAGGCTACATGTGCTGCCGGATCAGCACCTTACCTTCGTGCAGCAGTGAACGAGAAACGGCCAGGCCCTCTCATCCGGGAATCCCTCATATCCCCCAGCTGAGAGCCCTCGAACATGTATCATACCTGAGCATGCAGCTTGCTCAGTATCTCGCCTCTATTCTTCGGTAGGTGGGTATCGGCCCGGCTCTCAGATCCGAGGGTTTGTGGCTTAGAGGCGTTCAGCCACAGCCCCCGACAGGAAGCCTTAGAGTTTTGTCCGGACCAAGGTCTTCTGCCTTCGTGTACCTGATTTAGTCTATTGACTGCTATCCTCAGCCTACCCGCAGAGCAGCAGGTTGTGTCTCTCTTAGTCCGGCCCCTAACGCATAAGCTGTCGGATATGTAGTTTTCATCCATCGGCAAGCAGATGGGGTCAATGGGACACGCAAGCTCCCCCACCACGGCAAGGTGGAGACACATTGGGGGAGGCTTAACCACTTGTTCATCAAGATCCTCCTTTACCAGGTGATTCCATGGCAGCCACTGCCTTAGTGGTGTGAAGTGTCAAACCTTGATATATAATTAGATTGCAACATTATGAGATGGAGTGACCAGTTCACTTCCTCATCACCTTTTGGATGCCTGGCTTTCTTTAGCCAGTGAGGAAAAGTAGGAAGACTTATATGTGCTTTGCTTGCGTAAAAGATCCTGTTATAGGTGGAATAGCTGCTAACGACTGCTAAATAAAATATCAGTTAAGTTGACTTGATTCAAGAACTGACATCACAGCGCCCAGGACATTCCTATGCATGCTTCTTCTTCATCTTCAACAGCCAGCAAAGAGTCCCAATACTAATGGTACAAATTAAAGTTAGTTGCATATCCTTTACAGGACGTCACAGTCAACCCCAACATTTTTGGGCTGGCCGTGATTTCTTGGCAAGTTTACGTTCAGTAGCTTGCCATTGCTTCTGAATGACCAGCACTCTTACCATTTTATAAAAACCAATGCAATGCAGTCTCCTGCCAAATCACCCGCAGCTGTGTTTTGAACGCAGTCCATAACCCCTTCGCCACAGATCCAGCAATGATACAAGTAGCAGTCAGATTACGTGTCAATCTGGCCTGTCCTCAGAGTTTTGAGTGTCAGCCGGATCTCTCTGGTCACGACCTGCAGCACCATTCTCTCCAAGCTGTGATAGTCTATTTCTTCTTCTACACTATACTTCATCATCATCATGTGCCATGCCGGTAAGCGTGGGCGATCATGATTCGCCATTTCACTCGATCACCAGAGTCATGGATCAGCTCAGTGTTCCTGTCTCGACATGTCACGTGGCCAAGCTATTCAGGTATTTACTTCTCTGTCTTCCCCTTGTTACCTTCTACTCGATCTTGCCAGTTGTCACCAATTTCTCCAATTTATTTCTTCTCATAACATGTCCAACAAATGTTGACTGTCTACGTCTAATTTCTCGAATCAGTTTACAATTTTCATTATACTACACTATTCACACAATTCCAAAGGGCTCCGACCACATCCGCCTTATCATGCACAAATGCCCACACGAAGTAGTGCAGACCCAGCCAATCTGTGCGCCTGCTAGCCTGCTCATTTCCCATCACACTAGCATGTCCTGGGGGGAAAATCCAACATATGGTCTGTATTTTTGATTGTTGAATGGAAGCTTGCTACTCTACCCAAAACAGGAATGTCTTTCTAATATTAAAATATCATTTCTGCTTTTGTAATCATTGCTGATGTCTTCTGAATGGAATTTCCAGGCCAATGAATGAAGATTGCTTGCCCAGGCAGTTGCCACACAGTGTAGTCATGGATGTTTACTTCATCTGTGATAGAAAAAATCCCTTGCACTTATGAATGATTGTGGCATACATACATTAAGATCATCCTCATTGTTAATTAGGTCGGACAACAATATACTAGGATCCTTCTTGTGTTTCCGTTTGGGTCAGTCCGTTTATACTTCTTAGTTTTTCTACGAGCAGTGATATAAATATATATATATATTTTTTTTATATATATATAAAAATAAAAAAGGAGTACTAATGTTTCTTTTCCATTACAGTTGTGATGGTCCTTCATTCCAGTCAATAAAATTAATAAAATACATCACAACATATCATAACTGTTTCTATTTCATACACACATGCACCATCCTGCGCCCACAGAAGTGAGAAGAAGGAAGCAGACACTAATGGATACTAATGAATACTAGATGATCTCTGCTTCCATCTTTTCATTTCTTGGACACCAGAGAGGTTCATGTGTGCTTGTTTGTTAACTGTCTTGGTTGTGTTTCTTGACTCCATATAATCACTAAATGGATCAATCTTGACAACACCACATCCAGCTTCTATTTAAATAGCCACTTTTGTGTTTCTTTAATCTGGTAAATAAATAAATCTCTACAACACCACAAATCACATCTATTCAAATAGCCAATGTTGTATGTCTAAGCTAAAGTCATGTGAAATCCCTTTTCTTTCACCTTGACATTAGGTTCCACAAACAGTATTAGTTCTGTATCCACTGAAGGCTTTACAAGTAAGGCTTCATCTGGTGAGTAGATATATCACTGTGTGTACTGTAGTATTTCAGAATTCAGTGTTTAACTCTGTATCTGTTGATTAGTGCATTCTGCACCAAAATTACTTCAAAAATAGGTGTCAGTTAAAACAAAGTAGGAACTAGTTTTTAATGATTCACTGATTAGGTAAAACTAGCAAAATTAATTATGTAGTAGAATGTTCCCTACAGTCCCCTACACAAAGTGAAGTTGGGCGAAAAAACATAGTGTGAATGTGATAATTCACTAATCAAATTTAGAATATCTGATGCAGATGGAGAATGTTTTCTATACACAGAGGAACTAAAGTATGTTTTCTATACATAGAGGAGCTAAAGTATGTTTTCTATAGACAGAGGAGCTAAAGTATGTTTTCTATACACAGAGAAGCTAAAGTATGTTTTCTATACACAGGAGCTAAAGTATGTTTTCTGTACACAGAGGAGCTAAAGTACGTTTTTTATACACAGGGGAGCTAAAGTATGTTTTCTATACATAGAGGAGCTAAAGTATGTTTTCTATAGACAGAGGAGCTAAAGTATGTTTTCTATACATAGAGGAGCTAAAGTATGTTTTCTATACATAGAGGAGCTAAAGTATGTTTTCTATACACAGGGGAGCTAAAGTTTGTTTTCTATACATAGAGGAGCTAAAGTTTGTTTTCTATAGACAGAGGAGCTAAAGTATGTTTTCTATACATAGAGGAACTAAAGTATGTTTTCTATACATAGAGGAGCTAAAGTATGTTTTCTATAGACAGAGGAGCTAAAGTATGTTTTCTGTACACAGAGGAGCTAAAGTATGTTTTCTATACACAGGGGAGCTAAAGTATGTTTTCTATAAATAGAGGAGCTAAGGTATGTTTTCTGTACATAGAGGAGCTAAAGTATAATACGTGAATAGAATAGTGCCACACACAGTGCCAAATTGTCTTTTAAAAAGTGATACTTTCAAATAGTTGACATCTGTAGCCTAGAGGTAGTGAACACAGTTTAAAGTCGGAACAGATCGCTTTGCGTTGATTTTCAAAAGCAATAGCAAACTAAAGAATGTAAAATTGCTTAGAAAATCACGCCAATAAATGCTGGGATAACTGCAATGTCGTATGAAAAAAAAAGTAACTAACTTTCAAACAAGCAGCTCCCATAGCAGACGTCAATTTATTTATATGTTGATTTACTTTAAGTTGTGTGTTGTTTTTGTTTTCTTCATTGTGATGTAAAATACAAAAATGAACAGATGATCAATATTTTGTTAACAAAAGGTACCATGTGGCACTTCTTTTTACAATTTAATATAAGTAGTTGGTTCAGACTGACATGTGTAGTCCTTTCTGATAGTACCAGAGAGTTTTAGAAATGCCATCATGGTCTGACTCATTGAAAGAAAACTCCCAAATGGACCCCCATGTGATAGAGGATGGGGAAACATACCAGTGTGGCAAATGCAGTTCTGGGGACCTAGTGTCCACCTAGATAGCTGGACAACTCTGCAACTGATCACAGCAGGACACCGACTTGTAACAGGCTGCAATTGCTGTGAAAGGCACAGGTAACATGTGGATGTTGAAGTCAAAGAGAAAGACCACATTATCATCTCAAGATTTCATGGAGCCTTTTTTAAGTTATTCTGTGAACTTGCTAACAATATTTATCACTCTTCATCTGCCTTTGATCTCCCAATGAAGCATCTGCCCTCAATCAATAAATGCCAAGCCCTTTGTAAACACATTAATGATTGGTTGGGTTTTACAGCTAAAGTTTTCTAAGGGAATGAGGTACCCAGTCTCATGCCCAGCCTCCTTAGTTGTCTCTTATGACATGCATGTTAGGTGACAGTGTTACTATACTTGTCTTCTCTTATTGGCCTCGATATCAGGCAGGCAAATATTTATCACCAATCTTCATTAATCGAATGAGGAAGTGAAGGTTAAAGCAGACAGATTGCAGTTTATTCACACACTTTCATTGTTTCCCAACTACTGCAGAAAGGATATCACTATACTCATGTCAGATCTATAGATCTATCTTGTACATGCCTTAAGACGTATTGGGTATATGTAGCCAGCTGGAGTGGGTGATGTGGTCAGTCTCATGCTGACCGTCATTACTTCTCAGAACATATCCAGGTGCCCATTTGATTAAAGTTACCACAATTAATGACTTCTTTATTATTGTTTATTTTCATTTTAATATTTAAAACTCATGTTGTAATTGGTCACAAGCAGTTACATCACACGGTGACAGAGTTGTCCAGAAGTCTGTTGGACCTGATCATGCAGGGGGTGCAAATATCACTGTGGCTATGAGGAAAAAATTGCAAGGTAGGCAACAAAGGTCAAGTAATTTAACTCATCTGCTGGAATACAACAAATTACTGATGGCAGAACATATTTTATTTTTAAAATATTCAATCAGAGGTGTGCCTATAATGGCAGTTACCAGTGGTGTGTCCATGATTTCAGTTTCAGTCGTAGCTGTGTCTGTGATTTCTGTTTCAATCAAATATGTGTCCATGATTTCAGTTTAAGACATAGCTGCATTTGTGATTTCTCTTTCAATCAAAACTGTCCAAAAAAAACTGTCATTTACTACCAACATAGTAGTTTAGTACCTTTCGGTGTATGGCAGAGGGGTCTTTGAGCCTGAGGAATAAAGGCCGCCTGGCTAGTGCAGTCGCCGCGAACTGTGCAGGTTAGAATTTTCTTTTTGCCCCGACAGAAAAAAAATTCCACACCTTACCGAGGGATCGAACCCGGGTCTTCTGAATGGGAGTCCGGCGTTCTATCCACTCGGCCAGCCACTCCTCTAGAAAAGGCTCCATGAAATCTTGAGATGATAATGTGGTCTTCCTCTTTGACTTCAACATCTACATATGTTACCTGTGCCTTTCATAGCAATTGCAGCCTGTTACAAGTCGGTGCCCTGCTCTGACATTACAAACATTTCAATCAAAACTGTGTCTGTGATTTCAGTTTCAGTCATATCTGTGTCTGTGATTTCTCTTTCAATCAAATGTGTGTCCATGATTTCAGTTTGAGACATAGCTGTATCTGTGAATTCTCTTTCAATCAAAACTGTGTCTGTGATTTCAATTTCAGTCATATCTGTGTCTGTGATTTCTCTTTCAATCAAATGTGTGTCCATGATTTCAGTTTGAGACATAGCTGTATCTGTGAATTCTCTTTCAATCAAAACTGTGTCTGTGATTTCAGTTTCAGTCATAGCTGTGTCTGTGATTTCTCTTTCAATCAAATATGTGTCCAGTTTCAAACAGGTGTGTTTATAATTTCAGTTTTAAACTGGTGTGTCTATAATGTCAGTTTCAATCTGAGGTTGGTCTATAATTTCAGCTGTAGTTGTTCAATGTTCAATAAAGGTTTACTTGTAGTATTTAACAATGGAATTATTTTGATCCTGAAGATCAAGAGGTACATTATTTTTTTTTACACACACACACACACACTCACTCACTCACTCACTGAGGGGGATGTGTTTGGTTTTATGTGTGCGTGTGTGCGAGACAGAGAGAGAGAGAACAAGTTTCTGTGGCTTAAGGGATAATGAAACGCGCAATTTCATAATTCCCTGACTTACCGAGTCGTGGGTTCTAAATCAGCTGTGGGTGATTCGAAAGCTGACTTTACATGACCTCATGGTCGACCCCAGAATTTTTTTGCTGTTTGTGATCTCTTGGAAAGTTTACATTCAGTAGTTTGCCATTGCTTTCTGAATGACCGGCACCCATACCATTTCTTAAAAAACCAACATAAAGCTGTCTGCTGACAAATTGCCTTCAGCTGTGTTTCGAATACGGCATACGGGATTACGAACTGCGTCCGTGGCACCTTCGCCACGGAGCCGGCAATGGCAAACTAGAGAACTAAATTTAAATAACTAAATTAAAATTGTTTTTCATTTTAAACAGCCAATAAATTATGGAATTGATTGCGACGTCATGGAGAGGAAATGCAACTAACTATATGTATATTTGAAGGACCTTTATTCACACCTTGAGGCATATTGTATATATGGTTCTAGCCTCATATTTGTATAAATAAATCGATGAGTGATGTAATTAATATCATGCTGGTCATCTATACTTGCCAGAACATTTCCTATCACTCATTTTAGACTGGGATGACCTGGGAACCCAGGTTAATTTATTTTTACGGGTGGGGGTGTTGGGGCACACACAAATGGCAAGTTTTTTCCATGTGAATATATTTTTATAGATGACATAACAATGCACTAAACCATTGCAGACTGCTTTGCTGGGTCCAGGGTGTTACAAACATTTAAATAAGAGACATAAGTGACAGGTCGATTCCATTATGTTTATATACTACGCAGCGGATAGTCACTGGGAAACCCTGTGCAGCCATTGAAATAACATGAGAAATAAATTCACATAGTATTGATCCGTAACTTACGCTTCTGTTGTTATTAGCCTGAAGCAGCTGTTATCTCTATTAATAGATATTTTTGTCCGTGAGTCATTTTCAGATCAAATACATTTTGTCAGTATATATGTGGTGGATGTTGATTAAAATACGAGTGAACAGATTTGAAAATGTGGAAAGTAGTCAGTATGTAAATTAAAAGTAGTTCATAATTATCCAGGCAGAAAATTTAAATAAGAGAGTTTAAAGGCAAAAGTAATATATCTGTGTGTTATGTTGGATGTAATCTGATAAATCTGATGGACTTAAAAAGGCAGTCAAAAAATAAGAGCAAAGAATGAAGGAAACAACAAATGCAGAACCTTTCACTAGCTGTAAAACAATTGCACCAGGTATTGTACTTGTGTATTATTTGACCTTTTTTGTCAGTGACAGTAGAAGGCAAGCTGTTGCTGCCACAAACGGATGTGCATTTGACACATAAGTGTATGTACTGAACCGAGCTCATGTTGTGACTGTGTTCAGCTTGTTATTCAATTTGTTTTTATTGAAATTGTTATTATTGTGACACTTTTATGTACGTTGTGAGTATTTTACCAAGCTGCCCATCAGATGTATTAAATTGATATCCTGCTGATAATTAATACACACTCATTACTAAAACCTTGCATAATAGACATCTCCATATCATTCATAGACTTAACAACACTAATATTGCAATTAATGTTTAAAACTCACATTATTTTATATATACGTTATAAAACATATATATAAACCACCTTTTTTTAATAATTAAGTAACTGGCGACTCCCTTTTATAACAGACTAGCTGACCCTGCCCGGCTTCGCCCAGGCCCTGGTGGGGAGCATCTCATTTAATTCATATAAGTAGTCATATAAGTTCTCGTTCCCGTTACCGACTGACTGTCTGTCTGTCTGTCTGTGTCTGTCTGTCTGTCTGTCTGTCTGACCCGGCCCGGCATTGCCCAGCTCCTGGTGTGGAGCATCTCATTTAATTCATATAAGTAGTCATATAAGTTCCCGTTCCCGACTGTCTATCTGTCTGTCTATCTGTCTGCCTGACCCTGCCCGGCTTCGCCCAGTCCCTGGTGGGGAGCATCTCATTTAATTCATATAAGTAGTCATATAAGTTCCCGTTCCCGTTACCGACTATCTGTCTGTCTGTCTGTCTGACCCGGCATCGCCCAGCTCCTGGTGTGAAGCATCTCATTTAATTTATATAAGTAGTCATATAAGTTCCTGTTCCCGACTGTCTATCTGTCTGTCTGTCTGTCTATCTGTCTGCCTGACCCTGTCCGGCTTCGCCCAGTCCCTGGTGGGGAGCATCTCATTTAATTCATATAAGTAGTCATATAAGTTCTCATTAAATTCATACAACAAAAAAAGTAACTTAAAAGAATGTCCTTCCACACACCATCCATTATTTTTAATGAAAACTCTTTCTAATCACCTGCATGACTACAGTAACTTCTTAAGCAAAAAAAGATGAGTTACAATGTTATGCATTGTGCATTATTTTTATGAAAACTTTGAAAATGCCTTACAGATTGTATCATTATTTATTATAACTCATATGCCGGTACATAACTATGGACAAAGAGTTTATAAATCTTTGAAAACGATGCCACAATATGACTATAAGTTATACAGAAAAGTTATGCCCCTTGAAATAACTTTTACAGAGTTAGGTCCCCTGAGATATATGAAATTATAATGAAAAATGAAATAATACTGAGTAAGCAGGCGATTTCACACTAACAAAATATCACAGTTGGCAGCGCTGGAATGAAAGGAAGGCGTATAGAAAATTTCATCTCAATCGGATGGGCCGTTCGCGAACAAATAAAGGACACATACATACATACATACATACATACATACATACATACATACATACATACATACATACATACATACATACATACATACATACATACATACATACATACATACATACATACATACATACATACATACATACATACATACATACATACATACATACATACATACATACATACATACATACATACATACAGACAGACAGACAGACAGACAGACAGACAGACAGACAGACAGACAGACAGACGATCCTAATTTATATATAAGATAAGTAACTCACAGCCTCCCTTTAAAATCGCCAAGTAACATGCAAGCTCCTTTTATATTAGCCTGGTACCTCAACCCAGAGATCTGGGTAGTGTGGTGACTAGATGCTCACCCATCAATCCAGTGGTCGTGTGTTCAGATCCACATCAGGATGGATTATTAAAATGTACTTGGGCTCCCAGGTGACCCAACCTAACATGGGTACCAGGAAATGTCTTAGGAAGTACAGACGGGAGGCTTGATACTGTCCACATTACCCACTGAGTACTGATTGGTCTAAAAATATGGATCTAGTGCCATGGTATTCACTGAGTGCTGATTGGTCTGTAAAAATATGGATCTAGCACCATGGTATTCACTGAGTGCTGATTGGTCTGTAAAAATATGGATCTAGCGCCATGGTATTCACTGAGTGCTGATTGGTCAATAAAAATATGGATCTAGTGCCATGGGCTCAAGGCTGTTTAAGGTCCTTTACTTATTAACCTCACAACTTCCTTTGATAATCAAATAAAGTACTACCCACCACCACATTTGCCAAAAGTCATTTTTAACAGAGTAAAGATATTATATTGTATATCAAAGTGATTACTTGTTTGCTTTCACCAAATTTTAGTCCATTGATAACGCACTGCTATCTTGTAAATTTTATTTTGAAGGAGTCTTCTTCGTCCATCTGATTTGTATTGTTTTGGGATTTTGTAGTGGCAGTTTATAGCAGAGCTGCAATATTTGAGCCTTTCAGCCAACACATCCAACCTCTGCGAGCATTTGTAAATGGGTTAGCCTTCCTGGTTTTTCACTGACTTTTTGCAGTCAAACAGTGTTAATATCATCTTTGTCCCTCTCACTGTTGCCACACAAACTGGCCTCTTAGGGACTGCTGCACGCACACTGTACGGTCATCAAGGGAAGGCAGAGACAGACAATGGACATTCCCCACCATCAACGGCTTTCATAAGTGCAGAGCCAACACATGACGCTCTGATACTGGGCTCACCCAAGGAATTGACATATCCTGTACATTGCTGATAAGCCTCACTTCCGTATATTGAGCCCCTCGTGCACTCCAGGTTGCACCTTCGGAGACCACATGGTTGCAGTTCTAAGATTTTGTACTTTGATTATGCCCACCACACACTATAGTCAAGTGAGATTTTCCAACAAATAAATATAGCCAAGATTTCACATTATGTATGTTTGAACCGAGCTGTCATTTAGAAGGATTTTCGGTCATTTACTGCTCATTGTGGACATTTGAACAGAGCTTTCATTTAGTAGGATTTTTGTTTGGTGGACATTTTAACCTGTCATCTAGTAGGAGTTGAATTTTTCAGACATTATAACCATTTTGTCAGTTTAGTATGATTTACGTTCAACTGACATTTACCCGTAATTTGGGGGTGTGCTGATGAATGTCAGAAGCATTTCTGCAAAATCCCCCACCCTCACCCCTAGGATGGAAGTCGCTACACCACTTTGAAGGCATGAATCAATATTGCCTGTGGTGAAAATTAAACTAAAATATTACAAGCCTGGTAGAGCAAATAATTAAAATAATTTGAAATGTTTAGTATGTTTGAATTTGAACGCTTGGACATGAAATATTTTAAAGTAATCACCACCTTGGGCCTTAAGTCATTTCTTTTCACATTGTGGACATATTGTAATAAATAAGCATTGAAGACCTTGACTTGAAATTTCTAATAAAGATAATTGCAGATATGGCCATTCCTAATAGAATAACTACAACTTAATTATACAGTAAGCATTTCAGATAGTTTTTTCAGTAGTCTATGAAATCTTTCCAGCAACTTCTTGGTCATCACAGCAGTTTTAGGCTGCAGGTTTCATGTGGTTCACACAAGTCATTAAGTAAAGATGATTTGTGTTAAAAATGGTGAAAGATGAATTTTTCATGAGTCATTTTTTTTTTGGTGTGCTTATCGTCTTCAACAGATTCACTTGAAGATCAGACAAACAAACTCCATAGACGAACATCATACCTGATGGCAACCGCCAGGGACCGCACGAATGCAGTTCCTTTAGAGGAGACTTTCTCTGCCTCGCAAGATGCAGCAAATCAAAAACAGTAAGTTCTGTTCTGTAAACAGAATTAATAATATTTGATATAAAGTGAACTGCAGATCCGCATGGCCGAATGGATAAGAACGCATGTTCTTAAACATCTGGTGTGCTGATGCCGAGGTTATCGGTTCAACCTCTACACCGGACAGCTGGACTAAAATATTGACCTGTCGTCCTTGACTTGGGGATGTTAATTACAAGTACCTCTGAAGTCAGAGTGGGTTTGCCTGATGGCAAGGGACACTGCTAATAGGGGATGCTAACCCACACGCAAAATTCAATCCATCACTGCTATAAATAGTGCGCATGGACTAAGCTTGAGATCAAAGCGAGCGAGCGCGCACACACAAAAGTGAACAGCATTGCACCATTTTTCAGGCTTTTGGCTGAGCATATCCAACTTCAACACACATTGTTACGGATTTGCCTTTGACTGTCCCCAGTCTACCTACAAGGCAGCAAGTTTGTGTGTCTCTTCATGTGGTTCCAATCCCTTGACCTGTCCAACATGGGAGACCCTACCAATAGCTGCACTATCAATGGTATAGCTCTTAGGGTCATTGGAATATGCAAACCCCCCTCTACCACTGCAAGGTGGAGAAACAACACAGGGGAAGCAATAGTATTAATGTCCTGGAACTTTTAATTCAGTATGTATAAACTGTGTGTAAGGTGACAGGTAGATAGCACACTCATCTGCCACCATAGAACATTGAAGTTCACTTCTCGTGTGGCAGCTTACAGAATTGGTTATACAAAATGCCTGTAGTTCTGGAGAATTGTCTGTAATGTATATTTGCATCTAATGATAGACATCAGAACATTATGAATCAGTATTATTGATAAACATTTTTATTTTCCACCCAATTCTCAAAATTCAATCTTGAAATAAAAGAGGTTATAGGCAAGATGATCAGTTGCATCGTGTTTTCTCCCATTTGGTTAAGTCTTTCTCCACAGAGCAGTTAAGCACCTATCAAAAGCATCGCACAGAGCACAAACTCTGTGACTCCAGCGGTGACTCCCAGGGCTTTCCCCAAAAATGTACATTCGAGTACTAAATGACAGAGTCCAAAACAAACTTACTACTTTCTGCACAATTCAGATGGCTTAACCACTTCATCGTGCAGACCCGCAAAGCAGAAGACTGAATCCTTGAAATACCAGAAAATGACACATAGCTAAACCAGCAAAGATAAAAGGTTTGTATATCTTATATGAGGATTCCTAATGCACTAATGCTAACTGTTTCATTATACTATTTCATATTGTGTTTCGTCATGTGTACTATTATAAATAAATCCATTCTGGAGCATTCCGTTACACTGTGTTAGTATTAGATGTCCTTCATTACAATGGGTTGTGAGAATTGAATGAACAATCAAGCAGTTGTGATACCATTTGTCGTGTCTAGAAATTTGAGTTCTTAACCCTATTCTGGAGAATATTTCACCTGTCGGAGGATCATCATCCACCACCCAATGGCTTGTCCTGTGCAGAATTGTGCACCCACCCAAATCAGTCTTTGGAACTTTCTCTCTATCATAAGTCTTATGTCCAAGCCCTGTGAGTGTCTTGTGTACATTATTTATCACATTTTGTATCCTTCAGTGTTGTGGTTTTCCTCTTCTCCACTTCCCCATTACATAGTTATCATTTCCAGTCATTCATTTTTTATTACTTTACTTGCCCAAAATAGTTCTTGTTATTCCATTTTGTGTTTGTGTTTGTTTAGTTGATGTGTAATATATTTGATATAAAAATGTTTGTATGTAGCAATATCTTTCTTCATTCAACAGGAATTCTGGAGGGACTGCAAGACGTAATAGTGCAGTCAAGCTGAACAAGTTCTTTGGAGAAATGGTAAATGTATGTGGGTGTATTATGATCATTTGGCTTTTAGCTGTCAGCCAGCACAATCTAAAATGGGTACCAGAAAATTTAATTGCAAGTAAATGCAATCTTCTTGATATTGACATCCCCCATGAGTGCTGATTGGTCTTCACAAATATGGGGATGGCACCATATATACTATACACCTGCTTGGCATGGGAATGATTGATTGATTGATTGATTTAGGAATCGACATCACAGCATTCGGGGCATTCCCATAAGCGCTCCGTCCCCATCCTCAGCAGCCAGCGAAGAGTTCCAACACTAATAATACCAGTAGCAATCTGATTATATGTCCGTCTCGCCTTTCCTCTGAGCGTTGAGCGTCGGCCAGATCCCCTCGTCACTCCTCGCTGTCTCATTCTTGCCAGACCATGGTAATCCATTTGCTCCTCCGAGGTGTGCACGTGCTCCCACAAGGCCGCAACCATGTCTGCCTTGTCATGTATCAATACTCCACCAAGTTCTGCAGAGCCAGCCAATCTGTCCGCCTGTTCATTTCCCAGCACACCGGCATGCCCCGGAGAAAAGATCCAGGCGATGCTTGTCACCCGTGACCTCCGAAGCGAAGCAAGCCACTCCGCACGAAGCCTGCCCATCCTCACCCTCGTCAGCATGCTTTCTGAGTCAGTTACAATCACGATGTGTGTGTGTGTCGTATTCTCCATCCAGTGGAGAGCCGCAGTGACTGCCTCCACCTCCATTCTTAAGCTGAATGTTGTGGTATCATATGCCAGGCTCTCCTGTCCCAAACGTCGACTATTGGCTTTGGCTATGAACCCCCAGCCACTTTTCTCACCTCTTGACACCGAACAATCTGTGTAGATAATCACATCACCCGAGTGAGCATTGTCCTGAATTAGTTGCTGGATTTCCACTTCCGTGGCCGCTGCTGGCCACTCCCTGCACTCCCGGCTTAATGTGGATATAACTCTGCACAATTCCCTGGCATGGGAAAGGATCCTGTAGCTGTGCTTATGGTTGTAGGGCATAGTAAGGTATAATCGAGACAGTCTACTGGTTCTGTAGGACGCACACACTGAAATGTTCTCAGTGGATTGTATAGTTATTTGTTTTCATTGTTTTTATATGTCCTGTTAGTAGATTGTATTTGTCTTCACCACATTTGTAAGGCATAGTCAGTTGTTAACTTAGATTAGAATCCAAATAGTCCATAGGGGCCTTAACATTAAAGCACTGAGGTGTTCTCAATCCATTATATGCTTAAGTGTGTTTTGTTTTTAGATTGAATAAAATCTACTTATCATGTTCTATAAATAAAATAAAGTATAGTATTGCCTGTTACGTGCCTTATCTGGGATATAATTTTAGCCCCATATTTTCAGTGGCCGAAAGCTACATAAAGGGGAATAAGCTCTGAATTATGCAACAACAACCACCTTTACATTGTCATATCTGTGGTATCCATTTCATGAGGCTGTGTCGACCCCCATAACAGTATTGGTTACCCGAAAATGCAATTTTGCCAATAAGTCAAAAGTAAAAGACCCCTTGCCTTGTAGTACGCACTTCAGGTGTACTTGGTTTATGGTGCTGGCCTCATGTTTTATAGATTAATATGGGGGGGGGGGGGGGGGGGGTGTGTCAAGCTGGCCACCTTGAATTTCCAAAATATTGACTTGTTTCCATTGTATGATGTGTCGACCTGGGATCCCAGGTCAGTTGACACAAATTAGCTTCAGTGGGAATTTGATCGCGGGACTACTGGGCTGGTAGGCAAGCATGCTAGTCACTATGGTTCCCAATACTGAGGATCAAACCCCGCACTGCTGTGTTGGTAGGCATGTGTACCACTTACTATACCACTAAGACTCTTATCATTTTCAGTAATGTTTAACAATTCCCTTCACTTAACTTTGTTTAGATAATCTCTTTATGATTTGAATAAATTACACCAATTTTCTGCTTCTTCTCCTCTGCCTCCATTTACCTCAGTGGAGTGTAAATGGAGATGCAAGGATCTTTTATGCACCCTTTCCAATGCACTTTATAAGTTGGTCTTCATTTCTCTAAGGTTAATCTTGATACGATCACTTTTACATAATCTTTTCCTTACTCTGTATCCATCATATTTCTTCAGTGTGGCTCTTTGTTGTAGATAGCACCAGGGCAATCTTGTGAGGTGGCCAGAACATTTAATATGTTGTTCCTTAATTATCTGCCAATGCATTATGTCAATGATCATGTGGTCTTCGCAATCTTAGATTCCCAGTATTGCTGAAGGGGCAGAGGGGAAACCAGCAGATCAGGAAGAGTCCCCTGAAATCATTCGGAAAGGGCCATTGTCTTGCAAGATTTCAACCATCGAAGGAAAGGTGAGGTCACACCCTTTGAATATTTTGCAACAATTTTGTTTTGTTTTGTGAACTAAACAATATATATTACTACCACACCACCATGAACAGTAATTGTCACAGACACCCAGATCAAATAAATATACTATTTCTTCTTCTTCTTCTTCTTCTTCTACTTCTTCTTCTTCTTCTGCGTTCATCCGGAGAGTTTTTTTCAGACATGATTGCGTTGTGCCTGTTTACAGCAAAGCTGTGTTCTTGCGCCGTTAGGCCGACACATCCAACTTCTGCAGGCATTTGTTGACCGGGTTAACCTTCCCGGGGGTTTCTTAGGACATTTTACTCTCACTGTTGTGTTATCCCCTATCCCAACTGGCCCATTTAGAGCAGCCGAAGGCAGACCATGGGCATTCCCTGCCATCCACAGAGGCTTCCATAATTGCAGAGCCAATATATAGCGCTCTGGTACTGGGCCTACCCAAGGAACCATCACATTCCTACACATGGCTGCTTAGCCTCACTTCCGTATATTGGGCCTTCCATTCACCACAGGCTGTTTTTCCGGAAACCAGAAGAATGCAGTCTGCAGATGATATCCACACAGTGAGCTTTCAATTCAGGCTTTCCACATAATGGATTTGCTATCCAAGCAGTATTTTCATTCAGGCTGAAGTAGTCGACTGCCCTCTTTTGCTAGTCTGTCAGCCTCTTCATTTCCAGGTATACTGCAATGTGATGGGATCCACTGTATTACAACTTTTTTGGATTACTGACATAGTCCATGGCGTGCTGCTCTTAGGTCAGTTAGTTCTGTGCTGTTATTGCTCTTCAGTATTGAGACAGATGACTTTGCATCTATGAAGATAGCTATTTGCTTCTCTTTATTTTCCTCCATCAAGAGCATTTCTGCTGAAGTTTTCAAAGCCTCTACCTCTATTTTGAAGTTATTGAACATTTTCCAGTTGCCAATGACTGTTTTGTTCACTCCATTTTTTTTAATTGAGGAAAATCCCTCCTCCTCCATTTTCTGTTGAATTTTTGGCTGATCCATCTGTATATGCATGGGTTCAATTGCAACTTGGGTAATGTTCTTTTATGTAGTTTAAGGCTATTTTTCTTCTTTCTATTTCATTCTGAGTGCTCTTTTACTCAATACCAGGAATGTTTTCTATCATCACAGGCAGTTGCTGCTGTCTCCAAGCTGGGATCTTGTGTGCATTGTAAATGGGTTTCTTCTTCTTCTTCTTCTTCGTTCATCCGGAGTTTTTTTTTCGGATGTGATTGCGTTGTGCCCGTTTACAGCAGAGCTGCGTTCTTGCGCCGTTAGGCCGACACATCCGACTTCTGCGGGCATTGTTGACCGGGTTAACCTTCCTGGGTAAATGGGTTTGACTGTTGTTATGTTAAGTATAGGATCTGCCCTAATTTTTCATTTTGCGGTTTCTACAAAGTTGCTACGCTTCAGTCTTCCCTTTCCAAAACCATTAAACCTTTTATACATGGGGTGGTCTGTCAATCTTCTAAATTTTTCTACTTGTTGCTGGGCTCTACTATCTCTTCTATCCTGCATTGGTTATAAACAAGTGGTCTTTTCTAGTTCGTTAACCCTTTACAGGACAGACGCTTGTCCGTTTTTTAGCCCTGATCGGGCAAGATTTTTTCAGGTTCGGTAAAATTTCAGGTCGCGTTAGTAAAAACATCACAAATAAGGTGTTAGTCAACCGATTTTAGTTAAATAAACAACACAATGAAGGGAAAAGCATGCAGAATATGTTACTCACGTGATTGTTGTCGGTAATCCATATATGAACACAAATATTTACGAAATACGGCATGTTGTTTGTGATTTTCCGTCACCTATACATCAATTTACAAACACATTTTCAGAATCATAATCACTTTCTTTAAAGTCCGACTCAGACTGCTAATGCAAAGTAACGCTTTGCACTGATATCTAGCTCTGATTAATAGTCAACTTCGTGCCCTTTAATGTCACTTAAATTGAACAGAGCAAAATCTCGGCTATCACTTGAAGAATCGCCAAAATCTGATTTGAAAAACAGCGTAAAATATCCGAAAACTATCAAAAAAGTCCGTAAAAGTCCGTTCACATTCATAGTAGGCGCTTTACAAATGGCGGCCACGTTGTCAAGCTATCGGCGAAAGCGAAAGTAGCCGTTGGAAGTATCGGAAAGCCTAGAGACCGCGTTTTTACAATGCATAATAGTATCGGCCGGTTTGGGACTTCGCCCGTTTAGGGTTTCGGACGTAAATGGCCATTCTGCCTTGTAAAGGGTTAATAGGCGTTGTCTTCAGGCTTCCAGTTATTATCCGCATTCCTTGATTTTGGACTCTACTTATTTTGTTAAAGGTTGACTTGGCTGCTTTTGCCCAAACTGCGATGCCATATTCTAGTACTGGCCTCACCCGTCCAGTATATAACTTCTTGAGAACTTTCTCATCTGCTCCCCATGTTGTACCAGCAAGCTTTTTCATAATTGCCATTCTTTGCCTTGCTCTTGTTTGATTTTTCTCACCCTGTGTCTTCCATATCAGGTGATGATCAAAGGTAACTCCTAGGTAGTTTTTATTTTCTTCATGGTGCAATATTTTTCCATTCAATACCAGCTTAGGTTGCTGAGTTTTATTTGAGAGGGAGAACACTGTGCATATTGTTTTCTCCTCACTTATCTTCACTAGCCATGATTTTGACAAGTCCTCTAGCGCTAATAAGGCTTGCTGTATCCTACTGTTAGCTGTACTAATATGTTCTTCAAATGTCTACATGGCTAGGTCATCTCAAAGGAGGATGTGTGTACTCTGGCTGGAGAATTTTCCGTGATGTCATTTATATATGCTAGGAATATTGTTGGTGAAAGAACTCCTCCTTGGGGAACACCTTGCTTCAACAGCATCTTTTTACTGGTTTGTCCTTGTACTTTTGTCCTCGCAGTTCTGTTCTCAAGGTAGTGGCTGATCCATTTGTACATTTTCCCACAAACATGCATTTTTTGCAGTTTTACTTCCAGTCCCTCCTTCCATACTTTATCAAATGCTTTTTCTCTTGGAAGGCATCCTCTATTTCCTGAGCTTGATAGGTTATTTGATCTTCAGTGGATCTGTACTTTCTGAATCCTGCTAGGTTCAGAGTTGGTTTTCTTCCACATGCCATGTTAGCCTGCCATTGATAATGCATTCCATTAATTTTCCTACACAGCTAAGTAGACTGATATGTCGATAGCCATTTGGTTCTTTCTTTGGGACTAGTATTAGTATAGCTTCTTCCATGCCTGTGGGACTATTCCTCTCTTCCAGCTGTAATTTAGGACTGCTAGTAGTTTCTTTTCTGCTTTAGTACATAGTCCTATTAGCATTTCATTTGTGATTCCATCCTTTCCTGGTGATTTCTTATTTTTTAGGGTATTCATTGCCTGTTCAATTTCTTCCATTTTTAGATTTGCCATCACATATTCTGCTGCTGTCTCTGTATTACTATGATGTGTCTGTTTATCTTTGATTGCTTTCTTCTGTTCGGTTGTAATGTCAGTGTGGTTTGCACTAGCATATTGTTCCAATAGCGCATTTGCAGCCTTTTTTCCTGTAAGCAAGGCATTTCCTTTTTTAATTGTTATTTGTTTGTTTCTAGGTCCTTCATTGTTCATGGCTTTCACTAGTTTCCATAGTTTGTTTCCATCCCTGTCAAAGTTCAGGTTTTCTGTTTTTTCCCTCCAGCATTCTCTTGTTGTTTGATTTACTGTTCTTTTATATTTTGCTGAGATGGCTTTGAGAGAGATGTTCACTTTAGTTGTTTGTTCTCTCTCTGCTGTCTTTCTGGCATCTTCAACTTTGTCTTCCAAAATTTGTAGTTCTTCAGTCCAGTATGGTTTGTAATTTTTCTTCACTCCTCTTGGAATGGACTCAGTGGCCACCTGTATTATTGCTTTGTTTAGACTTTCCACCGATTGTTTCACTTTGCCATGTTGTGTATTTATGTTTTCACAATACTTGTCTGTAAGTATGGCAAATCTGCCCCAATCAGCTCGTTTGTAATTCCAGCGAGGCCAAGGCTTTGCTCCTGTGGAAATACTCATATTCATTACAAGCTTGATTGGTCTGTGGTCACTACCTGCTAATTGGTCAAACACATGGCGATCAGTTTTATGGAGGATATCTCCTGTGCAGAAAGCTAAGTCTGGCGTAGAAGTTGTAAACCATCTTCTAGAGTAGAAACTTGGTATGTCGTCTGCTTTGTTGAGTAGATGGAGATTTGAGTCTATTTCCCAGTCCTCCACTTCATCTCCTCTGTTGTCAGTATCTGGGTATCCCATCTTTCTGAATGGCTATTAAAGTCTCCAACAATAATGCAGTTTGTGTCAGTTATTTTCATGTTTGAAAGTGTAAGGTCCTTATCTGCTGGGCTACACAGATTGTAAATTCTTATTTTCACATCCTTTATCAACACCTATAATTTCCGTTTGGTTGTCAGAGGTCACAGATACTTCACTGCAAGGTATTGTGTTTCGTGTAAGTATTAGAACTCCTCCTTTGTGTCCTTTGCGGTCGAAACATGTGACCTGATATCCTTTGACTGAGAATCTGCGATTGGCGTTGAGGTGTGTCTCTTGAATGCATGCTACATCTATTCTGTCTTTATGAAGACAATTTTTAGGGAGACCTTGTTAGAAACTTCTTCAGCATTCCACTGTAGTATGTTGAGTGTCCAGGGTATTTGGTCAATAGCTCTTAATCTACTCCTCTGTGCCTTGAGTCCACAGCACACGGGAAGGTGACCACCAGTAGTAATGGGTGGACTCCCTCGAGGCAGGGGGCCCGGCACTATCACCGCCTGATGGAACTTCACAGGATTAGTACCATACTGATTAATTTTAATCTGTGGCATCATGGATTGATTAAGTTACGTTGCACTACTTTGTCAAGCCTGTTGCTCAGTACATCCGATTTTGACAAGCATTTTTCGGGTGTGCTTTCCCTAGCCTTTGACTGTCCCCAGTCTACCTACAAGTTAGCAGGTGTGTGTGTCTCTTGATCTGGTTCCTCTCCCCTGACCTGTTCGACATGGGAGTCCCTACCAGTAGCTGTGCTACCGTCGGCAAACCCCTCTACCTCGTCAAGGTGGACACATGGCAGAGGGGAATATACTATTTTAAAATATTGTTATTTTGAATCCAGAAAATAGTATAAATTTGTTTCATTCATCACGAATCGTATCACAAAGTTGCACATTCTACAGATGCAATAAATTTGTACATTTCTGTTTTACTTTGTCTACAACAGAAATGCAGTGATCGTAGCTGGAAGTCAGTGTACGCTATCTTGCGCCCTACAGAGCTATTTCTGACACGAGACAAGGAAGCTGGATCTGTAAGTCAAATATATATTACACATATGTGAAACATTACATTTCATTGGGGAGAACAGATGGATCTGTAAATGACAAGAATACTATATGTAAATGACACTTTAATTTGATATTAACCTTAAAGAACATAATCCATCATTCAAATTTGCTACGGATTAGAATTGTTGGTCTAATTTTTAAAAAGATGAAACATTTAAGGGTAATTTAGTGAGGGAGTGGGGAGGTCGCTTAAAAAAAAAAAAAAAAGAGGGAGGTTACGAGAGGCATAGATCTATGGTCATCTAATTTTAAAAGCGTTTGGTTAAAATCTTGTTGAAGATAAACTTCCACTGCCATTTCTTTTAAGAGAAAGCCAGATATGTCATACTCTCCTCCCCCAGATCTCTGAGTAGTAAATTGTGATGTCTAGAAATAGTGGCAAAAATAGAATTTCTCAACATAATCTCTGTAAACATTGATGTATTTATCAATATATCAAGCTAGATTGCTATGCCACATAAATGACACCTTTATAAAGTACCAACAACCATTTCTCAGCTATCATGTATTGTGACTTACTGACTTACCCTCGTGACAGGTCTATGTTTATTTGTTCTTTTAAGAACACATTAGTCATTATGGTGGGTGCCTACATACTCATAAATTATGTGCATTCACGACGAAAACCCAACATTGCACCACCAGCTTATAAAAGTCATTGAAACCAGGCAGGTTAAGTCTGCATCTGGCCAGTCTCTAAAGGTGATTAATAGGGATCCCTATATACAGAAGTGGTGCTAAGCAGTCATATGTATATCCTGACACTTCTTTGGGAGCCCAGAACCAAAGATCATGTATTGACTCAGTATTGGTAATAGCCCCCTAGGATGTCAATGTGCTGCCCCTACTTTCTCTTGAGGCCAAAAAGCTTGCATGAAACAGTTCTAAACAGACTAGAACGGAACTACTGACTTAAGAATATGACTGACATAAATGACTTATCTCATCAAGAGTGCAGAATGTCATGAAAGCCACACAACAATCTATATATTAATGATAATACCGAGCTAAGAAAGTACATGACGGTGACTAAAGGAGAAAATAACACGACAGTCCAATCTGATAACAAACAAAATATAATATTTAGCCTGATCTTGTCATTTCAAACTATTCCTGCAGGCATCCAGCAACTTTGAGGACCAGCATATCCCTCTCAAGTCCTGCACTGTGGAGTTTGCTCGTGAATATGCCAAGAAGAAGAAAAACGTCTTTCGTTTATCCACACAAAATGAGTGTGACTACCTGTTTCATACAGAAGACCGAGGGATGCTGATGTGTTGGATCCAAGGCATTAAGTCTGTCAGTGAAACGGAGCGGACAGAGAAAGTTAGTGATAAATGCGTGTGGATTTTATTTTGCATTGTATTTTAACTGACCACTACAGAAATCTTGGCTATGCTTACAAGGTAAACGACCTCATAGCATATTGAGGGTGTGGTCCTCTTCTGCTGTCTTTCATCTTCCAATGGAACATCTGCCCTCCAGCAACTCATGACAAGCCCTTTGTAGATTTGTTCATGACTGCTTAGATTTTGTTAAACTAAAGTGTTCTATGTGATGAAGTAGTCAGTCCCATGCCAACCTTACTTAGTCTCCTCTTATGACATGCATGGTATATTACAGTATTACTTTTTTTGGCTTCCTTTATGGGCCCTGGTAATATGTGGGTGACAGAATACTTGGCCATGTATAAAAGGGAGAAGACCCCATCTCTATACCATTATAGCATATTGTGAGTGTGATAAACAAAGTTAGAAAGGTAAAGGGCCATTTTTCACTCATTAAGGTGTGTTGAGCATATGGTTCTAGACCCATATTTTTATAATGACTACACGTCGCACAGTGAATGATGTGGTCGGTGTCACGCCAGACTCTTTACCTACCACATTTTATTGTCATCATCATCATGTGCCTTGCTGATAAGCATAGGCGGTCATGTTTCACCATCTCACAGATCACCAGAGTCGTGGATCAGCTCAGTGTTCTTGTCTCGGCCATACCATGTGGCTAAGCCATCCAGGTATTTACTTGTCTGCCTTCCCCTTGTTCTCTTCCCCTCAATCTTGCCAGTTGTCACCAAGTTCTCCAATTTATTTCTTCTCATGTGTCCAAAAAAACTGAAATGTTATTGTACCCATTTTATGAGGCTGGATTTCCCCCCTGAGCCATGTTATGAAAAACATCCAGCCTCGAGAGGAATCTGTAACCAGGGCCACCAAGCTCACAATTGACAAATATGAAATGCATGCCCGCTTTACAAAATTACAATTAAAACCAAAAATAACATTGAGGTTATTATGGTGACTAGACTTCATCAGCAAACAACAATAAACAAACCATAGCAACACATAAAGAAAGATGGAAATGACACTAAAGCAACAATATTAAGGCATAATAATAATATGAAAAGAAGTTGCATATCCTTTACAGGACGTCACAGTCAAAACCAGCATCTCTTGGCAAGTTATGTTCATTTTGCTTGTTTTTTGAATGACCGGCACTCATACCATTTCATTAAAACCAACGCAAGGCAGTCTGCTGCCAAATAGCCTGCAGCTGTGTTTTGAACGTGGGTATACAGGATCACGAACTGCGTCCGTAATGCCTTCGACACGGAAACCATGTAAAATGTTTTGAACAGCCGAAATGAAATGAAATATCTGGTAAAAAGAGTACAGAACAAGATGATGATGATGTATTCATATGCACATGTCATATTGTAATAAATTTCTGTTTTACTTAGAATATTTGATCCATTCGGTATGTGACTAAAAATTGACCACAGAAAACAAATACACACTTGTCTTCGCAACAAATTAATGAGTAAACATAAGACACTCTTTTACACTTGAGGCATACTGGGTATATGGTTCTAGCCTCATAATTGTATGGACCAACTGATGGATGACGTGGTCAGTATCACGCCTACTGACTTTACTTCCCAGGCCATTTCTTGATGTCCATTTGAGTCTGGATATTGACCTGGTAGCCCAGCCCAAGTTTGCTAGCCACTGTACTGACACAACAGGTGAATTCCCCATGTACAATTGAAGTTCACAATTCTGAACACATACTTCAGATGTACACAGGCTATAGTGATCTCAGATGTCTAACCTGACCAAAGGAAACATTGATGAGGCAGAAGCTAGGTGCCTGCCATAATAACCCAGTGAGGGTGATGTGTTCCACTCTGTGACCGGCCTGCAGATATAACATGATCATTGATCTCAGTCCAGGAGAAGACCTGCTCAAAACACAACAGTGCTGTTGAATGGAAACTATTTCTTCATCATCATCAAGTGCCATGCCAGCTGACGTAGACGTTCATGGCTCTCCACAGATCTCGGTCTTTGGTTTTCTGGATCAACTCTGCTGCTGATATTCCTCCATGCCACCGATTTATGAATGTAAAATCCTACAACATGTAGGCTCCTGTTGTGTTAATGAGGCCCATAAGGGAAGCAAAGACAAGTAACTGTACGTACCATGTGTGTCATAAGAAGCAACTAAGTAGCATAGACATGACTGCCAGTAGAAAACTGCCTGTAGAAAAATATCAGCTGCAAAATCCAATCATGACCAAGTCTACAAATGGCTTGGCTTGAGTTGATTGAGAATCTGTGGTGCATTGGGCACAATAATAACAATATAGCGCTATTACCTTGGATAGAACTACCTAGAGAAAACACACCTTACATGCATGCTGAAAACTGATATACTGACCTCTGAGGTGCATAACTGGTTTTGATGTATTTCCCTAAAAAAGAGGAATGAGGAGGAAGAAGAATATTTCCATGAAAAAGTTATGTTCCTACATAATTCAGTCTTAGGTAACTTTTCAGAACAACAGCTCATGTTTTTGTCAGTGAGTTGTATAAACTGTATTAAATTAAATTCTTTGGTGCCAATTCTGCAGGAAGATAATCATACGTCAGGAAAAGAGAAAGCGGTGCCATCTCCAATAGAAATCAACATTATTCCAAGCAGCAAAACATCACCACTGATGAGCCAGAAGAGCAAGAAGTTGTCAGCTCTGTCCTTCAAATCAAAACTCACGGCTTCTCCAAATATGAAGAGAAAGAAGTCTAATGCAACAGAGAAAGATAAAGGTAATTAAAATAATGAAGAAGCATTGTGGCCATGTCAAACACCTACAGCTGACTTGCATTTGGTGTTTGAGAAAGTAAATACTATATGCTAATGACAGATTAGCCTACTTAACATTTTGCAGATGGTGTTAAAACTGAATAGACTTTTGACACTTGTTCTTCTTATGATTGCGTGTTTCTTGTTTATCTGTTTGGAGTTCCTCCTTGGTTCCAAAGTTTTGAGTTTCAGTCATTTGACCAATGTCTGCATTGACCACACACAGAACAATCCTGCAAAACTGGTCAATTTGTTCTTTAATGCACTTGTGCATAGTGAGAAAGCAGACATCTGAAGGGAGTCTCCATGACAAATTGGTAAAGCCACCTGCTGAATACCCCAAAGGGTCTTTGGTTAGATTTCAGACCCAGACCATGCTCTGTGTGCCACTTTTTGCACACTCCTCTGTGGAAACTGAGCAATACGGGATAAAACCAGGTGCAGTTAAAATGATCCTCTTGCTTTTAATTAAACCCTCCCTCCCCCCCCCCCCCACACACCCACCCACCCTCTCCCTACCTCCCTCCCCCCTCTTTCTCACTCTTCCCCCGCCCTCTTTCTCTTTCTCTCTCTCCCTCTCTCTCTTTCTCTCTCTCCCTCTCTCTCTTTTTCTCTTTCTCTCTCTCCCTCTCTCTCTCTCTCTCCTTCCCTCCCTCCCCCGCTCTCTCTCCCCCTCTCTCTCCCCCTCCCCCCTCCCCTCTCTCTCTCTCCCCCCTCTCTCTCTCCCTCCCTCTCTCTCTCCCTCCCCCTCTCTCACTCTCTTTCACTCTCTCTCTCTCTCACTCTCTTTCACCCTCTCTCTCTCTCCCTCCCTCTCTCCCTCTCTCTCTCTTTCACCCTCTCTCTCTCTGTCTCTCCTCTCTCTCTCTCTCCCTCCCCCTCTCTTTCTCCCTCTCTCTCTCTCCCCCTCTCTCTCTCTTTCATAGAGAGGGTGGGTGGGGAGATGTGTATGGTGTGTGGGTTTGAGATATGTGTGCAGTGTGTTGGTGGGGGATGTGTGAATGATGTGTGGGTGGAGGGTATGTTTGTGGTGGTATGGGTGGAGGATAGTGAGTGGTGTGGGGGATGTGTGTGATGGGTGCGGGGAATGTGCGTATGGGTGGGGTATATGTGTGGGTGAGTAGGGGATTGTGGTTGTTGGTTGAAGTATGCGGGGGTGTGTGGATGGGGAATGTGTGGGTGGGGGTGTGTGAGTGGCTTAGGGATGTGTAGGTGGGTAAGGGAGTTGTATGTGTCGGGGTGGGATGTGTGAGTGGGTGGAGGATGTGTGTGGGTAGGGGGGTTGTGATCGAGAGATGTTTGGTTGGGGGTGGATGGGTGGGGGTGTGTGAGTGCGTAGTGGAGGATGTATGCGTGAGTGAGTGTGTTTGGTGGACGGGTAGGGAATGCGTGTGTGGGTGGGGAGAGGTGTGTGGTGTGTTGGTTGGGGATATTGTGTGAGTGAGGTATGTGTGTGTGGGTGGGGGATTTTTGTGGTGTGTGAGTGGGGGTATGTGGGGTGGATGGGTAAGGGTATCTGTGTGGGTGTGGGTGGGAATATTGTGTGGTATCTGGGTGGGGGATATGTGTGTGGTGTGTAAGTGGGGATATGTTGGTGAGGGATATATGTGTGTGTGGTGCGTGGGTTGGGAATAGTGCGTGGTAGGGGGTGTATGTGATGTGCGGGTGGGGGATTGCGTGGTGGGGGTTTAGGTTAAGGCATGTGTGGGTGGGTGAAAGTTGTATATGTGGGTGGTGGGGTGTGTGTGTGTGGATTGGGGATGTATGGGTGGTTAGGGAGGTGTGGGGGGGGGGGGGGGGGTAGGGACATGTCAGTTGGTGGGGATGTGTGTGTATGGTTTGGGGATGTGTGAGTGAATGTGCGATGTGTGGGTTGGTGGGGGATTGTGTGCATGGGTGGGGAATATGTTGTCGATGGAGATGTGGCTAAGGGATGGGTGGTTTGAGGTGTGGGTGGGGAGAGGATGTGTGGGTTAAGATGTGGATGGGCGTGGGATGTGTGGGTTGGTGGGGGAATGTTTGTGGGTGGCGAGTGTGTTTTGGTTGGGGGATCAGGTGAGGGCAGTGTGGGGGGGATGGGTCGGTTGGTGGGGTATGTATGTATCCTTGGTGTGTGTGGGTAGGTGGGGGTGTTTATGTGTCCCTTGGTGCGTGTGTGTGTGGGTAAGTGGGGTTGTGTGGGTGGGGTGATGTATGGATAGGTGGGAGATGGGCTTCATAACATGGTAATTAGCCTTGTTTATGTTTACAACATTCATTTCACAATGTTTATTTTTCTTCCTATGTAAATGTATAATGCTCTTGATGAACGAAAGACGAGTGATTGAAAGGGCCGAATGTAAGACGGGCCTGCGCGCCCAATTTGTGACCCTAATAAAGTTGATTTGATTTGATTTGATTTGATTTCACCCTCTCTCTCTGTCTCTCTCTCTCCCCCCTCTCTCTCTCTCCTCTCTCTCTCTCCCTCTCTCTCCCTCCCCCTCTCTCACTCTCTTTCACTCTCTCTCTCTTTCACCCTCTCTCTCTCCCTCTCCCCCTCCCTCTCTCCCTCTCTCTCTCTTTCACCCTCTCTCTCTCTCTCTCTCTGTCTCTCCTCTCTCTCTCTCTCTCTCTCCCTCCCTCCCCCTCTCTTTCTCCCTCTCTCTCTCTCCCTCTCTCTCTCTTTCACCCTCTCTCTCTGTCTCTCTCCTCTCTCTCTCCCCTCTCTCTCTCTCCCCTCTCTCTCTTTCTCCCTCTCTCTCTCTCTTTCACCCTCTCTCTCTCTCTCTCTCTCTCTCTCTCTCTCTCTCTCTCTCTCTCTCTCTCTCTCTCTCTCTCTCTCTCTCACACACGCGCACACACACTCTCTCACATATCCCATTATCTTCCATGTTTTGCAAGTTTCTCTGATTTTTTCATTTCCCTGTTTGACATAATGGGATAATAACCGCTGAAGTATGGTTCATCTTCTGAACCTCCACTTTTACCGTTACTTTAGAGGTACCTTGTGGCAGTGTTTTCATTGTTTGCCACTGCGTATGCGTGCATGCATGTACACACGCCCACTCACACAGAAAACGAACGACTGGTTTGATGTGCGAAACCTAAACATGTGAGATGTCACATAGGGACTTGAACTTCTTTAGAAGTATTTTGTGTTCTTTTGCTCTGCAATAGGAATATCATCACCAGCATAAATATACAAGGATAGTACATATGAACTTGACAAAATTGCAAGAGTTCTTTAGAAGTATCAACAATATCGGACTGGCTACTGAACTTGTAACTCACTTAGCACTAAGCAAATTATCATAGAATGATCTCTTGACTCCTTATACGACAGTAACACTTTCATTTTCTTTACTAACTCAATCCCAGGCATTACTTTACTCCATCACTCCCAGACATTACTTTACTCCATCAGTCCCAGATATTATGTCACTCCCAGACATTATGTCACTCCCAGACATTACTTTACTCCATCCTCCCAGACATTACTTTACTCCATCACTCCCAGACATTACTTTACTCCATCACTCCCAGACATTACTTTACTCCATCAGCCCCGGACATTACTTTACTCCATCCTCCCAGACATTACTTTACTCCATCCTCCCAGACATTACTTCACTCCATCACTCCCAGACATTATTTTACTCCATCACTCCCAGACATTACTTTACTCCATCAATCCCAGACATTACTTTACTCCATCAGTCCCAGACATTACTTTACTCCATCACTCCCAGACATTACTTTACTCCATCACTCCCAGACATTACTTTACTCCATCACTCCCAGACATTACTTTACTCCATCACTCCCAGACATTACTTTACTCCATCAGCCCCAGACATTACTTTACTCCATCACTCCCAGACATTACTTTACTCCATCACTCCCAGACATTACTTTACTCCATCAGTCCCAGACATTACTTTACTCCATCAGTCCCAGACATTACTTTACTCCATCAGTCCCAGACATTACTTTACTCCATCACTCCCAGACATTACTTTACTCCATCACTCCCAGACATTACTTTACTCCATCACTCCCAGACATTACTTTACTCCATCAGCCCCAGACATTACTTTACTCCATCAGCCCCAGACATTACTTTACTCCATCACTCCCAGACATTACTTTACTCCATCAGTCCCAGACATTACTATACTCCATCAGTCCCAGACATTACTTTACTCCATCCTCCCAGACATTACTTTACTCCATCAGTCCCAGACATTACTTTACTCCATCACTCTCAGACATTACGTCACTCCCAGACATTACTTTACTCCATCAGTCCCAGACATTACTTTACTCCATCACTCCCAGACATTACTTTACTCCATCACTCCCAGACATTACTTTACTCCATCAGCCCCAGACATTACTTTACTCCATCACTCCCAGACATTATGTCACTCCCAGACATTATGTCACTCCCAGACATTATTTAACTACATCCTTCCAGACATTACTTTACTCCATCACTCCCAGACATTACTTTACTCCATCACTCCCAGACATTACTTTACTCCATCACTCCCAGACATTACGTCACTCCATCAGCCCCAGGCATTATGTCACTCCCAGACATTATTCTTTATGTCCCAGACATTTTGTCACTCCCAGACATTATTTAACTACATCCTCCCAGACGTTACTTTACTCCTTCAGTTCCAAACATTACTTTATCCCTTCAGTCCCAGACATTTCTTTACTACTTCAATTCCAGATAATCATTACTTTACTGCTTCAGTCCCAGACATTTCTTTACTACTTCAATTCCAGATAATCATTACTTTACTGCTTCAGTCCCAGACATTACTTTACTACTTCAATTCCAGATAATCATTACTTTACTGCTTCAGTCCCAGACATTACTTTACTACTTCAATTCCAGATATCATTACTTTACTGCTTCAGTCCCAGACATTTCTTTACTACTTCAGTTCCAAACATTACTTCCTCTGTCCCAGGCATTAGTTCTTCAGTCCCAGACATACTTTGCTTCTTTAGTAATATAACTGTTAATGAAGCCAGGAGTGAGTGAGCAGCTGAACAGTTAGGGTACCACTCTTAGACAACTGGAGACAAGATTTACAACATCAAACCCCTTTCCTTTTTTGTCCAGATGTTTAAAGGATTTTGATCTAAAGGAGGGAGACAGCATTATAAACCCTATATGGTGGTATTCAGTGTCTGTATATGCTTTTTTTCTTTAAAGTTACCTAATGTCCTTTACATGACATTGGATTCAACCCCGGCGTTTGTTGGCTGTTAGCGATTTACTAAGCAATGTTTAGTCCAGCAGTTTGCTATTGCTTTCTGAACGGCCAATGCCTCTTACCATCAAAATAACGCAAAGCAGTCTGTTTCCAAATCGCCCACAGCTGATTTAAAACTTGTGACATTGTATGTCAGGGAATTGTGAACAGCAGTTTCACTATCCCCTAAGCTACTACACATCTCTTTAAAAACCCTTCCAAAAGATGCAAAGACACACCAAAATTACTATAATAATGCTTCATTTATTTTTTAGCTTGAAATCCGTCCTTTCTGGCAGTACTCATATTAATGTGGTCTGCCAGAATGTTGATACCTGTTATAGATGCAATAACTTTTTTTTTTTTTTCAAAATTATTCTTTCAGACGAGAGTTTAAAAAAAGGCTGGAAGGATCGCATTCCCATGATGAAGAGTCTGAAGAAACATAGTGAGGATTCGAACCTCCTTCTATCTACAGACCAGGATGTGGACACAGACAAATTTCAGTTTGGTGTGCCCTTGGAATATTGCTTTCCTTCCCCTCACAATGAAGTAAGTTAAAACATGTGAATAACAGAGCGGAATAAATTCGGGGGGTAGGGGGGGGGGTGTAAACATTGTATTCCTGGGAGAAGATGAAAGAAAGAAAGAACATGTTTAATACAAGCATTCAGTGTATGTAAGAAACTTAAAGAAATTGCTACCATTTCATTCCAACTTTTAAACTGGTATAATCAAATGCAACATAAATACTCATGATTCTACAAGATAAAGAAATTGCTACCATTTCATTCCAACTTTTAATCTTGTAGAAGCATGAGTATTTATGTTGCATTTGATTATACCATTACCCCTACCCAGATCAACTTCAAAGAGAAGTTATATTAGGTTCCATTCCTGACTCAGATTAATAATCCTGTGACTGGGTCAGCCACTAATAGTGGATAGGATAAGTTGATATTGTTAACATTATTTCATGTGTTCAAGATTCTCTCCTGTGATGAACGAGTTAACTATTTCAGTCCTTTAAGGTTTTGCAGCTGATGCCAGAGAAGAGAAATAACCACTTTGAAGAATTATTAGTTCATAATTTTCAGAGAAGCTAAGTACACAGTGGTGGTGACAAGAAGTAATGTCCATGAATAAAACTATATGTCAACCAAAAATCACAGTCAACGATAAAGAAATTGAAAATGGCACAAACTGAATATATTGACTCCAAAACAACAGGTATTATTCAAAAGGCATATACTGGCCATATCAATGCAAAGGTTACACGGTATTAAGACAAAAGGCACATACTGGCAGTATCAATACAAAGGTTACACAGTATTAAAAATATATGACAATTAAAATTTTGCAAACCATGTGTCTTTTATGTGGCACCATAAGGATGTGAGTCATGAACCATTTTGCTGGTAGAATTTTAGGTTTTTGAACTTAAATGCCCCGGGAAGGTTAACCCGGTCAACAAATGCCCACAGAAGTCGGATGTGTCGGCCTAACGGCGCAAGAACGCAGCTCTGCTGTAAACAGGCACAACACAATCACATCCGGAAGAAAAAAAATCCGGATGAACGAAGAAGAAGAAGAAGAACTTAAATGGAAAATGTTACAGGAAAATGGTTGTTATACCAAGAAGAAGGAAAACACTAACATTCTACAAGATGTGAACATTGAAGAAAACTGGCAGAGGAAACAGCATCTTGTCTCAGAAACTGATCTACTTTGTATTAAACATCAAAATGGTTCAGAAAGAACAATGATGGAAGGCTTGGTTCCTGGAAGGCGAAACAAGGGTTGACCAACACGAGGATGGACATAGGACAGTAAAGGCACCTTGGGCATGAAAATGTGTGAGGCATGAGGAACTGGCAAAGGATGGAGAATCTTTTTGGCAGGCATGATGAGAGAGATGTACTACAAATTACTTGCTATATGATGATGAGTGACCTCTTGGGAAGTGAGATTTCTTTAGTATCCATCCATCCGGTAAGCGTGGGCGGTCATGTTTTGCCATCTCTTTCGATCACCAGACTCGTGGATCAGCTCAGTGTTTCTGTCTCGACCATGCCACGAGGCCAAGCCATCCAAGTATTTGCTTCTAGGGTTCCGTGAATGGCAGCCAGGGGTTCCGCCAAAACAGACCGAAATTGCCTAAATGCAACAATTCTGCCCACCTGGTTTATTACTTAAAGCAGGACAAACACTTCGCACGGAGTTCCTTGAGCAACGTAAACATTTGCGTAATTATATGTTCCAGCAGAAAGGTTGTAAAACACTGGCCTAGAGACCAGCTCGATTAAGACCTTGACCGGGATATTATTCTCAGCTGGGGATAATATTTTCATAACAACACGAGGCTTCTATGGCATTTCTATGCTACGTTTGCTACTTTATTGCCTCTATTCACACTTGTAGTTCACTTACCTATCACTATCAAACAAAGAAATCCGTGTTACATACCTACAAAATGGATGACTGGCAAAAAGAAGTAAATATTTGTGGAGCATCGGACCTGTGTTGAAAGCCTCACGCATCTGGGGGAGGGAAAGATGCGAGCGCGCGCGTGTGTGTTGCCATGGACACCATGGTAACACCAGAGCGTAGACGGCGCTACCACGAGCCAGGGCAGGACTTGGGATGGCGCGAAATAAACAAACATTTCAATAAACAAGAAAATCTAGATATAATAGTTTATAATTAAAAATGGTAAATTTAAGACACATAGCAGCCAAGAGGTCTCTGCATGGGTGAAGATCTCCTATTATTCTAAACATAATATTTACATTTAAATTGTATCAAAACGTCTCGTGTTCCATTCAATATATCAAGCAAGTTCGAATACAGTCAGCGGGCCGGATGAAATTACATCGCTGGCCGGATCCGGCCCGCGGGCCGTAGTTTGGTGACCCCTGATGTAGACAGTCAGTGTTACAAATGGAAAGATAACAACACGAGATGAATATAAAGTTGTCTGTCAAAGTGTGGGTAAAATAATGTATTATGTAATAAACAGTAACAACCGGAAATATGTTTGTAAGAAACAAATTGATGTAAAATATGACTGTAAATTTCAGTTCGTTCCTCTGATTGTGGAGTTGTGCACACGGATTGTGGAGGCCCGTGGTTTGGAGGTGGTGGGTGTCTACCGTGTGCCGGGAAACTCTGCTGCAGTCACCGCTCTGACAGAGGAGTTCAATCGGGGCATTGACAGTGTTAACATTGACAACGAAAAACTGCTAGACATCAACGTCATCAGCAGCCTGCTCAAGTCATTCTTTAGGAAGCTGCCAGAACCTCTTATCCCAACAGGTAAGTAATGGCTGTACCCTTGGGTTTTCATCTTCTTTCAACTCTTGGTGCCGGAGGTTTTGTCTGCAGGGTAAGAGCGCTTGTTCTTAAACTTCTGGTGTGCTGATGTCGAGGTTTAGTTTTTAGTCATTTTAGTCATTAGATCAACATCATGGCACACGGTTTAACCCATAAGTGCACCGTTTTCCTCCTAACTCAAACCTGAGTTTGGAGAAACTCCGTTCAATGCACGAACTCCGTTGCATCGACGAGGATCCTGAAATGCTTTGGGTAGATTTTTAACTCGAAATTTTGTCCGGGCAGCGCCGTTTGGCTACTCTTTTTCGATTTCCAACTGCTAAGGAATTTTTTACGTGCGCAACAATACACACAGGCGTCTGATCTCACTACCCAGAGACCAGGGGAAATTACTGGAAGCCCAGTCCAGGTGGATTTTTAAAATAAATCCTGGTCCTCACCGGGGCCTGAACCCGGGACCTCCAGCACTCGAGGCGGACACTGTACCTTGAGACCACTCAGCCCCCTTTTGACTTGGGGACGTTAATTACAAGTACCTCTGAAGTTGGAGTGGGTTCGCCTGATGGCAAGGGACACTATTAATAGGGAAAGCTAACCCACACGCAAAATTCAGTCCATCACTACTATAAATAGTGTGTATGGACTATGCTTGAGTTCAGAGTGAGTGAGCTCCCAAAAAATATCTTACTCTGACAATGGAAAGAGAGCTGCAGTCAGACGAGGGCTTGATGCCAGCTCCAGGCGTTCGCTCTGGGAAGGAAGACTGGTCGACTTTTCCTCCCTGCATGCAGGCCTACTACAAAATATGATGGTCCTACCACTTCACATACGCACACTAGGGTTCTGCTACAGGGCTGGCTTGCTTTAACTCATGGCCTGCAGGCCAGGACATGTAAATTGTTGGTGCCCCTCATCAATGTAGGAGACTTTTTGATGTTATTTAAATAAGTGGGACCAAAGGTCGACCCAGCCTCAAATGGATACCAGGAAGTGACTTGCGAAGTAAATGCAGTCAGCCTGACATTGACTATATTACCATTGAACGCCTGTTGGTATAAAATATGATATTGACTATATTACCATTGAACGCCTGTTGGTATAAAATATGACATTGACTATATTACCATTGAACGCCTGTTGGTATAAAATATGACATTGACTATATTACCATTGAACGCCTGTTGGTATAAAATATGACATTGACTATATTACCATTGAACGCCTGTTGGTATAAAATATGACATTGACTATATTACCATTGAACGCCTGTTGGTATAAAATATGACATTGACTATATTACCATTGAACGCCTGTTGGTATAAAATATGACATTGACTATATTACCATTGAACGCCTGTTGGTATAAAATATGACATTGACTATATTACCATTGAACGCCTGTTGGTATAAAATATGACATTGACTATATTACCATTGAACGCCTGTTGGTATAAAATATGACATTGACTATATTACCATTGAACGCCTGTTGGTATAAAATATGACATTGACTATATTACCATTGAACGCCTGTTGGTATAAAATATGACATTGACTATATTACCATTGAACGCCTGTTGGTATAAAATATGACATTGACTATATTACCATTGAACGCCTGTTGGTATAAAATATGACATTGACTATATTACCATTGAAAGCCTGTTGGTATAAAATATGACATTGACTATATTACCATTGAACGCCTGTTGGTATAAAATATGACATTGACTATATTACCATTGAACGCCTGTTGGTATAAAATATGACATTGACTATATTACCATTGAACGCCTGTTGGTATAAAATATGACATTGACTATATTACCATTGAACGCCTGTTGGTATAAAATATGACATTGACTATATTACCATTGAACGCCTGTTGGTATAAAATATGACATTGACTATATTACCATTGAACGCCTGTTGGTATAAAATATGACATTGACTATATTACCATTGAACGCCTGTTGGTATAAAATATGACATTGACTATATTACCATTGAACGCCTGTTGGTATAAAATATGACATTGACTATATAACCATTGAACGCCTGTTGGTATAAAATATGACATTGACTATATTACCATTGAACGCCTGTTGGTATAAAATATGACATTGACTATATTACCATTGAACGCCTGTTGGTATAAAATATGACATTGACTATATTACCATTGAACGCCTGTTGGTATAAAATATGACATTGACTATATTACCATTGAACGCCTGTTGGTATAAAATATGACATTGACTATATTACCATTGAACGCCTGTTGGTATAAAATATGACATTGACTATATTACCATTGAACGCCTGTTGGTATAAAATATGACATTGACTATATTACCATTGAACGCCTGTTGGTATAAAGGTATGGGGCTAGCACCGTGTACCCAGTACACCTTGTGACATGTAAAGAGGTCACTTGCTTACATATGCCTATAGGGTTGTGTTTAAAAAACAATTATATGTGAATGATCCCAGATTGGTGATCATGTCAGGCCGCAAACCATGGCTGCTGATGCCTGTCGCATGGCACATGATGATGATTAATATGCCTCACTGGCATGTAAATGAGTATTATTACTCTGTTAGATATTCTTCTACATCACAGTTTATTTGACAGGAACAAGAAACTAGTTTTCAAATAAGTTAAAGTAATTGTGTTCCTTCTTATCTGGGTTCCAGATATGTATGAAGCATTCATTGAAGCCAATCGATATCCTGATGAGGACAAACGGAAATTGAAGATCAAACGGCTTCTTCATCTGCTACCTGCCCACCATAATGAAACCTTGAAGCGCATGGCGGAACATCTGAACAAAGTGGCTTCGTACGGAAACATCAACAAGGTGAGTTATTGAATGTGCATAGAGCTCATGTATTAAAACTTGTTCTTTAAAAATGTTTAAAATTTCAGAGGATCTGTTTTATTACGGAGGGTTAGACCGCATGTGGCTCAGTCTCTCTCCAGAGAATGGCAAGCTGTCTGCTGAAAGCATCGCACAAGGTACAAACTCTGTAGCTCAAACGATCTCTCTCTCTCTCTCTCTCTCTCTCTCTCTCTCTCTCTCTCTCTCTCTCTCTCTCTCTCTCTCTCTCTCTCTCTCTCTCTCTCTCTCTCTCTCTTTCTCTCTCTCTCTCTCTCTCTCTCTCTCTCTCTCTCTCTCTCTCTCTCTCTCTCTCTCTGTCTCACGCACACATAAAAACCAAACACATCCCTCATGGTGTGAGAATTCTATTTTGTTTACTACATACAGCTCTAGAATCGACCTAACTATATTTTATCAGTGCCTGAGATCTTTCTAGGCAGGATAAACAGCAGCCGAATGGAAGCTTGTCACCCCATGCCATGATACTACCTTGGCCTAGTGAGATGTCTTTTTACTCCAAATCTCTGCTGTGTGCCATGAGGGAACGTTCTAAACCTTTGCATTAAAGCCAGCTCTGTGATAAAAGAGTTACAAATGCAATACACAATCCCACATACCATGTTTGAAACACGGCTGTTGAAAGCAGACTACCTTGCACTAGGTGTCATACAATAGTATGAGTGTCCGTTATTCAGAATGCAATGGCAAATTACTGAACGTAAACTTGCCAAGAAAACACAAACAGGCAAAAGATGCTGAGATTGACTCTGACAGGCTGTAAATGATATGCAACTAACTGTTTACTTTAAATGTCTAATTTTTTTCTGCAGATGGATGCTAAAAACCTGGCTATTATGTTTGGTCCAACACTGGTGCGAAAGAAAGGCGACGACACTGTGTCACTTGTGACAGACATGTCTGACCAGTGCCGCATTGTTGAAAGCATAATTCTTCATGTAAGTTAACTTTTGTTTAGGGATCCATTTTAATTTGAGTACTTAATTCTGGTATCTTGGTGAGAGGGTAGCAAACGTCACTCGCAATCCCACGTACAGCGTTCAAAATAAGCTGTAGGCGATTTGGAAACAGTCAGCCTTGTTTAGATTTTTAACTATGGTATGAGTGTCAGCCATCCAGAAAGCAGTGGCAAACAACTGAATGTGAACTTTCCTCGTGAAGCACAAGCAGCCAAAATTTATGGAGTTGATTGGGACGTCCTGAACTCAACTTAATGTAGGAGAATGGGTCTTCTGCTTTTGTGTCCATAAATCATACCTTTATTGAACAATGCTTGTCATAGTAATTAGCTGTTTGGCCATTTTTGTGGGTTTAAATCATTTAGTTAGTAGATATTGAATTTAATGTTATAGAAACACAACAGTCCTTAGGCCATTTATAATGACTTGTTGGCTGGTCTATGGAATACACCTTTAATCTTACACAGTTTATATTTATTGTTGTGGCAGTAAGATTCAGATTTATTCAATGCTTTTTAAATTACATGTCCGATGCAGGACATTGCAACCACCTCCAGCCCCTAATGGCTGTTTGTGATTTACTAAGCACTTTTACATTCAGTAGTTTGCCATTGCTTTCTAAACAGAAATTTAAGTTCATCTGACCAGCTTGTGAATAAACCCACGTCACTGCTGTCAGAGGAGAAAGTTTCAGCATGTTCAAGTTACCCAGCTGGGTAAGACAAGTGCCAGAGATTTCTCTGGGAGTGAAAGTTAATGAGGAAGGCAGGTGGCAATTCCATCTCTGCAAGTTATCACCTAGTATATGTGAACTCCTAGTTACTTTATATGCCTGGGACATTATCTGCCACTGGGTTATCTTTACGATACACTTACAATACTCTACAACTTGTTAGTTTCTCTTACTGCTGATATTAATGGCTTCTGTTTGGTATTGCCAGCACGATTGGTTCTTCAGCCCGTGGGATCAGGACAGTTATATCCCCATGGAGACAACAGTGGAAACTGTACCAGTGGACGGAGGACAGAACTTGTCCAAAGATGATGATGGTATGTGCATGCAGCATTCACTGTTATTATTTTGGACTGCTTATCAGAACACTTTTATATGGTAAAATAACACACATTTGTCCTGTTTATGTATGTCTAGTCCTCATTCTTAAACCAGGTAAAGTCACATTTTTGAGAGGATGGTGTCAGCCATGGACCAATACACAATCAGTAAAGAATTTAATTGGAGCTTTTGTTAAAGAAAAATTCTTGGAATTCCGGACAAAGAAGAAAATATTCTACAAGAAAATTGTCTCAGAAACTAAAATACTTTGGCTATATTAAACAACCACAGCGGCTTGGAAAGAACACCAACGGAAGGCATGGTTCCTGAGGAAAGAGGCAAGGTTTGACCTTGACCAACAAGTAAATGAACACATGATATTGCAGATACCTTGTCTATGAGGGTGCTTGAGGCAGGAGAACTGGCAAGAAATCGAGAAACTTTTCACTGGGAAGAAAGAAACCTTCGTCAAAGGACCTGATACATAATAATGCATCCTCATTCTCGTTCTCAATAAACTGTATCGGTGGTTACAGTAACTTTAAGCTTTATGTTCTCATTACCAGACCCTACAAAATGTAGGTTTCCCCACTGATTGTTTGTGATAAGTTCCCTTTGTTTAGATCAACATGACATAATTTTTATTTTGAATTTTAAGGCATTATGAGTAATGGTGACGTATTATTGCTTATGCATTTACAGAAGAAGCGGACTCTGCTATCAGCACAAAGGAGATCATTTCCTCAATTGTGGGTGCAGCCAGCAAGAAGCTTCGCCAGCAGCAGCAGAAAAGCACAGAGTCCCTGGATATGGTTGACAGCAGTAGTGTGGCTAGTGTCTCCAGTTCCAGAGATCATAATATGAGTGAACCTGTTTACCTGCCATCATTCGCAAAATCTCTGGCCTCAATCAATTCTTCTTTGGGGGTTTCAGAAGAGTACTTGGGAAGCAGAAGCTCAGTGCCTTCAACAGTTTACCTGGATGTACACCCATATGGGCATACCACCAGCACAAGGTCGTATTTTCCAGAGCTGGATTACGCTGGTGCTAGAACTCCATCCTCTGACCATTCTGTGTCTGATGACTATCTGGAAGACAAAAATGATGAGCGAGAAATATCACATGGCTTGCCCACCAGCCTTAGCCAAGATGCCATTAACAGATTAAAAAGAATTGAAGAAGATGTAAGCGCCCTCCTTCATACGTTTGAGCAAAAGCAACAAAAGGAGAGAGAACGTCGCAAAAGGGAGCAGGAGATGGTGGAGAGAGAGCATTTCCGGACACAGTTGGAGTTAGAGCAGGAAGACAGCCATAGTGTTGAGGATTGGTTAGCATGGGAAGCCGGTTTTCCATCCTTGAGAATGCCAGATCTGGTCAGCAGCTCTTATGCCACAGAGACATCTGGGCCGGACTATTCTGGAATAGATGCTGCCACGAGGGGAAAAAAGGAAATTTCAGATAAAAAAAAATTTAGACGAGAGAGCAAATTAAAAGTTGAACCTTCTAGTCATACATCAGCAAAAGTAGCCAGTATTTTACCTCAGGTAGCCAGATTAATCCCGGCATCTGCTCAGCAGTGTAGAATATGCAGGCGTGGGTCACACGAAGATGTACTGAGTCATTCTAGAAAGCCAGTAGTCATTAGTAAACCAAGCCAACAGTTGCAAGACAGTCAGCAGAAAACAATGCACCTAACTGTCGGTGGAATATTACAAAGTCAGCTATCTCCAAAACACGGCCAATGTCGACGAGGTGGTTCTTTGGACTCGCTTATTGACAAGATTGACAAGCAAGATAAGAGAATCTCTTGGGCTTCCACAGATTCAGAAGATGGATCTGACCTACTGACAAGTATCACAACAACTTTCGATCAGAAGCTGGAGATTTTGTTAAATCCTAAGTATAAGCTTACAGGTGCTGGAAAGAAGAACGGCAAGAGCAGCAACAGTTCAGGGAGCACAAGTGAAGGCAGTGATGACCGGGATGCCATTAGGCAGTTGAAAGGCATTCAGACATCATTACCCTTGAGTCCAAAGCAAGCTTACACAGTTGGTTCCTTGCTTGAGCCACATAGGGCATTCAGAGATCCAAGTCTGCATAGAACTGCTAGATCAGATCCTAAAATTGGCATTGCTTCACGGTTTGAACGCAATGATATTGGCAAAACTACATCCTCATCCCCTGTAGCAGCAACAGCACTTAGCACAACTACAAACTTGGAACAGCAGAACAGAAACGAGACAGTTCAGACAAAAACCCTTCTAACTGAAAGTCCACCTCAAGTAAACGATCACAGTCATGTACTTTCTGATCAGTCTAAAAGTCGCATATTAGCAGAGATTCATGTGAGCGACACACCAACAAGGAATGTTTCAGAGTCTGATAAAACAGATCAGAACGAAGCCAATTTTAGTCAGAACCTTCATGTAAGAAATAATGATGTGGGCAATAAAGAGAAGCAGATTGAAGAACCCCTTCCAACCGGACTGTTTGAAAAGAACATATATAGAAGACATAGTGTGGGGGGCATAGAAGACTTTGTTCATAACAATACACTGTCTCAGCTGTACGGCAAAACAAACACTAGAGTTTGTTCAGCTTTTGGCTACAAGTTACCAGTTTTCAAACCATTTCAACTTGCAATGAAACATCCAAACACCCCTGGTGGTCTTACCTTACAGGCTTGAGAACTGAAGGCAGATGCAAGTGGCTTTTTTTTGGCTTTCAAATGAGTTTTGTGAGCTGAAAATGTGAAACTATAATCACCACTGGTGTATTCATTAAAAAGTTACTGGCTGAAAATGTGACAACATGTTTACGATTGCTGTATCCATTGAATGGTTTAAGGTGAGAAAATTGTCGTTGATATATTCATTGAATGATTAAAAGCTGAGATTATTAAAGTATAAGTACCATGGCTGAATTCATTGAATAGTTACAAGCTGGAAATTGCCATTGCTGTATTCACTGAATGGTTAAAAGCTAAAAATACCATTGCTGTATTATTGAACAGAAAGCCATGGCAGTGCAGAAGCTATCACACTTGCCTGCCACCCCAAGGGTTCATGTCTTTAAATCCTCTTTGGGGTAGGGATTTTGTTGTTTAATCAACCTGGACTCCTAGATCAATCCTCTCTAGAATAGTACAAAAACATGTTCTGGGAGGGGGGCTACGTGGTCTCGAGGTATGGTGTCCGCCTCGAGTGCTGGAGGTCCCGGGTTCAAGCCCCGGTGAGGCCCAGGACTTTTTCACGTGGACTTCTAGTAATAAAATTTCCCCTGGTCTCTGGGTAGTGAGATCGGACACCCGTGTGTATTGTTACGCATGTAAAAATTCCGTTGGCAGTTGGGAATTGAAAAAGAGTAGCCTAACGGCGCTGCCTGGGCAAAATTTCGAGTTAAAAAAATCTACCCAAAGTATTTAAGGATCCTCGCTACGGAGTTCGTGCACTGAGCTTTCTCCAGACTCAGATTTGAGTTAGGAGGAGAACGGAGCACTTATGGATTACATCCATGTGCCGTGATGTTGATCCATTGACTAAACTAAACATGTTCTGGGAAATAAATGCCAACAGCATGATAATGACCACATCACTCATCAAGTGCCAGTTGGTCTATTAAAAAAATCTGGCGCTAGCATAGCCAATACACCTGAAGGCGTGGTCATGGGTTCTTGACTTTTTTTTTTTAATTATTGAACAGCATTTGGTTTGATCAGTTGTTTTCAGAGTGAGATGTACGTGTTACTGTTGGACTTTCACTAAGTTATCTAATCAAGACTGTCTCATTGCCATTCATATATTCATTGAACAGTTGAAAGCTGAAATTATTAAAACATCTGCTTACATGTAATATGTTTGTTCTTTTTGTATGCACGGCCCATGCCAAATGAACCTATGTCATAAGTATTCAGTCTCAAGGTGTACCAAGAAGTTGCTTTCAGATGATTCTACTGAGAAAATAAATAGTACTTAAGTGATTTTAAAAACTGCATAAGTAGTATTTTTGTAAAGAATAACTAACCTCTTCCTTCTCCACTGTAAAATATAAATTGAAAAATCGTTTCACTTTGGACATTCCCACACGTACTCTGTTCTGTTCTTTAGTAAGCATCAAAGAGTTGTCTGACTGAATGTCCACCTCCGCTTTAAAATAATGTTGATTGAATGTCCACTTGCTCTACATAATAATATTGATTTAATCGCTGACCCGATTAAAGAAATTAACACTATTCTAGTGATGAAAACAGAATTCATATCGGAATTTCACTAAATGAAAGACTCATAAAATAACAATAAAATTCAGAACAGTCAAAAGGGCATTCTATCCGTTTCCACTGTTATTGCAGTGTTGCTGCTTATATCTTCTAGTCACGACTAGTGGAAGCTATCCATGTGTTATTTTGACATTTTTTTTAAAGTTGAAAGTTCATCATTCATAAAAATATCTGCAATGGTTTTTGTTTTATTTATTTTTATAGCTCCTGTTTACATGTATTATATTTATATTCAGTGGTATTTAATTTGTTAGTTGGGCTTCACATTTTCAAGCCTGAGAACTTTTATGTTCTATATACAGAATTTTTGTGTACAGTTTTATGATAAATATATAAGGTTAGCTTGATTTACATTTGTGTAACTAACCGTGTTCAATTGAGACTTAACCACATTATACATGTAATCATTGTATTGATAATCAGATAATAATTATTGACAAGGTCACACCTGTTGTTTTATTACCTGCTGTCATGCACAGATTATTGCTTGTTTGAACTGTGTTATCTAACAAAACAAATCAGAATGCCATACTGGCAACAGCTGTTGCTTAACATCATTTTCCATGATATAGCTCTTTTAATTCCATTGAATAAAGAGATCAAGCCACCCACATGTTCATAGCTCTTTTAATTCCATTGAATAAAGAGATCAAGCCACCCACATGTTCATAGCTCTTTTAATTCCATTGAATAAAGAGATCAGGCCACCCACATGTTCATAGCTCTTTTAATTCCAATGAATAAAGAGGTCAGGCCACCCATGTTTTACCATAGCCATTAAAAGAAGCAAACACTAACGTACCATGCATATCGTAAGAGGTGACTAAAGAGGGTTGATACATGACCGGCTGCCTCATTCCATAAAAAACTTTACCTGCAAAGGTCCATCAAGTCATGGACTAGTCTACAAAGGGATTGGTGGGAGTTGGTATAAGGATTACATTTAATTGCGGGATGAAAGACAGAAGAAGAAGAAGTAAGGTAAAGATACTGGTGCTGGACATGACATTCATTGAGAAAAATGTTACTAGCATGGCTAGAAAGTCCTAATTCTGAGATTTCACAAGGCAAAATAAATGTCAGGAGACGTTAAATATGTGGAGAAGATAACTAGAAACAGAGATAAATTGTACCGGAAAGGCATGGAAGAAACCGCACGAGAGGGCTTCACTTGCGATGGTTGATGAGTATTTACTACCTGGAACTGAAGGAGTTGAAATAGCAACCAGGACACATGTATTTAAAGTAACTGATGGATGAAAATAATAACTGTCTGGAACTGATGAGGTTAAAGTATTAACTACCGGGAACTGAAGGAGCTAAAGTAATAACTGTCTAAACTGAAGGGGTTAGAGCTGTAACTGTCTGGATTGAAGGAGTCAAGATATTTAACTGTATGTTGGTTGTACAAAACAGTTCCTTTTTGTACACACCGTGAGCCTATTGGGCATATGGTGCTGCAGCCATGTGTGTATAGATGAAACAGCACTGGAGGTGTGAGGTGGTCAGTGTCCCACCAGCAGCAGCCTGCACTTCCCAAGACATGTCCTGACACCCAGGCTAGGCTGGGTCGACCTGGAAGCCCAAGTCAATGTTTAAAATATGCTTTGATGTGGACTTGAATCCTTGACCACTGATCCAGCAGGCAATCATCTAGCCACTACACCACTATGTCTGCATGGATCATATCAGGAGCAACAAAAAAGTTGTGTTGAGATACTGTACAGATTCTAGAAAAACTGGGAATGAAAAGAAAGTTGTTGACAGAAATAAAACAAAGGCAAGTGAAATATTTCGGCCACATTAAAAGACATAACACTCTTATAAAAACCATACTGGAGGACAAGGTTGAGGGCAAGCGAGCAAGAGGTAGACAATGATACAAGTGGGAAGATAACATCAAGAGATGGATGAACATCACTCTGACAGAATGTAGAGTCAGGGCGAGAGACAGACAGTGATGGAGATCCATTGCAGCCAACCTTCATTGTGGAGACAGCACCTGATTGATTGGTTGATTGATGGAAACAAATACAAACTCATATGCTATATCTTTCCACAGTATATCATTAACTTAGATTGTTTCAGTTTGTATTGCCATATCCTGTTGCAGTCAAGATCCTCTTTAAGGAGTAACAGTCATGTCTCAGAAACTGAAAGTCTTTGGCTATATTGAATGTCACAGTAGCTGGGAAAGAACACTGATGGAAGGCATGGTTCCTGGACGAGGAGGCAGAAGTAGAGAAACATGAAGATGAACACAGGACATTGCAGACGCCTTGGGTGCATAAGGCGGGAGAAATGGCCAGAGATTGAAAGACTATTCAGTAAGCCATGATGGGAGTGACGTTCTGTGGAGGATCTGCCCTGTGATGATGAGTCACTCACAACTTTACGGCTAGTTTCTTCTTTTGTTCGCTTGAAATTTATCCATATCTGCAATGTTGTCTCTTGTATAAACTTCACTATGTTTTTAGTTTACTCAGTGGTTCATAGAAGTTATCCTCCACTGTTGTTTCTCTAGGCCAGAAGGTTTGCATAGATATATCATATTTTGGGCAGTCTTGAAGTATGTGATCTGCTGTCTGTCACCAATCCACATGTGCACATGACTGATTCGCCAATCTTGAATTTTTTTTAAATGTAGTTGTAAAATCAATTATGTCCTGTTCTGAGGTGTAGAATAATGAATTGTTCTGGTTTACAGCTAGTTACTCATGAAGCAGACATATGTTTTCATGACACTCCGCAGCGAAAATGATTTATTGATCATTACATGATAGTCAGATATAGCATATATTGGTAGAAATGTGCAAACAGGAACAACAACATATGTACTTGAAATAGACTTAGTTCTCAACAACACATTTAACATCATATTATTCTAGTCACGCTTGCAGAAGTTAAAAATTATCAAGTTAGACAGTGGAGTTCCTGTGTCGTATTTCATTTTTTTATGTGGCGAAGGGGTGGGTTGCAGAAGCAATTTGTAATCCTGTATACCGCGTTCAAAACACAGCTGCCGACGATTTAGCAGCAGACCACCTTGCGCTGGTTTTCATTCAATGGTATGAGTGTCAGTTCAGAATGTAATGGCAAATTACTGAATGTAAACTTGCCAAGAAATCACAAACAGCCAAAGAATGCTGGGGATGACTGCGACGTCCTGTAAAGGTTATGCACCTTTTTTATGTTAAATACCTCGAGTTTAAAATGTATACATTATTTAAAACCACAGTGTTGCCTCATTAAGGCCTGAGGTTGCAATAATAATAATATAAGATTGCAACAGTTCCGCTGGTCATTATCTTCTGTTGTGTGTTTCATTCATTGCAAATTTTTAAGAATAGTTTTCTTGGATTATGGTAAGATAGGACATCGTTATTACTGTAAAACTAACAGTTTAGTTTATATTGTTCTAAACAATATATATTCGTTGTATTTATAGTCTGTCTGTTTTCTTTGAGCTTGAAAGATACGTGTTTGCTGTAGTTTACTGCTTGATTTAAAATGGAAAATGCTGTAATTATTGTAATATTAAGTTATTTGTTTACAATTAAATTATTTATATTGTTATGAATCTATGAAAATTCTGGCTACTTGTTGCAGTAGTAGTAATAATAATAATACAGTATAGTTATTATAGATTGTTGTGTAGTATCGCAGGGTGTATTTTTGTGATATTCCTAATCATTTACCAGATAATGTAAGTAGGAATATTACAATTTTGTCGTTGTTATTATTTTACTTGACTGGGGTAGGGTAGTGAAAAAGCTATAACTTCATGCAGATTCATATGTGGCTATTTGTGATCAAAACTCTGCAGGTTGTTTTTAACATATATCAATTGATTTATATCTCAGTGTTGAAAAAACTATATGTAGGTGTAGATAAATACATAGACTGTGACGTGTGTATTTGCAGTTGAGTGCTGTGTTTTATACGTAACCAGTGCATAATATTATACACTGAACAAGTGTCAGGCTTTTTTGGGTCAATGTAAATTGAACAGTAGATTCTTTTCGTCTATCATTCTGCCTTTCTGTCTTCCAATACATTAGTTATCCCATTTTTAAGTGGAACATAAAAATGTTTTTTTTTTCAGGTTTTAGTTTGAAGTGGTGTCTAAATGTGCCTATATTTATGCTATATGCTTTGTCTAGCTTATGCATTGTTCCCATTTAGTCTTGTCCGTTAAGTATCAGGCATAGTTTTTATTTATTATACTAAATGTGTTCAGCTTTGAGGACATAGCGAATAATTTTAATATCTCTCCTTAATTCTGTTTGTGATTGGTGGTGGTGTTTGATTCAGCAGTTGTTTGTTACTCATCTGATAATCTACTTAATACAGAGAATATGGTGGGTGATATATGTGTGTGTGGTATGAATGTGGTGAATGACAAATGGTATGAGAGGAATCTGGTGGGATGACAAATGGTGTGAGAGGAATCTGGTGGGATGACAAATTGTGTGAAAGGAATCTGATGAGATGACAAATGGTATGAGAGGAATCTGGTGGGATGACAAATGGTGTGAGAGGAATCTGGTTGGATGACAAATGGTGTAAGAGGAATCTGGTGATATGACAAATTGTGTGAAAGGAATCTTGTGGGATGACAAATGGTATGAGAGGAATCTGGTGGGTAACACTGGTAAAGATAGAAATCTGGTGTGTGACAGCTGGTAAAGATAGAAATCTGGTGGGAGACAAATGATATGAGAGGAATCTTGTGGGTGACAGCTGGTAAAGATAGAAATCTGGTGTGTGACAGCTGGTAAAGATAGAAATCTGGTGGGAGACAAATGGTATGAGAGGAATCTGGTGGGTGACAGCTGGTAAAGATAGAAATCTTGTGTGTGACAGCTGGTAAAGATAGAAATCTGGTGGGAGACAAATGGTATGAGAGGAATCTGGTGGGAGACAGCTGGTAAAGATAGAAATCTGGTTGGAGACAAATGGTATGAGAGGAATCTGGTGGGAGACAAATGGTATGAGAGGAATCTGGTGGGAGACTAATGGTATGAGAGAAATCTGGTGGGAGACAGATGGTATGAGAGGAATCTGATGGGATGACAAATTGTGTGAAAGGAATCTGGTGGGATGACAAATTGTGTGAAAGGAATCTGGTGGGATGACACATGGTATGAGAGGAATCTGGTGAGATGACAAATGGTATGACAGGAATCTTGTGGGTAACACCTGGTGAAGATAGAAATCTGGTATGTGACAGCTGGTAAAGATAGAAATCTGGTGTGTGACAGCTGGTAAAGATAGAAATCTGGTGGGAGACAAATGGTATGAGAGGAATCTTGTGGGTGACAGCTGGTAAAGATAGAAATCTGGTGTGTGACAGCTGGTAAAGATAGAAATCTGGTGTGTGACAGCTGGTAAAGATAGAAATCTTGTGGGAGACAAATGGTATGAGAGGAATCTGGTGGGATGACAAATTGTGTGAAAGGAATCTGGTGGGATGACAAATGGTATGAGAGGAATCTGGTGAGATGACAAATGGTATGAGAGGAATCTGGTGGGATGACAAATGGTGTGAGAGGAATATGGTGGGATGACATATGGTGTGAGAGGAATCTGGTGGGATGACAAATGGTGTGAGAGGAATCTGGTGGGATGACAAATTGTGTGAGAGGAATCTTGTGGGTAACACCTGGTAAAGATAGAAATCTGGTATGTGACAGCTGGTAAAGATAGAAATCTGGTGTGTGACAGCTGGTAAAGATAGAAATCTGGTGGGAGATAAATGGTATGAGAGGAATCTGGTGGGTGACAGCTGGTAAAGATAGAAATCTGGTGTGTGACAGCTGGTAAAGATAGAAATCTGGTGGGAGACAAATGGTATGAGAGGAATCTTGTGGGAGACAGCTGGTAAAGATAGAAATCTTGTGGGAGATAAATGGTATGAGAGGCATCTGGTGGGTGACAACTGGTAAAGATAGAAATCTGGTGTGTGACAGCTGGTAAAGATAGAAATATTTTGGGAGACAAATGGTATGAGAGAAATCTGGTGGGAGACAAATGATATGAGAGGAATCTTGTGGGATGGCAAATGGTGTGAGAGGAATCTGGTGGGAGACAAATGGTATGAGAGGAATCTGGTGGGATGGCAAATGGTGTGAGAGGAATCTTGTGGGAGACAAATGGTATGAGAGGAATCTGGTGGGAGACAAATAGTATGAGAGGAATCTGGTGGGATGACAAATGGTGTGAGAGGAATCTGGTGGGATGACAAATGGTGTGAGAGGAATTTGGTGGGATGGCAAATGGTGTGAGAGGAATCTCGTGGGAGACAAATGGTATGAGAGGAATCTGGTGGGAGACAGCTGGTCAAGATAGAAATCTGGTGGGAGATAAATGGTATGAGAGGAATCTGGTGTGTGACAGTTGGTAAAGATAGAAATCTTGTGGATGACACCTGGTAAAGATAAAAATCTGGTGGTGCATGACACCTTGTAAAGATAGAAATCTGGTGTGTGACAGCTGGTAAAGATAGAAATCTGGTTGTGTGACAGCTGGTAAAGATAGAAATCTGGTGTGTGACAGCTGGTAAAGATAGAAATCTGGTGTGTGACAGCTGGTAAAGATAGAAATCTGGTGTGTGACAGTTAGTAAAGATAGAAATCTTGTGGATGACACCTGGTAAAGATAAAAATCTGGTGGTGCATGACACCTTGTAAAGATAGAAATCTGGTGTGTGACAGCTGGTAAAGATAGAAATCTGGTGTGTGACAGCTGGTAAAGATAGAAATCTGGTGTGTGACAGCTGGTAAAGATAGAAATCTGGTGTGTGACAGCTGGTAAAGATAGAAATCTGGTGAATGACAGCTGGTAAAGATAGAAATCTTGTGGGTGACACCTGGTAAAGATATAAATCTGGTGTGTGACAGCTGGTAAAGATAGAAATCTGGTGGATGACACCTGGTAAAGATAGAAATCTTGTGGATGACACCTGGAAAAATAGAAATCTTGTGTGTGACAGCTGGTAAAGATAAAAATTTGGTGGTGCAAGACGCCTGGTAAAGACAGGAAATATGTAGATAACTGGTAAAGATAGGAATCTGGTAGATAACTGGTAAATATGAATCTTGTGGTGACAATTGGTATGATAGGAATCTGATAGATGATAACTCGTATAATAGGATTATGGAATGCTATTGTAATATTCATCTAAAGACTCTCATTACTGAAGTTTGGATTGTTCACAGCACAATAATTTGTAAACTGAATATTATTAGGCTGGCCTTTGGCATGGCAACTTCATCTAATTGTCACTTAAAGTGTTCCATTGGCTGGCACCTAATGTCACATCTTTTCACCAAGACTGTCTCAGAATAGCTGGCTTCTAGCTTATCATGCCAGACTCAGTATATAGTCACCACAGTCCTTACATGATAACACAGCTTTAACAGAACAGCTTGAATACACAGCTTCTAAATAGCAATAGAGAATCATGGATTGACAGAGTGGGGCAAATTAGAAGTACAACATGCAGCTGAACCTCAACAATTGCTTGGTCTGATTAAACACAATGCATTGCTCAAATCAGCTGCAGATTAATGAAGTAGATTGCAAATGAAGTTTTGCAAGCACAGAAACATTACCGCAATTAAACAGACATTCATTTCACAGCAAAAAATGACACAGATTAATTACACAGTTTAAACATGGATTAACAATGGCCATTAAACAACCAATTACACATTTGAAAAGCATACCCTTAGACAAAGTAAACATCATGTTTAATACTGATGCACCTCCATGCCATGATGTCCAATTGTCCAGCATCTTCTCTCTTAGTCTCCTTCTGCTTCTACTCCCCGCCATCTTTCCCATTGCAACAGTGCACTCCAGCTTTCCCCTTCTCATGACTTGCCCACTGAATGTGGACTGTCTTCTTCTGATGTGATTGACCAGTTCTGTTTGTGAGTTCACTTCTTCTGATGTGAGTAACCAGTTCTCTTTGTGAGTTCACTTCTTTCAAGATATCTTCATCGCCCTTTCTAACCGCCCACAGTGTTCTTATCATTCTTTTATAAAACCTCATCCCCAGAGCTTCCACATAATTAATCATATGATTGCTAATTGTCCATGATTTGCTTTCGTACTTCAGGATTGGCTCAATACAGCGCTTAAGAATTCTTTACCATATCTCAATTGTCTTAGATTTTTGTTAAAAGGTAGGTGAGACACAACCCAGTTATTATTTACCCTTGACTTGGGGACGTTAATTACAAGTACCTCTGAAGTTGGAGTGGGTTTGCCTGATGGCGAGGGTCACTGTTAGTAGGTAAAGCTAATCCACACGCAACATTCAGTCCAGCACTACTAGTAGTGTATGTGTGGACTATGCTTGAGTTCCCAGCGAGTGCCCCCCCCCCCCCCCCCCCCCAATGTACTCATGTTATCACTGAATACTTGTCAAATAGGGAGCTGTGGTAGAACGGTGGCTAGCCCTCTCTCTGCTCAGGCTGGTGGTCATGTGTAGGAATCCCCTTCAAGGCTGGAATTGTTTCATTGACATGGGCTTCCAGTTCCACCCAGCCATGAGATGTTGTGGGAAGTAAGTGCGGCCGACATGGTATTGACCACCCATCCAGTGCACATTGATCTATATAGATAGGGGTTAGCACCATAAAACCAATATACCTCAAGGCATGGGACAGAGTCCTTTACTGTTTTACTTACAGATAAGAAGCCACAATGACATAGTGGTTATTGCCCTTGCTGTCCATGAGCGTTTATTTGTCCGTAGTGACTGGATTATAACATCAGGTTCTAAAACATATTTATCATCACCATATGATATCAAAGAAAATATAGAAATAGAAAGGGAAATTCTTAACCAAGTGGATAATTTTATATGCTTAGGGGCATTTATAACATCAGATGGAAGATTTACAACAGATATTAAGAGCAGAATAGGGCAGGCAAAAGCCTCATTTCAGAAAATGAAGAATATCTTATGCAATAAGTCAATGTCAATGAATGTAAGAAAGAGAGTGCTGAAATGCTACATAGAACCTGTTTTGCTGTATGGCAGTGAATCTTGGAATGTAAATGAAAAAATTAGGAAGAACTTAGAAGCAACAGGGATGTGGTTTTTTAGACGAATGTTGTGAATTCCTTGGACTGCCAGAGTAACTAACACTGATTGCCTGAAAGAGGCTAATGAAACTAAAACACTATATACAACAATAAGAAAGAGACAAACAGCTTTCTTTGGTCATATGATGAGAAGAGAGAAATTGGAGAACATCGTAACAAATGGAAAGATCGAGGGAAAGAGAGGCAGACCAAGAGAAATGATGCTGGATGGATTGAGACAGTGGCATGGATGAATATCATCAGCAGGGTTGATCCAGAACACCAAAGACCGAGATCTGTCGAGAGCCATGAACGCCTACGCCAGCTGGCAGGGTACTTGATGATGATAATTACTGCAGATGCTCCTTTCTAGAGCAAGAAATCATCTCTGCTGCTGGTTTCCTCTTACACAGCCAAATCTAAAACACCCATTGTTAATTTATGTGGCAGTGTGGTGGCCATTCTTATCAACAAAATATCATCATCACCATCATATAAAATACCTTGCCGACAGGCGTGGGTGATCATGCTTCTCCAGATCTTACAATCTCTAGTGGCATGTATCAGTTCATTTGCTGACACTCCTCCCTGCCTTGACACAGGACTGTTAAGAATTTTCTCTCTGTATTCCTCTATCTTTCTTTCCACAGATCTGTCCAGATGTCACAATATGTTCTAGGTTTTGTCTTCTCATAATGTGGCCATTAATTGAGACTTCCTCTTTCTGATGTTTGTGATAAGTTTACTTTGTGTCTTAGCTTCCCTCAAAATGTTTAGATTACTCACTTTGGTTGTGCAAGAAATTTCAGCACTCTTCTATAAAACCACATCTCTAAAGCTTTTAGAGATTTGTTTGCTTGTTGACTAATTGTCCAGGTTTCACAGCCATATGTTAGAACCTGTTCTATATTAAAAGCAAGAATTCTTTTTCTAACTTCCAAAGAGAAGGATTTATTGCATAAGATGTTTTTCATTCAATAAAATGCTGTTTTTGCTTGTCCTATTTTGAGCGAATGAAAGAAGAAGCTTCTCCTGTTCTTTATATCTGCGTTGATCTTCCATCTGACGTTATCTAAGCGCCTACTTATTTTGAATGTCTGCACTTGCCCAAAATAACATCTTTTACTTTTATTTTATATTTAGACACGGTCTATAATAATATGTTATCCCCATATAAATGCTTTAATCATCTTCCATGTATGGTACTTCCAGAAGTTTCCTTTGAAATATGATATATAAACTACATATGACCACTAATCACACAGTAAATAAATTTACACATGACTCCTGATCATCTAAGATGTGTAATGAATCAAGCACATTTGACTGCTGATGATCCTAAAAATGTGGTGAATAAAGTACAGTTGACTGCTGATAATCTGAGGCAGGTCGTGAATAAATTACATATAATTGTTGGTCATTCTAAACATAGTAAACAACACATGACTGCTAATAATCTTAATCATATTGGAAATAAACTATACATGACTGCTGACGGGTTTAATCATATGATGAATAAGCCACTGTTGACTGCTGGTAATCCTTGACCCATGATGAATAAACCGCCTATGACAGTATGATGATCTGAATCATATGATGAATAAGCAACTTTTGACTGCTGGTAATCCTTGACCCATGATGAATAAACCGCCTATGACAGTATGATGATCTGAATCGGACAAACCACACATTAATGCTGGTCATCCTAGACAGATGGGGAGTAAATCTTACATGGTTCTCATTATCTGAAGCACACGATAAATAAACTATGACCTCTGGGGTTATCCTAGGCGTATGGTGAATAAACTGCATATGATTGTTAGGTATTCTAAACATATATTAAATAAACCACATGTGACTGCTAATTATCTGAATCATGTAAATAAACCACATATGACTGTTCATGATCTGAACCATGTGATGACCAAACCACATAACTGCCAGTCATTTTAGACCCATGATAAATAAATTACTTAACTCATGATTATCTTAATCATATGGTGGACAAACAACATACAACTACCGGTCATCTTAGACCGATGATAAATAAATAACTTAACTCATGATGATCTGTATCATATCGTGGAAAAACCACATATGAATCTGGTCATCCAGGTTGTATGGTGAATAAATCATATATGACTGCTGCTGAACCATATGATGAATAAATCATGTGACTGCTGGTCATCTCATGGTGTATAAACCACATGTTATTGATGATCTAGTTCACATGGTGGACAAACCACATATGAAATGCTGGTCATACGAGATGTATAGTGAATAAATCATATATGATTCTAATGGTCTCAGAGATATAGTGAATATATTATGTATGACCTGTGGGATAATCCTAGACATATGGTGAATAAACTACATAAGACACTGGTAATTTTAGATGTATTGGTGAATTAACTACTAACAACTGTTGGTCATCCTAGAAATATGGTGAATAAACTATATGTGACTGTTGCACCCAGAATGTTGCGAATTCCTTGGACTGCCAGAGTAACTAGCAACGACTGCCTGAAACAGGCTAATGAAATTAGAACACTATATACAACAATAAGAAAGAGAAACAGCTTTCTTTGGTCATGTAATGAGAAGAGAAGCATTGGAGAACATTGTGACAACTGGAAAGATCGAGGGGAAGAGAGGCAGGGGCAGAGCAAGAGAAATGATGCTGGATGGATTGAGACGGCATGGAGGAATAGCAGCAGAGTTGATCCAGAAAACCAAGGACCGAGATCTGTGGAGAGCCATGAACGCCTATGCCAGCTGGCAGGGCACTTGATGATGATGATGATGACTGTTATGTAACCTAAACATATAGTAAATAAACCATATATCCCCGGGAAGGTTAACCCGGTCAACAAATGCCCGCAGAAGTCGGATGTGTCGGCCTAACGGCGCAAGAACGCAGCTCTGCTGTAAACAGGCACAACGCAATCACATCCGGAAAAAAAAACTCCGGATGAACGAAGAAGAAGAAACCACATATGACTACTGATGATATAAATATATGGTGAATAAACTATACATGATTGCTGATGATCTAAATCATGTTGAACATATTGACTGCTAGTCATCCAAAACATATGGTGAATGAATCATATATGATTCTGTTGATGAGGCATTTGGTGAATGAATTACATATGACCACTGAGGTTATCCTGGACATGTGGTGAATAAACTACATATGACTACCAGCCTCATCCTGGACATATGATGCATAAATCATATATAACTTGGATGATCATAGACATATGGTGAATAAATCGTGTATGACTTTGATGATATGAGGCATTTGGTGAATAAACTACATATGACCACCAGCCTCATCCTGGACATATGGTGAATAAATCATATATAAATCAGATGATCCTAGACATATGGTGAATAAATCATGTATGACTTTGATGATATGAGGCATTTGGTGAATAAACTACATATGACCACCAGTCTCATCCTGAACATATAGTGAATAAATCATATATAGATTGGATGTTAATAGGCAAATGGTGAATAAATCATGTATGATTTGGTGATATGAGGTATTTGGTGAATAAACTACATATGACCACCAGCCTTATTCTAGACACATAGTGCATGAATCATACATGAATCTGATGATCCTAGACATTTGGTGAATAAACTACATATGACCTCTGGGTTCATCCCAGACATGTGGTGAAGAAATCATGCATGAATCTGATGATCCTAGAAATTTGGCAATTAAATACATATGACAGCTGGGGTTGTCCTAGAGATTTGGTGAATAAACTACATATGACAGCTGGGGTCATCCTAGACTTATGGTGAATAAATTACCTCTGACCTCGGGTCATCCTTGACTTAATGGTAAACAAACTGCATGTGACTGCTGAGGTACTTGCAGGACAATCACATCTTTGGGCTAAAGTCAGCATTATTACCATTAAGGAAAGTAGCAGTATTATTTAAACTATCTTGCTGTTTGTTATACATAATATTCAAGTAAAATACATCAGCATTTACTTTCAAAATTCACGTGAATCATAAGAATTGAAATTGTATGACATGCTTTCTTTATCTTTGTGTTTTTCTGCTCGGCAATAATTTGTATGTTTTTATGTATTTTCTGCTCAGCAATACTTTTTATGTCTTTATGTATTTTCTGCTTGATATGCTATGTATATCTTGATGTATTTTCTGCTTAATGTTCAAATGTAAATGCAAGGTTATTTTATTTATTAATGTTCTGTTGTTCCAGTGAAAGATAGCACACACTTTTACTTGAAATGCATATGAAAAGTGTGTTTGGGAAGAAAGTAAAACAATGTTAATTCCTCATGTCTCAATACTAAACTAGTGGGCGTGTGCTTGTTCTATTTTTCTTTGTTTTCTTGTACAAATCTAAATATATGTTATCTTGTTATGCCTGTATCCAGAAGCAGAGTGAGCTTTTTATTTTGTGTCTGTGTAGATACTGCAGTTTTCAGATGTGTGATATGAACTTATAATTACATTTAATTTCTTTCTTTTTTTCAGGTTGTCTTTTCTTTTTTTCAGCAAAACTTGTAGATTATTATATTTGGTTGTTTTTTTTATTTTATTTTCAGAGCTGTATTTCTACAAAATAAACAGTGCCCAATTGCACTAACAGTGAAAATGTATCTTCCGCTTTCTTTGATTGTGTTTTATTCAGTGCAAATCTTCTTGTATTAATTATTACCTGACTTTGTTTTCAACTTTAACTACATTTTCTTTATAGTAGTGATGAACTGAATTTTGTGTGTGGGTTAGCTTTCCCTATTAACAGTGTCCTTCACCATCAGGTAAACCCACTCTGACTTCAGAGGTACTTGTAACTTACATCCCCAAGTCAAGGATGACAGGTCAACATTTTAGTCCAGCTGTCCGGTGTAGCGGTTCAGCCACTTACCTCGGCATCAGCACAAAGGATGTTTAGGAACCCACAGGATGTTTAAGTTCTTACCCATTCAACCATGCTGACCTGCTAACTACATACATTTCATTCTCTTGTAATGTACTCTCTGCATTTTATTCTATTGTAATGTATTCTCTGTTTATCATTCTGCCTCTTTACCCTCTCGGTGAATATTTATTTTTAGTATATGAGATCAAATACTACAGCGTGATTTCTGTGTGTCAACTGGAAGTCTTTTGCATGGTTGTATTTTTTGTGTGATTTCTGAAGTTGTATTCTTCCCTGATCCTGGGGTAGTATATTGGATGTCTAGTTTTCTCAGACAAGGGAGCAAGAAGAGAGGTTTTATACACACTGTGCACATGCTAAAGATCCTTTAATACTTGAAAATGAATAGGCTATAATGTAATGCCACAGGCAGCTGACAAAACATGAGAAACCTACTGCAGTAAAATATATATAGCATATAAATCTCTTGTATGCATGATTGTGTGTGTGTGTGTGTTTTTTGGGGGGGTTTTTATTTTGCATTCGCTCGCTTTGAACTCAAGTGTACTCCATACACGTAGTACTACTTCTAATGCACTGTACTTATTTTTGCATGTGGATTAGCTTTCCCCATTACCAGGTCCCTCGCCATCAGGCGAACCCACTTCTTCTTCTGAGTTACTTGTAATTTACATCCACAAGTCAAGGACAAGAAGTCAACATTTTAGTCCAACTGACCGGTGTAGGTGTTGAACCCGCTACCTTGACATCAGCACACCGGAAGTTTAAAAGTGGTTGCTCTTATCCATTCAGCCATGTTGACCTCCTTGTATGGATGTGAAAGGCCAGAGAAAACCGCCACATGAATTTCGCAAGAGAATGTTCATGGACAGTCATAGAGCAGCTAGATGTATGGTGGATAGACTTGATCCTCTTGTGTGTTTGCACTCAGGCCTCCATATTAATGACTACAACAATAGCAGTAGTTAGTTTTCTTAATCATATCACAGTGATCAACATGCTCAGGAAACACCTTACCTAGTCTTTGGACTGAGCAACCAAACATGGTATGTGCTTACTTGCAACAGGGGCAACTTGGGGGTGGGGGGCTCTCTCTCTCTCTCTCTCTCTCTCTCTCTCTCTCTCTCTCTCTCTCTCTCTCTCTCTCTCTCTCTCTCTCTCTCTCTCTCTCTCTCTCTCTCTCTCTCTCTCTGTGTAGTTCTTCTTCTTCTTTTGTTCACTTGAAATGTATCTAGAACTGCAATATTCAGACTCTATGTTTTGCACACCCCACATGAAGAATTCCAAGCAGGCTCAGAATTAATGTGTTGCTTGTTTACCAGATAGAACCAAGTCTTCAAAAGTCCATGATCCCATCATTTCTTACCAGGTGAACACTTTAATATGAGGTGCTTGACCAACAATAGCGTGCTTCTTTCTGTAATTATAGAAGGCTGGTACCTGACAGTTACTTTCGCTGTCACAATATTAGGCTGATCATCTGGTGGAAAGAGACCGAGCCATATGGAATAAAACCCAGTGCAATGAAGTTCATCTTCTCACCTTTAACCCGACCTTTTAAAGACAAACTGGAGAGAAAACAGCAGACCAGTGCCTTGACAGCATAAATGAGTTAAAGTGAAACATGCAGATTCAAATCTTCACACTCAGGACAGGACAATGCAGACTAAGAACCTGCCTCCACCGAATGGATTTCATTGACTTTGCCATTTGTAGATGTGGAGCACCCAGGCAAACCCCAGATCATGTCCAAAAAGACGGTCCCGTCTTCAGCAAACAGAGGTCGGCAATCTGGCCTTTGGGGTGACTTTCTGAAACAAATTGTGGAGAACCTGTCAAACCTCAAGCGAATCCTCCTGTTTATGACCCGTACCTGAAAAGATGAATAACAAACGTTGACCACTGAAGAAGAGGAAGGTGTGTGTTCAGACCTCATGTTTTGCACACCCCGCATGAAGAGTTCTAAGCAGGCTCAGAATTAATGGGGTGCTTGTTTACCAGATAGAAGCAATGCTTCACAAGTCCATTATTCCATCATTTCTTACATGATGAATAATTTAATATGATGCGTTTGACCAACAATAGCGTGCTACTTTCTGTAATTATAGAAGGATGGTACAAAACTGTTGCCCACACAGGCATTATGCTAGGCTGATCATCCGGTGTCATTGAAAGGTCTGCTGTAAAAGAAAAACCACCACTTTCTGTCCTATATCTTCATTGTAAACTAAGACACGCTTCTTCCAATCCATGCACATGAAAGACTAGCTTTCTCTGAAGTGCTTCTCTCCACTTCTTCCTCTAGCAAATCCAACACGAAGGTGTATGCCCAGAGTACTTTGTCTGACATCAATCTCATTCGGCGATGTTTTCTTCTGTCTCAGTTTTTCGAAGAATGTTTTTTTCTTGCCATGAGATTCCTCTATTTGTTGCTATAACCTCAATTTAACCCGTGGAAAAGTACCTTGCTATTGCCCTTTGATAACCTTTTTGGTGTTCAGTCTTAACCAGTACCGGTTCTGCGTGTCACCGATATTTTTCCGCCCGTGACAACGGAAATTTAATAGACATAATAATATGCTATTAATTAAGTTCCTAACAATAACATAACCCACGCCACGGGAAACATTCTTTTCACTGTTCTATATGGTTGGCAGGGGTTAAAGACAATTATTATATGATAATATTTCGTGATATACACACACGTCTATTTTTTCTTTTTAATATTTATATTCAAAACAATGCATTGCTGTAATATTTACAGATGGCTTTGTGATCGGGAACAAGTGGGGTGCTTGAGCATTCTTCTCATCTCATCTCATCATGTTCCTCTTGTACCTTGCGGTGTCGAGGTGAAGTATAAACTTCGTGAGAGTGCCCGGTTATGGGCTTCGTATATCGACATTCCCATGGATTCTGTTATTCCCTCAGTCCAACGTTTACGTGGTCGGCCTCTTCCTCTGTTTCCATCTGGTCTGTACATCATTGCTTGTTGTGGCATGCTGTTGACTGGTAGCCTACTTGCATGGCCAAACCATTTGACTTGCTGCTTTCTAATAAAATCTAGAGCAGCTTTAACCCCTACTTTAGTCCTGATTTCTTCATTTCTGATCTTATCTCTTCTTGACACGTTGAGTATTCTTCTCAGAAACCTCATTTCTGTTGTGATTTTTCTTTTCTCTTTTTCTGTCATTGTCCAGGTTTGGCATTGGTAGCAGAGAGTTGGTAGGAAGATTGTGTTGTAAAGTGCTTTCTTAGTAGTTATTGATACATGTTTGTTCTTTAGTATTGGTGCCATTTGTCCAATGAGTTGATTTGCCTTATTGCACCTATTTTCGATCTCGTCTTCTGATCTGCCATTTGATGATATTATACTTCCTAGGTACTTGAAGCTCTTTACTTGTTTCAAGGGATGTTCGTTTAGGTGAATTGTTGCTGTTTGTTCTTCTTTAGTTATAGTCATTACCTCTGTTTTGCTTGTGCTAATTTTCATGTTATGTTCCCTACACATTTCGTTTAGACTATTCATGTGGTCTTGTAATTCAACTTCTGATTTTGCTATTAGTGCTTGGTCATCCGCAAACAGGAGTTCTCTAATGGTTAGATTTGCAGATGGTTCTTCTTCTGTGTTCTCGTCATGCGGTATTCTTGCTGTCTCTGCTTGGCTGGTTTCTTTACATATGTTGTCTATATATGTTATGAACAAGAGAGGGGACAGGACACAACCTTGTCGTACTCCAGATCTTATGGTGAAGGGTTCTGAGTGTTCTCCAGTTGCTCTCACTATGCATTCACTGTTGTTGTATAAACTTCTGCATAGGTTTGTTAGATGTGTACTCACTCCATATTGTTTAAGGATTTCCCACAGCTTGTTTCTATCTACCCTATCAAATGCCTTTTCTTGGTCGACAAAGGCTAAGTAGAGTGTTTCATTGAATTCAATTGATTTTTCTATAAGTTGTCTAAGAGCAAAAATGGCGTCTGTGCATCCTTTGTTTTTCCTAAATCCAAGCTGCGTTTCGCTTAGCTGGGGTTCTAAAGTAGTTCGTAATCTTTTTTCAAGAATTTTGCAAAATATTGAGCATTCTTAAGAAGCACAAAATGCAAAACTGTCAAGGAAGCAGCTGGTGCCTTTGCAGTGACAACAAGCAGCCTTCCAATGGACATAATAGCTGCAACCAAAGCCCTTAATTGTCTCGCGCGCAAAAGTATTTACACGCATGCATACTGAGCGACTCAATGAACATACTCAAGAAGGTTCAGACTGGCCCCAGACAACACTAGTGGCTCTACACACTGAGCACATCCCAATTAGTCAAGTTAACTTGTATCTGCCGGCTCCGTGGCTATGGTGTTACGGACGCAGTTCGTAATTCTGCTTACCCGCGTTCGAAACACAGCTGCGCGCAATTTGGCAGTAGACAGCGTTGCGCTGGGTTTTAACGAATTGGTATGGGAGCCGGTCGTTCAGAAATCATGGCAAACTACTGAAAGTAAACTTGCCAAGACATCAACAATAGCAGTAAAATGTTGGTGTTGACAGCGATGTCCTGTAAAAAGGATGTGATGGAAAAAAAAAAAACTTGTATCTATGTAACTATTTTTTGCAACTAAATTTAATAAATGGGATGCACAAGGTACCAAAAAAAGGCTCTAGGATTCATATTCCTAATTTTCTTCTGCAAGTCATTAGCTTACCGCACATGTCTGCTCCCTTATCATACCCCTGGCCATGCATATCTTGAACATATAGTTCATAATCTGTCAAGAGTTCACTTAACCGATAATTATATAATCTTTCCACCGTTTTTATTTATTTGATTTTTTTTTTTTTCGGGAATGCGATCAGCGTTGCCAGTAGTGGGTTGTGCTCAATGTTTAAATTTCCATCGATGTCTGAAACAATAACACCTCAGAAATACATCTCAAACTTCAACATCAAGATTGTCAATATTTATAATTCTAGCTACAAACTCTTATCTGCTCAGTGTGACTGCAGTCCGAAGAAATCATAAGCCTTGGAATGTGATGAACATCAAACAATTAGTATTATGAGCCACATCGCGAATATTTTGCTAAGAAGCGTTATGAAAAGAGTTAGGAAGAAAATACAACCCGAAATAGGAGAAGAACAATGAAGGTTCGCAGAAGGCAGGGGTACAGTATGCTGAGAACATTAATTGAACATTATATAGAAGTAAACAAAGAACTACATCTTTTGCTTTATTGACTACACAAAGGCTTTCTATAAAGTGGGACATGTCAACATGATGAAGATGCTTGCAGATCTACAAATTGATGGGAAAGACCTCAGACTTGTAAAAATATATATTGGAAACAACAAACTGCCATACAATTGATAATGAAGTAGGTCAATATCTATCAGCACATTAAGAGAGGTGTGAGACAGGGATGTGTAATGTCTCCAGATCTCCCCCCCCCCCCCCCCCCCCCCCCCCAAGACAGTGAAAATATTTTCAGAAATTTTGAAGATATTGGAGGAATCATCATTGGGGGACATAACATCAATAATATTAGAAATTAACGAATCAGGACCAAAGTGGGGTTAATAGCTGCGCTATATTTAATCAGAAGACAGCGAGTGAAATTTCGGCCACAACTAGGCTACCAACTGACTGTATTCCGCAGCAAACAATGATGTACAGATCAAATGGAACAAGGAGAAGCCTACCATGTAAACGACGGACGGAGGCTAGAACAGAGGCCACGTGAATCTCTATATATGAAACTCATAATCGGGCACTCTCCGGATGTTTATGCTTCACCTAGACACCGCAAAGTACAAGAGGAGTGGGATGAGAGGAGATATGTCCTAAGTAATGAGGCAAATGAGTTTTAGCAGGTTAAAGTTTTGTTATACTATTGACTTGCAGTGAGATAATGAAGTCAAATGTTGCTACCATTTCTATCATCGTCACCATCTTCCACTTTTGCCGTCAAGCGTCGTGGGGAGGAATAAATGGCGTTCCACCGCCCGATGGGTGGCACTGGATAGTGTCCTTCTGTGTGACGGTAGAATGTCTTTGATGTCGTCAATCCATTTTCTCGGGCGTCCCCTTGCTCTCGTAGCAGATGTTCATTGACGTGGGCTAGTGCTGGTAGTTGATGTTGCGTTCTAACGAGGTGGCCAAACCATTTGATCTTCTGTTTTTGAGTAAACGTGGCACGAGGTGTTGATCCCACTGTCTGTCTGATAACATCATTTCTAACTAGGTCTCGGATAAAAAAAAATGTTTTGCATATCCTTTACAGGACATTGCTGTCAACATCAGCATCTTTCAGCTGTATGTTGATCTCTTGGCAAGATTACGCTCAGTAGTTTGCCATTGCTTTCTGAGCGGCCGGCTCAGTTATCCCGCATGTCACCAGCGGGGGTCGAACCGCTCCCAGCTCTCGCCCTGCTACGAGACTCTGCGTGATAAACGGGATTACGGAGAAAGTGTTGTAACCCCTCGGCCAGAGAGACCGGCAGGTCTCGGATAGCGGTTAGTTAAGTTGGCAGCTCTACCCAAGCATCTCATCTCACACGCGAGCCTTTAAAAAGGCCCCCTTGTTTGCTTCATATTATATATCATTGTCTCCACTGAAAGCTAAACACCGCCTTGCTGGAAGCGACAATTGCAATGATGCTTCTTCTTCTTCTTCTTCTTCTTCTTCTTCTTCTTCTTCTTCTTCTTCTTCTTCTTCTTCTTCTTCTTCTTCTTCTTCTTCTTCTGCGTTCATCCGGAGTTTTTTTTTCCGGACGTGACTGCGTTGTGCCTGTTTACAGCAGAGCTGCGTTCTTGCGCCGTTAGGCCGACACATCCGACTTCTGCGGGCATTTGTTGACAGGGTTAATCTTCCCGGGATTGCAATGATTCTATCAATAATGACTTGCCATTGTTTTTTTCTGATTCAAAGTGCCGTAATTGTTCTTTGTCAATTGTAAAACTGTTGTCGGGGAGTGTTTTCAATGTATACACTATGTTACAGTTTTCTGTATGTTCTACACTTGCTTCATTTCGTGACAAATGAATGGCTAAATGTTGTTAATCTGAAACCCCTGACTGTTAGTTAGTTTAGTCGATGGATCAACATCACGGCGCACGGGTGTAACCCATAAGTACTCCGTTCTCCTCCTAACTCAAACCTGAGTCTGGAGAAACTCAGCTCAGTGCACGAACTCCGTAACCCCGGCGAGGATCCTGAAATACTTTGGGTAGACTTTTAACTCGAAATTTTGCCCGGGCAGCGCCGTTAGGCTACTCTTTTTCGATTTCCAACTGCCAAGGGATTTTTTACGTGCGCAACAAAACACACGGGTGTCCGATCTCACTACCCAGAGACCAGGGGACATTTTATTACTACAAGTCCACGTGAAATAAATCCCGGTCCTCACCGGGTGTAATGTAGTAGAACCTCTCGTACTTTTAAACCCTTGTTTAGTTACAATAATTATATCATTTTAGCTTTAAGATTAACTGTACAGCTACAACAAAAATTATATTTTCTTAACAATGCAACGTTTGCTAGTTTATTGCCGATCTATTTATTAAACATATTGATTGCTATTTATATATTAATTTTTTAAAGGAGCACAATGATGAACCTCTACGGCTGCCCTAGGGATATGGCCGCCTGCTTGCAATAATGCACTGCGCACCAGCCAAAACCGGTACTGGTCTTGACATTACGGGCAAAGGTTGGTGAAAGGTCAGCCTGAACTCCCTGGACTACCGTGGCAGTAGGAGTGTAGGATACAGCGCTACCACGGATATGTTATCCTTCTTCTTTTGTCCCTCATTCAAGCCGTCTTATCTGTTGCTATAGCCTACAGCTCCACCCATGTTCTCCCCATATAGTAACTATTATAGTTAACCTCCGCCTGTAATTTTCTTCTCCATGCGTTGTTATGTCTCCCACTATTTCGTTCTCCTTGTGAGTTCCAAACAAGGGAAGGTCTAGTTATAACTATCCTCAAGTGTTTTCATTGTCATATCCATCGCTGGCGTCTTTTTCTCACCTCTTGGTTCATTATAATATGTTTGGTTCTCTTTAAGGGGTATGCTATTATTCGTAATAAAACCAGTGAAAAAATGAACAGCTGACACCGGTAACCCGGTGTCGAGGAATATCCTTGTTTCTACCCGTGAAAAACACGTGTCTGACGCCACTGAAAAAACAAACGGCAGTTGTGGGCGAATTCATTTTTTAAGGTAGGAAAGCTTTTTGTCTCTAACCAATGCTCATATTAATTTTTAAAAAGGATTCAAACAGAGACTATCTTTTGCAGTGTTTGATTAAAATAAATGAATAAAATTATTTCAAAATGTGGAAAAGCGTATAAAATATTTATTACCCAGCTTGACACGTATGCTGCATTACCCGACTAGCCAATAACGATGTATCATTGCGCCACATCGCCGGTTACTTCCGTTGGTAATCGCTGTTGGAGATAGTACTCGGTGTCAGCGACAAGGGTTGGGGATAACGTGTGCGTTTCTGTTTGTGGCTACTCGCTAGCGGAGTATTCAAGTCTGCTGTGATTTATGATGATGGAAAAAGTGTTTCTTGGGAATCTTGCTGGGGATGTCAACGAAGGGACTCTGCGCAAACTGCTGGAACAGCAGGGGATAATCTATAACAACATATCGATGAAAAGAAATTTCGCATTCGTTACTGTCAAAGACAAACTCTCGGTTGAAGAAGTGGTCAAGAAATTGAACGGTATCATAACTTTGCATTTTATTGCATTACAGTGTAAAATGTTTTGTATTTTATGTAACACGGTCTGTTAATTAGTGTCACATTATAATTTGCAGAGTTATGCATGTTTTGTCATTGTTTTTTATTTTTTGTTTGGAGCGGTTTGTATAGTATTTATTTAGTAGTATACCGGCCACTGCGACATCATGATGTCCGAGTATGATATCATATGACATGTCGACCGTCATGCCTGCTAGTCAATTTCAATTAGTGACTTTCCTGTTATCACCTTCAATAACGGTCATTTCATATGTGGCGTTGTCGGGGTTTTTTGAAAGTTTTTGAATTTAGTTTTTTTCTTTTACAACGGTTGGGCATTTGCAGCGTGCATGAGAGTTGACTGAGTTGTGACAGTGCTACTGTCACTGGTACTGCCGGACTGGTAACTTTGAGTCATTGACCTGTAACAGTGTCGCTGGTAACTTATGACAGTGTCACTGGTAACTTATGTCAGTGTCACTGGTAACTTGAGTCACTGCCCTGTGACAGTCACTGGTAACTTGAGACACTGCCCTCCCTATGACAGTGTCACTGGTAACTTGTGACAGTGTCACCTGTAACTTGTGGCAGTGTCACTGGTAACTTGTCAGTGTCACTGGTAACTTGTCTTGAGTCACTGCCCTGTCACAGTGTCACTGGTAACTTGAGACACTGCCCTCCCTATGACAGTGTCACTGGTAACTTGAGACACTGACCCATGTCAATGTCCATTGCAGGTCATATCAGTGATCAGCATTTATATGGATTACATACCGGTTTGCGCTAGTTGATTCTTGTCAGTGTGGTCACCTTTAATTTAATTGTAAACAATTTGGACCCTATCCTATTGTTAGGTAAATCTTGAACCATAATATAACCAAAAGCTAAACTGAAATTCCAGGATAATTATTTCAAGTGTTTTGATGTATGAGGAAACACATTTAGAGATTGGAACAAAATATTTAAAATTAAGTTGCATGTCCTTCACAGGACGTAGCAGTCAGCCACAGCATTTTCGCTGTTCATGATTCGTGGGAAAATTTTACGTTCAGTAGTTTGCCATTGCTTTCTGAACAACCGGCTCCAATACCTTTTTGAACAAAATATACATAAGTATATTTCAACATTAAGCTATCATTATCTTTTGTCATGCCAGATGGTACTTGTTTCTCCACAACCATTTGGCATTCAATTGCTGAGCATTTTGTGTATTTACAACTCATTCAGCATTTTGTGTGTGTTGTTTTTGTCATCCTCCAGTTAGTTTATTAACATCCTCGGTCTTGCTAGTTGTTACAATGTTCTTTGTATATATCCTTTCTTCTCATAACATACATGAGTTAAAACCAGTGTAAAGCTGTGGAAATTTAAAGAGTAGTAAAATATGCATGGGGTGGCCTTATAAAATGACTGAGTGGCACTTTGCCGTCTTGACGGACAATAGATTGTAAAATGGAGTTATCTCTCCATAACACAAAGCCTTGGCTGAATATAGAGACCATGTGTTGCCCTTGCAGCATGATCCCTCTCTCGGCCTGCCTACTTTACTCCAGAAGAAAGGCAACACCAATACGTCTGGAACAAGACAAGCTGCAGAATCTGCCGGATCAGTAAAGCAATGCTCTTAACTGTCCGCTTGTCGAAGCTTCCATCCTAGACCAGTTGCTGACCAAGGCTTAGGGTCTAGTCTGCCCTGTCATGGCATTTAGCCTTTAGGTTGCATTTCCTTATAAAATACAATTATTGAATATGGGACGTTGCAGCAATACACCTTCATCAGCAAACAAGAAGGAAACAACGCAAACCTTGGATTTGACACTACATTGACTTAAGGCATGTTTAGTTGCATTTCCTTTACAGGATGTCTCAGTCAACCCCAGCATTTTTTGAGTGTTTGTGATTTCTTGGCAAGTTTACGTTCAGTAGTTTGCATTTGCTGTTAGAACGAAAGATACTTATACAATTCATCATCATCATCTTCCACTTCTGCCATCAAGCGTCGTGGGGAGGAATAATTTGTGTTCCAGCACCAGGTGGACGGCACTGGATAGTGTCATTCCGTGTGGTTGTACAATGTCTCTGATGTCGTCAATCCATTTTCTTCTTGGACGTCCTCGTGGTCTCGTCGCAGATGATCTTTGATGTAAGGCCAGTGATGGTAGTTGCTGATGTTGCATTCTAACGACATGGCCAAACCACTTGATCTTCTGTCTTTCAATAAATGTGGCACAAGGTGTTGATCCCACAGTCTGTCTGATAGTAGCATTTCTTACTCGGTCTCGGATTGTTAAGTTGGCAGCTCTCCTCAGGCATCTCATTTCGCAGGTGTTGATTTTGCGAAGGTGTAATTTGGATAAAGTCCAGGTTTGAGATTGATAGCATAGGGTTGGTGTGAATATGCTGTTTATGTTATTTATATGCTTCCAAATTGGTGCAGCTGTGTTTTGAACTCAGTATGTAGGGTTGTGAATTGTGTCCATAACCCCTTCACCACAGGGCCAGTATTCAGGCATAAGCAGAATGAAATCAAATATGTGGTACTCATCTCAGAGGCTCCAAATATGAAACTGTTCTGCTTTTCAGTCAAGGTCTCACCCCTTAGTGACTTTGTGATTTTCACTGAGCATTTTTGGTACCAAGTGTCATTGACTCTTCTCTACCTTAGTTGGTCATGTAAAATCTAGTACACAGATCCCAATGAGATATTAGACAGCACTAAGTTTAATGTGTCACATGTATCAGCCCTTCATTGCAGAATATATTGTCATCTGTTGTTGGTGTTCTTGGACTGCTGTTTGTCTATTATCTCTGTCCTGCTGTTATCAAAGTGCTTACATCAAATCCAAATTTGCTTGTGTGATATGATATTAAATCCATGGAACTCAACAAGTTGGCAATGAATTTCACAGGAAGTTGTGACCATAACTCCCAGGAATTGAACCACACCTATGCACCTTAATATTTGACTGTGTTTCTAGGAGTCCCTCAACCTTTTAATGCTTGTTAAGTGTTATTAATGCTCTTGTGGGAACAGAATTAATCGGTGCTCAGTCTTGTCTATTCGATTTGAATGTAATAATCAGACAGTGACTTCATACATATGATAGACTTTTATTGAAACGCCCTATTAATATGGAGAATATAGAACACCTCAGAGCTTGTCTGACTTCCTTAGACTACATTAAATGTTCTTCATTTTATGGAATGATTTAATTAATCAGCATGTGACCTTTGTGTTGTCATTTTCCATATCATCATCATCAACCCTGATATAGTTGAAGTTGAATCTTTGTACTTGTTTCAGTTTATCCAGATTACTGTCATTTTTCCATTCTGAGTGCTTTTTTTCTTTTTAGATAAGATCATTTTCTGTTAGTGTTGTTTAGCCCCAATGCTTTCCTGTAACTTCAGTTGCTGCCTGTTGCTATTACTTTAAAAAAAATTATATATACTTAACAAATCTTTGCAAAGAGGATACAAACGTCCAGGGTGTCTGGCTGCCATTTGTGAGGAGTAGCCTGCCCTACTCACAATTCTCCTCTAGTTGCCTCTAACAACATGCCAGAAAGGGTGGCAATGTTACTATTCTTTGCTTCCCTCGTGGGCCCCAGTAACATACGAGCAATTGAAACTATCTTTAAAGAAGTTAGTTCACAAAGAGAATTGGTTACTCTCAGCAGGACAATCCACAGTTTTTGGACACATGAGCAGGGGAAAACTGGAGTATGTCGCAAAAAAGAAAAATTTGGGAGGGGCAGGTCAAGAGAGGAGACACTAGACAGATTGATATCATGCCCATAGAGGAAGATCTGTATCAGAAATGATTGACAGCACACGAGACAGAAGGCTGTCGACAGACAAGATCAATGCCACATAATATTGACTAAGAAGATTTTTTTTATTCAGATGCTTGGGGTAATCCTAAAACAGTACACATATAAAACTTCATTTAAACTACCTGTTCAATTGTGTTTAGAATGAAAGTTGAATTGGGTCCCTAGAAATGTGGATGCACAGAATATGTCACATTCCAGTCAAATACACAGAGGGTCTGAGATAGGCTGGAGATGAAAAGAGAACTGATGAAAGAAAAGAAAATGCAATATTTAAGACACATTTAAAAAAAAAAAAAAGACATAAAAGTGAAAGGCAGGCAAGCAAGGGGTAGACATTGAAACTAAGAGAAAGGTAAGATGGCCAAACAGTGGTGTGGTATTTTTTTTCCCCCACTTCTTTTAACTCAAGTGTAGTCCATATATGTGCAGACTAGTGCACTGGAATGTTTTTTGTTTTTGCTGCAGGGCAGACAAGCCCTGGAGAACCATTAGCAGCCAACCTTCAATGTGATGGATGTTTGCAACAGTGGTGTTTTGGATAATGATTAGAAGCTATACTGAAGTCTTTAAGTTCTTTAATGCAATCAAGAAATTCAGGCTCACCCATCTTTATCAGTGTGTCAGTTCAGCATGCAAACATGGGTCTGGGCCTAGGTTTTCTGTGTTTGCCATGCATTGTCTCATTCAAATAATTGTGGTCTCAGAACAGGACACAATAGATTATGCAATCACATATATTCAAAATTCAGGATAGGCAAATCAGCCATGTGCACATATGGTTTGGCGCCGCAGACTGCTTGTCACATACTCTAAGAATGCCCAAAATACAACATATCAAGGCAAACCTGCTGACCTAGAGAAATGACAGTGGAAGATAAACTGAGGGACCACTAAGTGAACTTAACAAGATAGTTAAATTCATACAAGAGACAACATTGCAGTTATAGACATATTTCAAGCAACCGAAAGAAGAAGACGAAACAGCCATTACTGAATTGGAAGACACATGGGCATTGCTGGTAAATGCTTACTTGTGAGAACTAGCGGTCTGTTTGTATGTGGGGGATTTAATTATTAATAGACAGCTTTGTGTTGTTTTTCATAATGCTATGGGCTCTTCTCCATATATAGCGTAAGTAATAATGAGGATAGATCAAAGTGGCGCCTAGGAATACTAATCGAGGTTATTCAATAAATAATATACGCTATGCAGATGATATAGTATTGGTGGCAGATAATGCAATGAACCTACAACAATTGTTGGACATTGTAGTAACAGAGAGTGCAAATAAAGGACTCTCCGTGAATATCAAGAAAACAGTAACAATGGTGATATTTTAAAAAAATGATTACACCAGAATGTGACATAGATAGAAGGGAAATTCTTAACCTAGTGGATAATTTTAAATACATAGGGCATTCATAACATCAGATGGAAGATGTACAACAGAGATTAAGAGCAGAATAGGGCAGACAAAAACCGCATTTCAGAAAATGAAGAGTATGTTATGCAATACGTCATTATCACTGAATGAATGTAAGAAAGAGAGTGTTGAAATGCTATATAGAAACAGTTTTTCTGTATGGCAGTGAATCTTGGAATGTAAATGAAAAAATTAAGAAGTTAGAAGCAACAGATGTGGTCCCTGAGACATATGTTGAGAATTTCTTGGACTGCCAGAGTAACTAACAATGATTGCCTGTGATGAGAAGAGAAACATTAGAGAACATTGTGACAACTGGAAAGATCGAGGGGAAGAGAGACAGAGACAGACCAAGAGAAATTATGCTGGATGGATTGAGACGGTGGCATGGAGGAATATCATCAGCAGAGTTGATCCAGAACACCAAAGACAGATCTGTGGAGAGCCATGAATGCCTATACACCAGCTGGCATGGCACTTGATGATGATGATGATGATGATGAGCGTCAGCCGTTTAGAAAACAATGCCAAACTACTGAACAAAAAATTGTCTAGAAAATCTCACAACGTAAAGAAATGTTTGGGTTGATTGTGACGTCCTGTAATGGACATGCAATTTATTAATTAATTTTTAACTCAAAATTTCACAGATGCCCACTAGGCTGAAATAACCATACTGAAACCTCACAACTGCATTACTGTAAAGGAAAAAATTGTTTGCATATCCTTTACAGGACATTGCTGTCAACATCAGCATCTTTCAGCTGATTGTTGATTTCTTGGCAAGATTACGCTCAGTAGTTTGCTATTGCTTTCTGAGCGGCCGGCTCACATACCCCGTAAGTTACAGACACGATTCGAACCACTGCTGATTCTCACCGTCGTCACGTTACCTATGAGAGTATACAAGATTACAGAGAAAAGTCGCTAACCTCTAGGCCAGGAAGCCGGCACTGTAAAGGAAGCAACATATTTTCGCCTTGTATAAACCTGATACTATGTTGCATGCTACAATATATATATCAATACTAGTTGCATGTCCTTTGTAGTATGTTGCAATAAACCCTGAGTTGATTTTCTTGGCAATTTTTTAAATGTCAGTTTTATGCATAATTTGTTCAGGTTATACTCTTGAAGGCTCAGTGATGCAAGCTGAACCATCAAATGGAAAAAAGAGGTATGTTAGCTATTTAAGAAATGAGTTGTTTTAGATTTTTACTGATGTACAAGTTAAGAAATGAGTAATTTAGCAGTCAAGATAATACTCAACATATCACTCATGTATAATTTTCCACCCATAATCAAGTTCTTTTAACCCTCTCCTGCATGACGGGTCCACATCCAGATCTCTTTAATCTGTTTAATCAATCCAGTGTTTGACCCTAATTTTTCTCATTTCAAATAGCTGATATAGAAGTTAAAGGGAGACCATTACATTTTCCCAAGAATAAGCTTATGAGCAGTTAACAAATAGTGGAAAACAAATTCAATAACTTTATATGTCTAAAAATTAAATAAACATTACATGACAACTAGTTGCAAATATTTCCAAACTAAAGGTTTAAAAATTTGTGTCCAGTTGTTGAATCATTTTAATCTCATCTTCACCTCATCAGGTTCCTTTTGTACCTTGCAGTGTCGAGGTGAATCATAAACATTAGGAGAGTGCCCGTGTATGGGCTTCATTTATCAAGGTTCCCATGATCTCTGTAATTCCCTCTATCCATCGTTTATGTGGCCAGCCTCTTCCTCTGCTTCCGTCTGGTCTGTATTTCATTGCTTGTTGAGGTATACTGTTAGTTTGTAATCTAGTTATATGGCCAAACCATTTAACCTGCTGTTTTCTGATAAAATCTAGCGCTGCTATAACCCCAACTTTAGTCCTGATTTCTTCATTTCTGATTTTCTCTCTTCTTGATACATTGAGTATTCTTCTCAGGAATCTCATTTCTGTTGTGATTTTTCTTTTCTCTTTTTCTGTCATTGTCCAGGTTTGGCATTGGTAGCATAGAGTTGGTAGGAAGATTGTGTTGTATAGTGCTTTCTTAGTGGCTATTGATACATGTTTGTTCTTTAGTATTGGTGCCATTTGTCCAGTGAGTTGGTTTGCCTTATTGCATCTATTTTCGATCTCGTCTACTGATTTGCCATTTGATGATATTATACTTCCTAGGTACTTGAAGCTCTTTACTTGATTCAGGGGTGTTCTTCTAGATGAATGTTTATTGTGCTTTCTTCTTTGGTTATAGTCATTACCTCTGTTTTACTTGTGCTAATTTTCATGTTATGTTCCATACACACTTCGTTCAGACTATTTATGTGGTCTTGTAATTTTGATTTTGATTTTGCTATTAATGCTTGATCATCCGCAAATAAGAGTTCTTTAATGGTGTGATTTGCCGTTGGTTCTTCATCTGTGTTCTGTTCTTCATGTGGTGTTGTTACAGTCTCTCTTTGGCAGCTTTCTTTACATATGCTGTTTATACAGGTTATGAACAAGAGGGGGGACAAAACACAACCTTTTCGTACTCCGGATATTATAGTGAAGGGTTCTGAGTATCCCCAATTTGTTCTTACTGTGCATTCACTGTTGGTGTATAAGCTTCTACATACATTTGTTGTATGTGTACTCACTCCGTATCTTTTAAGGATTTCCCTTAAATCCAAGGGAAATAGCCTGTTTCTATCTGCTCTTATCAAATGCCTTTTCTAGGTCGGCAAAGGCTAAGTAGAGTATCTCGTTAAATTTGATTGATTGTTCTATTAGTTGTCTAAGAGCAAAGATGGCATCTGTGCATCCTTTGTTTTTACTAAATCCAAGTTGTTTCATTTAGCTGGGGTTCTATTATAGGTCTTAGTCTTTTCTCTTGAATTTTGCAGAATATTTTCCCCGTATGACTCAAAAGGGAAATGCCTCTGAATTGCGTAGTCTCTTTCACTGCCTTTGTGTTTCCAAATTGGGATGATTATGACACTTCCCAAGTCTCGTGGTGTCTGTTATTCTATCCAGACATAGTTAAATAGTCCATGCTGTTCCTACTTCTCTTGCTGCTTTTAATTAGTTCATTTGGTATTTCGTCTTGTCTCAGCGATTTATTCAGTGGGGCTAGGGCTAATCTTATGGCTTCTCTATTTCTTCTTTCAGTATGTCTGGTTCTAGTTCTTCGATGGCATCTGTCAGTTTCTTGGATTCCTTTGGTATTTGGTGAAATATTGAGAAGTTGTTCAAAGTACTCCCTCCATCTTTTTAGTATTTGTTTTTGTTCACTTATTGGTTCTCCTTTTTCGTTGTTAATTATTTCAGTTAGGTCAAAGGGTTATGCTCCGGTTCTCATTGCACTAATCTTTTTGTAGAAGTTTCTAGTCCTTTTATTTAGGGTTTCTCCATATTCCTTTTTTGTTTTTCTCTCTTTATTATTCTATTTGTGTGTCGTCTTACTGTTCTATATTCGATTTAGTTATGTTGCTGTTTGCTTTTCACCCACTTTTTATGTCTCTTATGTGTTTATGTCTTTTACAGTTGTCTTTATTTCGGCGTTCCACCAACTTATTTTCTTTAATGGTTCCACATGTTATTTTTGCAGTGGTTAGAATACTTGATTTGAACATCTCCCATTCTCCTTCCACCGTTTTTCTTTCTATAGGTAGTTTTACAAAAATTGCATTTAATTCTTTCTCATAATTTTCCCTTACTGTCTCATCTTTGAGATCTTAATATTGCTTGAAAATATTGTTTTTTCTTTTCTCTCTTTTATGAACATTGACCAACCAAAGAGATATTTGCTGTTATTCAGTACTTTAGTATTTATTATTTATTGTGGTTCTCAAGTAATTGAATCAGAATAAACAGTCAATCCATGCTTACTTATCTTAATATATTGCTGGCATCTGCATGGAATTGAGTTGCCTAGGCACTATCTTTACGTATCACACATGTCACACATTCTACAAGCCATATTGCATTTGTATGAATTTTATCCTTGCATACATACATTCTTAGCAGTTTTGGGTTTGTGTGTGTGTGCAAAGTTCTTATGTGCAAGAAGAAAAGCAGTTGTTTAAAGTTGTTCTCAAAAATTTTGAATAGTGTTATGATCATAATGAAGTCGTATGGTAGAGCTAATGGTAATGTGACATAATATGCATGTAAAGCAGCTTTCCATTAAATTATGTAATTTTAAGGCAGATCAACATGTCTGCTTTCCTGTTAAATATTTTAGTTGTGTGTATTGTTTCTTATTTAGCATTCACTTACAGATTTATTGCCAGGTGTTTGTTTTAAGTGGTAAAACTTATCTACGTATACAGCCACAGCTTTTTGAGCTGATATAACCACCTGTCTTTCTCATTTTTTCTTCTCTTACTGTGAAGCTAGGTTGTTAATTTAGAATTTAATCTCAACTGTTTATGCAGTAAATCTTAATAGTATTTATAAAATTATTGCAAAAATACTGTCGTGTATATTACACATCACTGCACAGTCAGCCTGTGACTTAAGTATGCACAAAACAGTTTTTGTTAGAATTGAAAAACGGCTGTCGGACAGTTTGCCTACCTTGATTTTACAACTTCCTGACCTTCGCACTGTGAATTGTGTTTTTGTCTATTTTTTAGTCACTGTGCTATTCTTATAATTAGCCTTCATTGATCCCTCCTAACTTGAATCTTGTGCTTGTTTACGTTTTCTATAGCTTTTTTCATTCAAACCTTACTCTGTTGTTTAACTCTTCTAAAGTGCTAACCCATTTTAACCCTCTATCTGAACCTTAATAGTTGTCATGAACAACCAACACAGTAATACAAAACAAGTGTTTAAAACACACCACAATCTCTAATTTTAGAGCAGTTGGAATCTGCAGATTTTCCCAGTAAAATAATAATTAACAGAATCTGTCACTTGTAAGATTTCTGGTCTTTTTTGTTTGCATTTGTTTTTTCTTCACAGTAGGAGAACAAACAAGATTCAGATCCGAAATGTGCCTCAGCATTGTTCAAAAGAACAAATTGAAGATCTTGTCAATGTGACATCACACAATGTCAAAAAGTTTGAACAAGGTATCATTTATAACTTGTCACCACACATTTTTCAGTCACCAACACTTTTTTGCAGTTCAATGTTTCACTCTTTAGTTAGTATATTTAATTTTCATGGTATGTTTAAAAAAAAAAATAGATTATATAGCATGTTCTGTGTTGTGTCAGCAGAATAGCAACTGTGTGCAATTATGAAATAGATGTGCGTGCCAAAGAAATATTCTGTTTGCATTCAAACAGTTTCTTGATCTTACTGATATTTACATATAGCAGTTATCACAGGCAGAATCTCTGGTCTCAGTAAAGTACCCATTTCATGCCACAAGGCTTATTGAGTACATGGTACCAGCTCCATATTGTTTAGACTAATCAGCACTCAATGGGCAATGGGTTTTTTTGTTTTGTTTTTGGTTTTGCTTGCTTTGAACTCCAGCGTAGTCCATACATGTGCTACTACTTCTAGGCCATTTGACTTATTTTTGCATGTGGATTAGCTTTCCCTATCACCAGTATCCCACGCTATCAGGCAAACCCACCCACTCCTACTTGAGGTACTTGTATTTTATGTCCCCAAGTCTAGGATGAGACGTCAACATTTTAGCCCAGCTGATCGATGTAGGGGGTTGAACCCGCTACCTTGGCGTCAGCACACTGGAAGTTTAAGAGCAAGCACTCTTATCCAGCTGGCCATGCTGACCTCTGGTGTGGTAAATATCAGTAGGCCAGCTGTACTTCCTAAACATTTCCTGGTGCCAATTTTAGGCTGGGAGCTGCAGGCCAATAGGGAAAAGATCCCCGCCTTTAAACACATAATCACCAGACAAACAGGCAAGAGTGTAGCCACTGTGCTACCATGGTTCCTGCTTTAATAAAGGCATGAAACACATTTCTGAAAATGTTATATTTCACCATCAGTGGCAAACACAATTGTATAGACAGCAGGCGTATAAGAGATTCTGGAATCCTAGACTAACTGATAAATACTGAAGAGAACATACAGATTTACAGAACATTGACTACATTAACAGGCATATAGATCCTGCTGCTTTTCTATATCCATTTATCCAGCTTCTTCAAGAGGCCATAACATGTTTCTCATAACGAAATTGGTTACTGTGCGCATAAGATTATGTAAGACAGTTAGCCTACCCTGTAATGTTTACTTCTAATAAACAGTTGGTAGCAGGACATGTAGGATGTGTTATAAAATGCATCCACCGAAGTCTGGAGAGAGAGTCATTTCTTAAGCAGCACCTAGGCATACACCGGTAGCAATGAATCAGTCACACATGCAACAGAAAGAAAGGTATAAAAATACAGTCCGACAAGTGGTGCATATAAAACAAAATATATTGGTAATTCGTTGCGTTTTTGAGGTGTTGAGTAGATGCAGAGGACAATACATGAAATATGTTGCTTTCTTGTAAGCAATACGTATTCTCAATTCTAAAACCAAAAACAGTGCAGGGTCAGCAACACTATCAATCCTAGGACTGAGCAATTAAAAGCATTTGTAATACAGTGGATCCCATCTCATTGTGGTGACTACACATGTTTAATAATCGTGATAATAAAATCTATTTTGAAATTGACTGTGGTGCTTTATTTTCCAATTTGTAAATTACACATGCATTATTGATTTTAAGAGTATTGTTTTCAATTACAGTTGGATCTGAGGGAATTGTATATGTGACTTTCAATACTCCAGAGGAAGCAGAAGAGTAAGTTTATTTTGGATATTTAAAACAGTAGCCACTTGTCACATTACTTAAGATATTGAAAGAGGTAGCAAAATGTGATTATAATACCGTTTGCTGTTTTTGTTATAAATTAAAATAATTGGAATGGTTAATTTCAAGCCTTTAGATGTATTTCAATAAAATGTATAGAGTATGTTTAACGTTATGTTATTCTCTTGTACAGGATGATATGGTAGTGGTATATTTTTTCCTTTTGTTTCTTTTTAAAGGTGTGTGGAACAGCTAAATGATTATCGCTTTGAAGATGGATCACAAATTAAGGTTAGAATTGTTACTCATAACTACTTAATTGCACATGCAGGTGTTACAAGATCCATGATCTGTATCATAAGGAAACAACAAATAAAATTGATGGGCATATCAACAGATTAAGTGGAATAGAGAAATTAACCATGTATGAGAAAATACTAGACAGGAATTGAATTGATCTTTATTTTCAAAGGGTAACAAATTGAGCGCTTAGGCCCGTCTTACATTCGGCCCTTCCAATTACTCATCTTTCGTTCATCAACAGTGCATGATGTATTCATATAGGAAAAAACAAACATTGTCAAATAAATGTTGTAAGCATAAACAATGCATATTCTCATGTTATGTGACCCATCCCCCCTCCCACACACACATCCCGAACCAACACACACACACATCCCTCACCTACTCACACATCACCCACCCATACCCACACATCCCCAACCCACCACACATCCCCCACTCATCCCTCCCTCCACTCACAGATCCCACCACCAACCCAGACATCTCGCACCCACCCACACGCATCTTTCCACCCACTCACACACACCCCAATCCACTCAAGCTCACACACACATGCTCCACCCACACACACACCCCCTCCAACCACACACACATACCCCTCACACATAGGACAGAAAGATGTATATGGAAAGCTTAAACAGCTGGGCAACCAATAAGTAAAACTTTATAAAAATATCCAATGGCATAGAAGATTGGAGAATCATGATTGTCTGTCTGCTCGAGGAATCTGAAGAGGAAGCATACTTGTGGAGGGTTGGTAGCCTTGTAGCAGGTGCCTGCATGGATTTAAATGGTTCCAGGTTCCATTCAGGCAGCACAGGTTGGTTGTCCTGACCAGTATGTTTCTAGGACACATCTCATAAAAATGGACACCCAGAGATTTAAGTTGGATGTGATAACAACACAACATGTAATGTCGTAATCAGGGGTTGTAGCATGCTTTGAAAACTGGAAAAGCCCAGAAACAGCAATTTAAAGCTTCAAGATTGTGCTTTCTCACTGTCTGCTTTGTAAAGTGAAACAGATGGACTTGACACTTTCTTCTCTGAGCAAAATATGCTTAAAAACATTTGGAGTGTGATATGCATGATGTAAATTTTGTCTCAATGCCAGGCAAATATTGAAAGAAATTGGCTGTTTATAAAGAAGTGGAAGATTGCAGCATGACAGAAAAAGCTCTGATTTTGAGAAGGATTATTGTAGATAATAGAAATATGTGTAAAGTGGAAAACATTGAAATTACACAGTAAATGTTGCCAAATGTCACTAGGTGTATGAATATTTCTTGCCAGCTAGAAAGAGATGGCTGAGCAAGAATGATGAACAGTAAAAGTTAGTTAGTTCCATATCCTTTACAGGATGTAGCTGTCAACCCCAGCATTTTTTTTGCTATTTGTGATTCCTGGGCAAGTTTTACGTTCAGTAGTTTGCCATTGATTTCTGAACTGCCGGCACACATACCATTTTATAAAAATAAATTTAAGGCAGTCTGCTGCCAAACTGCCCACTGCTGTGTTTGAAACGCAGGTATACAGGATTACAAACTGCGTTCATAACTCCTTCGCCACAGAGCCTGTGAACAGTAAGAGAACATTGTTTAATAATGATTTTGTATAGTCTACCCCAGGGGTGGCCAACCTTTTTAGCAGGTGGGCCAAATTTCAGAAATAATATTTCCTGCCGGGCCACTCACCTAATTTTTTTTTTTTGTTAATTAAATTAAGCAAGCAAGCGTGCTACAGCCTCGACCACATCGTCGCTTCATACTCCGCAGGCCGCAACATGACTCCCGGCGGGCTTTTTGAAAAGTAAAGCTAAATTGCTTTAGAAAAAGACAAGCCATGACTGTTGCTGATGATGAAAAAATGCTTTACATGCAGAAAAAGAAAGCAACATCTATTTATGTCCACTAGTTTGAGGAAAACAATAAGAGAAAAGGGTACTTAGTATGGACAAGTAACAATTGAAAATTGAATCAATACAACACACATGAATAAGTAGAATAAATCTCTGTGATGAAGAATTGTAGTTTAATCTTCACGTTTAACCTATTTTCTTATTCCTCTTTTACCTTGAAGTGCAGATATCATACTGCCAATAGCACAGTTTCATCTGTTTATTTCAGGTTGACTTTTTTAGAAATCAACGCCGTTCAAACAGAAGCAATTCTAATAGTAACTCTGGTCTAGCTCGCCAAGATCTTCCACTGAGGTAAGTTTCAGCTGCCAAAACAGAACCCAGAGTGGTTTAAAGGGGCATTTTCGTGTTAATTTAATTATATAAGGGTGACAGTTACTTAGTCTATATATTTTTTTTTTTATGCTGCAGTCAACACCAGCATTTTCCAGCTGCTGTTGATGGAGTAGGCAAGATTACGCTCAGCAGTTTGCTATTGCTTTCAGAGCGACTGGCTCACATACTCTCGTAAGTTAACAGCGCATCGCGAACTGCTGCCGATTCTCGTGCAGCTGCGTTATTCACAAGAATATACAGGATTATGGAGAAAGACGTTAACCCCTAGGCCAGGAAGACTAGACTATAGTGCTTGCATGATTTAAAGGCCGCTTTTTCATGTGGCGAATGTTTCGAGCAGTCTTGATCAGTGAATGTTTCGAAGTCTTGCCGCTTTTTCATCTGGCGAATGTTTTGAGCAGTCTATTGATCAGCGAATGTTTAGAAAAGTCAGTTGATCAGCGAATGTTTTGAGCAGTTTGTATCAAGGAACAAAACAGAATAACAAACAAAAAACAAGGAAAACTGGCATCTAGATGTGTCGATGTAAACTAACAATTAGAATAGGTAGAGAATCTCCGGAAAATACGCCAAACTGTATATAATTTACGGAGGTCAGCAGGGCCAAATGGATTAGACCACTCATTCCTAAACATCCTGTGTGCAGATGCTGAGTTAGGTGGTTCAGCTCCCACACCGGCCAGTTGGACTAAAATGTTGACGTCTCGTCCTTGACTTGGGGGCGTAAATTAAATGTACCTCTGAAGTTGGAATGGGTTCGCTTGATATCGAGGGATACTGGTAATAGGGAAAACTAATCCGCACATAAAATTAAGTCCAGTGCTACTAGAAATAGCGTGTATGGACTCTGAGTTCAAAGCTAGCGATCGCTAACTCTCTCTCTCTCTCTCTCTCTCTCTCTCTCTCTCTCTCTCTCTCTCTCTCTCTCTCTCTCTCTCTCTCTCTCTCTCTCTCTCTCTCTCTCTCTCTCTCTCTCTCTCACTCACTCACTCACAGAGAGAGAGAGAGTGTTGTAACATGTCAGTATTGTTGTTAAGGATATCAAGAGTGTTAAGCACATGGCATCACAGTGTAGATGGTCACAGTGACATCATACTGACAGTTTAAAGATGGCCGTCCCACTTTTGACCTGCACCAAAGAGTAGCAGCATTTTGTTATCCGTTTTTGATCAGTGAAGGGGTGAAACCTATAGAAATTCATCGGCGAATGAAGGTCCAGTATGGTGATACATGCCTGTCTGTCCAGCAAGTATATAAGTGTAGTAAGTTTCAAGCTGGCATGACATCTGGGACAGACTGTTCACGACAGGTCAGGTATACAGAGTAGTGGTCCCAGAGTCGATTTTTCTACAAGAAAGCAAGCATTTTATCGGCGCTGGAGGATTGCATTGAATGCGGTGGTGACTACATCAAAAAAATAATACATTTGTTCTTTACTTTTTAAAAATATATTCACACACACACACATATTTTAAGGTTTTCAGTTGGCGCTCCCTCGTATTTATTAATAATCACACAAAAAAAGAATTTTAAGTCATTTTTTGAATGCTGTGCCAATGGAGGGTTGGTGTGGTACAGTTCAATTACACAGCAATGATATGGGGAACACTTGTCTCATAAAAATATCACCAGAGATTTCACTGAACCTCCACGGACACCTAACAAGGAAAGGACTGGGCAACCCGCTCTGTGAAGACTTCTGTCATTTGACATCCCTACATCATTACCGTACCTGTATATTCCAACCACCATTTTTGTTTGTCTTAGGTGTAGTAGGCAGCAGATTATGTAACTGACAATGGGAACATGTTGAAGGTAGACTTTCTAAGTAATCTTATCACCCTTCCTTGCCACAATATTACATCTCAAAGTCCATGCAATATTGTGTTGTCATATATGTCTACAAGTTGTCTTGTGTTCTTTTAAATAGTATTTTTAATGAGATATTTAATATCTGATTATTTATTTCATGTAGGATTGTTGTGGCCAGTGACTACATTGGTGCTGTCATTGGGAAGCAGGGACAAACCATTAGAAAAATTACTTCAGATAGTCGTGCCAGGTAAACTGATTTTTATATTTATGTCTGGTGCAAAATTCTGTCTTGGTTATTTATGCGAGAATACATACAAATATTTATAGCCCTCAAAGAACCTGGATAAGTCAGGTATGAAATTCTGTGTTGGCTATTGATATGAGAATGCACAAAAAATATTTGCCTACAAAGTACCCTGATAATTTTCATGAAAAGGAAGAGAAAGAACCAGAAGAACCAACCTTTAATTAGATGAAGTATAATTACCAATACTAACTAAGTCTGAAGAAATGGAAGTCACCAGGCTGTGACAATATACCAATAGAATAATCCAGGCAGGAGTAGAAGCAAGCATCTCATCTAACATGCACCATGTGCATAAATCTGAAATAGGGCTGTTTGGCCCAAAGCATGGAAGAGAACAATCTACATCCTTCTCCCAAAGAAAGGAAATTTAAAACTTCTCCAACTATACAGGACATTGCAGACACCTTGGGTATAAGTGTGCAGGAGAACTGGCAATGGATGGATAAACTTTTCGGTGGGCCATAATAAATGACATTCTACTAAAGACCTGCTAGATAATGGTGATTTAATATCTGGGATGTTGTGGGTTTCCTGTTGTATTCTGTTTTTGTGAAATAACTCCTCCGACAATTGTCTAAATGAGAACTTGGATAGAAGATTTTAATTGAATAGATGCATAGGCAGTTGTGCTCTTACACCACCCACACACAACACCCATTTAATTCTGTCATTTCCTCTCTTGTAATCTCTCCCTTCCACTACAGCCAGTTTCATCTTAGAAAGTTCAAAAGCCCTGTAACATTTTATTTTATTCTTTCATGTGAAACTTATAAACATGTATCCCAAGTTTTTCTGATGAATTTATTTAATTTTAGAATGTGATTCTTATATGTACACACTGGGGATCCTTGACAGTGCCACATATTTAGTGCACATTGCTGAAGTTCTCCTTGTGTGATTAAATGGAAACAATCAGAGCATGTAGGCCTGCTCATTGAAATATATAGTTCATGACAATCAAAGTTGTAAAAGAAATATTCACTTGCTAATTCTTTCACTGTAAATTATAAATATGATTTATGTGGCTTTCTTGTTTTTTCCCCCTGTTACATTTCTGTGTATGTGCAGTTTTATTTAGGTTTTATTCATTATCTACATACATGTGATTTTAACTGCCAGGAAAAAGAAAGAAAATGATTTGTAATTTGTGTGTTTAACATTCAACACAGACAGTATTGTGGAAAGTTTACAATTATAGCATCATTTTTCAGAGTGGACATTCACCGGAGAGAAAGCCATGTGCCAGATACAGTAAGTCTCCAGATGGTTAAGTTATGAGATTACTGTGATTGTCATACTAATCTTTTTTTTTTTTTAAACTTTATTAAAAAGAGGCATGTCTTGTATATAGTAAACTGTATCGAAGGCATAGTAATATGCACCAATGTGGCAGGACCAGATATTTTCATATTTCACCACCTAAACCAAATATGGGTTGCTAGCGTTGGGTGTTATCAGCAGTTTTAGGGTTTATTTTGGGGAGGTTGGAAATGTTTCCACAAGGATTCCAGTGGATGGCACAGAATTCCAGCATGCACTGTTTTGGCATGAAGCAAGTTTTCAACATTCAGTTAAAGATAGTTTTAGTGTCGTGAATGGTGTACTCTATACTCACATTGTCTATTAGCTTAATGTTTAATACAGTTTAATGTTTTGATTACTATTGATTGCTGCATGTTCGCTTTATTTTTCTTTTGTGTTGTTTACTACTAATTAAAGTTGAAGTCTTACAATGATTAGTGCACTGAGTCACCAATCTTCAGTAGTGATAGGCTTTGATTTTTGTTTTCCTACCAGTACAGCACTGGTGTGAAACTAGTTTTCAGAGATTTTTCTGAGATGGAAAAGTGGCGAGAGATGGAGTTCGTCATCCTAGTTCACAAGATTTCTTCTGTTTAACCAAAATGTCGAAAAACAATAGTGCATCTCTTGTGGCCATTAGCCGTGCATATTCTCAATACCAGTTAGATGTTCGTCTTAGCATGATCTTGAATGTGAGAAATGTATTTATTTTTCCTTTTTCTTTGTTAATTGTAGTGAGACTATTTTCAGCTGATAACAATCAAAGGATCTCCCGAAAGCTGCAGCAAAGCTTGCAAGGAAATAATGACTGTGGTACGCCAGGAAGCTGATTTGTTGAATAGAGGGTAAGAACAGTTAAGAAATATAAATAATATTCTTGTTTTCATTTCCCTAAGGCGTAGATTTGATTTACTAGTAATTTTTTCACAGCTTGGCTCAGTTTATAAATCTGGTTGTTTTTAAAAAAAAATCATCTGAGTGTTTGTTTTACTGGTTTGTTTCAATTTCTGCAAATTTCTGTTTCAAATTTAGTGAATTGTCTGTCAGTTATCGCAGTTGTTGAGCTGACGATAGTTGGTAAAACAGTCTGCAGTTTAGTACAGGTGTGGTAGGTTTATTTATTAATTCAAATGTTCATAACATTTGACAGTCCCAGTTTTCATAGGGGTTTTCACTTATATATATTTTGAGGCTGTATGGAAGGCTAAAATGTGTTAGTTCAATGGCTTGCAGTCTTTGCTTCAACTTTTGATGGTTATGTAGTGATTACAGTTCTCAAAACTGTTCCTTGTTTGTCACTTGTAGTAACCCATTCTATCTTTTATTCAGTGTGGATGAGTTTAACACATGTAGATGTCTTTAGCTTGAAAATGGATATGTGCATTATTAACTAGCATGACATCTTTCCACTTTGGTTTCATAAAACCACACTTTCAGTTGTGGGAAAATTATGTGAAGAGTTTCCCGGGGGACATTTTAGGGTTTCCAGGGGGAGAAATTGAAATTATTTCAAGATTGCATTAATACAAGAATTGATTACTTGATATTGTTTTTCCCTCCATACTTTACAGTTCTGTACTTCTTGCTCTTCTGAAATTCATTTTATAACATAAGTAAGACAAGAACCGATTACTTGATATTGTTTTTCCCTCCATACTTTACAGTTCTGTACTTCTTGCTCTTCTGAAATTCATTTTATAACATAAGTAGACCCGCAAATCACATTTTATGTCCGTCTAGTCTTGTTCTAGTACGTGTTATTAAATTTAGCTTCCATTTTTACGTATACTGTGGGGGGGGGGGGAAGATTTAATAGGGAGGTATGATATTCTGAACATATGGTGAAGGGGTGCATGGGCCAAACAAGGTTGAGAACCACTGAACTAGGGACAAAGTTGATAGTTGTAAGCTCATCATCCAGTAGAAGTAAAGCCAGTTGCTTGGTTTGACCAACCAGGGTAAATTATTTGGTGTAATGTACTCCAGTAGGAAAGTATATTGACATTACAGGATTGTACTTTTTCATTTAGAATTCTGTCCTAGTACCATGAATTTGATAGTTCTGTGTTTTAAATTTTTGGATCATGTAAGATATTCTAGTGCTGTTTCTTAGATGCATAATTGGCCCACTTACTGTATATATGAGTTACTTGTTAAAAACATTTTCTTTTCAGTGATGTTCCCTTTAGAATTTTATGCCCTAACAGCATCTGTGGGCGCATCATTGGCAAGCAAGGAAATGTGATCAAGGTGTTCATGGAGAAAACTAATACAAACATTGTAGTGTCCAGGTTTGTGAGCATCACATTGTGTTTGATTTATTAGAGCATTTTGTATTGTCAGCCTTGTCATGAAATGATATATTCATTTGTTAGCTTATTTTAATTGTACTCGCCAGTCACGTAAATTCACATAAAATGCAACACGAAGAAATGCAAAATAAAAAAAATAGCTAAAAATGCAAAATAAAAATTGCTAAAAATGCACAATAAAAAAAATTGCTAAAAATGCAAAATCCAACATGAAAGTAGAACTATATGCATACCCTTTGTTGTAGTTTTGGCGGCGTCAGTAATTGTAATTTCTTAATTAAATGCTAACCTTGTTAAAGTTTATTTCTCCTACTGCTTTTGTCATCTTTCCCAATTCATACATAGCTCTAAAGTTCCAGGTGCCAACTCTGGAGATTTTCCTAAGTGAAAGGAGGTAAGTTGGTGATCTAGATGCCTCAAGGCATTCTCCACATTGCATGATACTTCTAGAAGAGCCTCCTTTTACCTTGATTGGCTGAGTTATTTTTCTTTCCTTTTCTTTAAACGTGTTCATGCTTCATTGGATTTTGCAGCTAGAGTATTCTATGGGATGGGAGTAGCTAGTCCCGGGCCTCTCTTTAGGCGCCATTTACGACATGCTTGGTAAGTTACAGTGTCAGCTATTCTTTCGTTCCCTTCAGAGTCCCGGTAACATATGGGTGATGCATATGTATTAACATAAAACACAGGAGTTGTTCTGACAACGCGCATAGAATAAATGGGTGGGGATAGGGGCGGCATAAATAAAATTTATGATAAGAGACCCAGGTCTCTGCGTGATCACAACAATTGGGCCATGATGCAAAGTTACGTGGATGGGAAAGACATGTGATGTGAAGGTTAAACATGTGGTGAGTGAAAGCAAAATATCTATATCATGTGCCATGGCAATAAGCATTGGCTGCCATGGTTTGCCCTCTCGCATGATCATCAAGTCTTGAATCGGGCATATTCTTGTTCCAATTATGTCATGGGGTCAGGCCATCCAGATATTTATTTCTTTGCCTTTTCCTTGCTTGTTTCTGATGAATTTTGCCAGTTGTCGTTAAGTTTTCTATCAGCAGATTGTTATAAGCATCTTCGAACTTGCTGTGTTTGGTTTTATTTAAGGAGAATAGTTCAGCGCTTAACATGCATCCAATGACTGTTAGTTTTCTGATTGAGTTTGTGTAATGCTGTGAGGTACGCTGAATATCTCACAAAAATTAATGCAATTTATTCATACACTGCAGAAGAATCTGTACTTCAACACCTCGGCGTCAGATTACCCTGATATTTATTTTTGTCCTTTTCCTGCTGGAAGTGATAATCAATGACTATATTCCTGTCATGAGATTGATATTTTGTGGCTCCAACATAACTGTACAATACAAATGTATATCTCAATTATTTTCATGGGATAATATTCACTGTGGTTTATTTATAGCTTTGATCCTTTCCCTGGAGGAATTATGGACTCTACCAACAGCTATATAGACCGGGTTATTACCATCACTGGTTCCACTGACAGTTGTGCTGAGGCTGAAGAGAAGATCAGTGAGAAAATGAGGCAGTGTTTTGAACAAGATGCCAGCTCCTTTCAGGTTAGTGCTTTGATTTTATATGTGGTTTTGTTGTTTCGATGCAGAAGACTGTCTTTATATTTTCTTCAGTGCATGACACGTAGTTTATGCACCTGAGAGGTCAGTCTGTCTACTTTAACATACATGTGTGTAAGGTTTGCTTCTTCTAGTCAAGATTCCATTCAAGGTAGTGGGCTCTATCTACCCCAGTATAAGATTTCTTTCCTAACAATTTTGCCAAGACTGAAGACTTACAGCCTACTGTTTTCAATTTCCAACTGCCATTGAATTTTTGCGTGCGACTTCCACACAGAGCTGTTTTGTGCTCAATATCTAAGTAAGTTAGATACACAATCTCAATACCCAGAATCAGGAGGAACATGCAATATTAGGTGCCAGCGGTTCTTTAAATCATAACAACCAGTGAAAGAAAACATAATAAGAAAGAGATCTGGTGAGACCCCCAGGCCATGCAGATCAAGTGACACAGGGGCCAGTACTAGTAATCGTGATGACGGAGGTAATCCCGACTGTGTTACCAAGGAAATCCCCTGTGTCAGATTAAGAAACAGAGTGAGAATAGGAATGTGAGAAGTCTGTATGAGGGAAAGTTTAAAGTAGTATGTGATGAGATTGAGAGGTTAAATATACAAATTTTAGGAATTAGTGAAGCATCGCTGGAGAGGCAAGGGACATTTTACAAATGAAAATGGAAGTCTTTTCATATATTCTAATAGAGACGTCGGAGGCCAGAGCGGAGTGGCATTTTATTTAGGTAAAAAAAGAAGTGCAAAACCTTTAATGGGATATAACCAAGTTAGTGATAGAATCCTCACTATCAGACTTAAAGGCCTTCCAAAAAACACCTCTCATACAGATATATGCACCTACTTCAACAGCAGAGGAGGACGAAATTGAAGATTTTTACAGCTACACTGCAAGACACATTAAATAAGATTGGTCATAATGATATAACAATAATAATGGGAGATTTTAATGCTAAAGTAGGTACAGGAAGAGCTGAAAATGAGAGACACGTTTTAGGAAAATTTGGATTGGGAAATAGAAATGATGCAGGTGACAAATTAATTGAATTTTGCACAGGAAAATGAGTTAACGATAGCCAACACACTTTTTAAACAACACCCAAGAAGACTCTTCACATGGAAGTCCCCAGACAGTATTACCAAAAATCAGATAGATTATATTTTAATACAAAGAAGATGGAGATCAAGCATAACATCTGCAAAAACCCTACGAAGTGCAGACTGTGATACAGATCATCAGTTATTAGAAGCAGATCTGAAATTAAAACTCAAAAAGCTTACCCGAGGACCAAGGCCACTTCGTTTTGATCTCACAAAAATACCAGATGCATACAATGTAGAAGTGAGGAATCGTTTTGGGGTCTTGATGTCTGTACAAGAGGAAATGACACCTGATGAACTGGCAGTACAAGCTAGAGATATCTTGATAACAGCAGCAAAAATTTAATTCTGACCAGGACTAAGCAATATAAGCCATGGATTACATCAGACATGTTAGAAATAATAAAACAATAAAGGGAACTGAAAAAGAAAGGAGGTGAATCTGGTAACAGCAAGATGAAGTATAACTCGAGAAATAAGAAAGAACACAAGAAAGGACAAAATCAATATATACAAGATTGTTGTATTAAAATAAAGTAATATCATAAGAATGGAAGAGATTACAAAATGTTCAAAGAAATTAAGTTATTGACAAGAAATGTTCAACCCCAATTAAATGTTATCTGTGGCAAGTTGGGAAATACCTTAACAGAATCTAGACAAATTATAGAAAGATGGCAGGAATACTGCAGTGGAATGTATGATATGAATGACTGTGAGGATATGAATGAGATACATAAACCAATGACAGCAGAGACAGAACCTGAACCCTCATTAGATGAAATTGCATGGGCAATAAAGAACATGAAGAATGGTAAATCACCAGGATGTGATGAGATACCAGCTGAACTAATTAAAGCGGGAGGAGAATAAAGCATACAAATCTGTCACACATTATGTAAAAAGATATGGAAATGTATATGGCCAAAAGATTAGAAGAGAACTATCTTCATTCCAATACCAAAAAAGGGCAACCTGAAATTATGCACCAACTATAGAACTGTTGCCCTGATCAGTCATGCAAGTAAAATTCTACTAAAAATCATAATGGGAAGACTTCGTAAGAAAATGGAAGAAGAGATTAACGTGGTTCAAGCTGGATTTAGACAAGGAAGAGGAACAAGAGATCACATACTCAACTATGCGTTTAATAATAGAGAAGTGCAGAGAATTTAATATAAACCTATTCTCATGTTTTGTGGATTATTCAAAGGCATTTGACTGTGTATAACATCAAAAACTTTGGAAAATCATGCGGAATATGGGCTTTCCATCACATGTAGTACAACTCATAAAAATGCTTTATCTAGACCAACAATTAGCAGTTAGAATAGATGGCTAGACATCAGATTAGTTTGACATCAAGCAAGGAGTCCGCCAGGGCGGTGTTCTGTCACCCTATTTGTTTAACCTGTATGCCAAAAATATAATGAGAAATGTCAGAGATGATATAACCAGGGAGCAATATGATGCCTTAAATATTGATGGTCATGAAATACCAGAGATTTGTTACTCTGATGATACAGTATTGCTATCCACATCACAAATGGTATAGAAAACTTAATAACCTCAACCCAAAGACATAGTGAAAATCACAACTTATATCTTAACATAGCAAAAACAAAGATAATGCATACAGATAAAACTACTATGGAGAAAGAAATATATGTTAATGAACAAAGGTTGGAGGTGGTGGTGAATATCTTGGGTCATTGATTACCAACAATGGTGACACAATGAAAGAAATTAAACGACGACAATCAATTGCTCTTCAAAGACTAAAACAACTGAATATATTTTATTTAAGAGCATGCATCTTTCCCATTGCAACATACGCCTTTGAGACCTGGACACTTACTAAACAAGCTGAACAGTGCATAAATGCCTTTGAATACAAATGTCATAGGCGGGTTCTAAGAATATCTTGGGTAAAGAAAAGAACAAATGCATCCATACTTCAAGAGCTGAATATTGAAGAAGGGTTGGCTATTAAAGACAATAAAACAAAGAAAATTGAAATATTTTGGTCACTTGAAACGTCATGAAAGTTTGGAGAGAACAATAATGGAGGAGTATATGCCTGGGAAGAGAGGAAGAGGAAGGCCAAAGAGAAGATGGGTGCAGGATCTGGGGAATGATTTCCAGATGGGTGTATCAGACGCGGGACATCTTGCTTGTGATCGAGAAGTTTTCTGGAAGGTTGTTATGGGAGCAAGGTTCTGCAAAGGACATGCTACTGAATGAATGAATGAATGGTTCTTTAAAAGAATTGCTAGCCCTGTGTTGAGATCGAAGCCGGTACTTTCAGGGCTTGAGGCGGACACTAACCTCTTAGTGCCCATTAAAATAACCCTGATTAAATCAGTAACTCATTATAGGCCAGCTACTTACTTTCAATACATTTGTGTGTGCGTTCAATCCCCAAAAAAGGCAGGATTACTTTTTACCTGACCAGTACGGCTCTGGGGAATGACCCAGCCTCAAAATGGGTAACAGATAATTCTCTGAAGTTTCTGGGAAGGAGAGCTGATCAGGAAGGGAACTAGCCTAATATGTCAGGTCTAGAATATATGAAGACCTGGCACTTCACACCCCAACGGCGGTATATATTGTAGGACTGACTTCATCTTTTTACATATATTTTATAAGATATGCCAATCAGTGTATATAAAATTAATTGTTTAGCTTTCTGTAACACAAATTTATTTAATGTGACTGGCTTAAATTCATTGTTTCACACACCTCCTTCAGTTTGGCGCTCAGCAGCATATGATGTTTTCTGGCATGCCAGGTCTGCCACTGATGCCAGGACTAGGACCATACCAAGGGTTGAGGCCACCAATGCCATACATGGTAAATGTAACATTAAGATTTGACAGTACGGCAGTGTTGTTTTGTGACATGATAAAGATGATTCTAGTATTTTTTTTTCTGTATCTGTAACATAGTTCACGGTGTTGACTTTTACCTTTTATTCTATTATTTGGCATTATGTTGGTCTTGTTTTTTATGTTTGGACTGAGTATAATATAAAGTTGACTTCTCTTTTTAATTGTGTGCAACATATAAGACCTTCAATTGTGTTTTGTGTGTTTGTTGTTGGGTGTTTAACAGTGAAAATGTATATGGTGGATGGGGTTTGTTGCCAGTGCTGTATTTTAATATAATTGTATTGTTACCATACACTAGCTTGTCAGTTTCAAGAAATGTGATTTTTAGAGGCCTGAAAATAGATACAGAGCAGGAGGAAGGCCAAGTAAAAGATGAAGTTATGATATCAAAAATAACCTTAGAGAAATGAATACCAACTTGCAAAGAGCATTAGAAAGAGTGCATAAAGGATCTTTACCTCCCAACAACACTTCACTGAGGTTAATGGAGGAAGAGAAGAAGAAGAAAACTGATTTCAAAATTAGTTGACCACAATAATATTTAGTTAAATTGTTTGTAGTTATTTTGCTTGATCATCTGCTGTGAAGCATCCTGGTACTAGTTTGTGTTGCATCCATTCATCATAGAAACACTTCTACATGTTAAGCCATAACTCTTACGATGTTATATTTATGTGTTGTGTAGGAAATAGAGGTCTGATAAGTGATACAAGAAGTTTGAAACAAGCATTCAGTAGTCATAGGATGGATATTTAAGCTGGGCCATGGTAGAGTAGATAAGAAAGATACCCTGATTGGTTAGCTTCGCATTCCAGCTTAACTGTTGTGGAAGGGTTTGCTTTCAACCTACATTGCAACTGTCAGTTCATTCCAACTTACAAGATGGATGTTCTGGAAAGAGGAAAGGTAGAGACTCAAGTAGTTTATTATTCCATCCTATCGTGGTCATATCCTGTTACTTCATCAAGCCCTTTAGGGGATTACTTTAAATGTTAGAATATAGACCCAATAATTATTACTGAAGGCGTTATGCAAGATTTCAAATTTAAACATAATTTGTATACAGTTTACCAACTGTAAAATTGCTTCAATTTACTTTTCCAGGGGGCTGCTTACTATCCTGGGACATTTACAGGCCCACCACAGGTTCAGCAGCAGCCAGAAGTAGTGCAGCTGTATATTCCAGAAAAGTCTGTAGGGGCAGTCATTGGCAGCAAAGGCCAGAACATTAAAAATATAATGCGCCTGTCTGGAGCTCGCATCAAGGTATCATTCCTCTGTCCTTTTATTCCCCATTGGGCCCTCAACAAACTCAGCGCCAAGCTGTCCTATCTTGTTGTCATGTAGCTGTGTCATTGACCTCCACCTATTATTAATCTCTTTGTTTTGTAATTCTCTTCTCCGTGTGTTTTTAGGTCTCCCATTATTTTGTTTGCCTTCTAGGTTCCATATAAGGATGCTATACTGTTCTCGGGTTTTCTCAATGTGTCCCACTATCCAGCACTAGTGACTTTTCCCTATCGTTTAATTCGTTGTATTTGTTCTTTCCATGCGTTTAACATTGGTGATTTCAGTCATACCGTTATGTTTTTTTATTCTATGTATTTCTCCATGTTTCTGATCCATCCAGTAGTACTGATTTAACATGAACAATTGAATATTCTAAGTTTGGTGCTTAGTTTATCTTTTGACGTGCATAACATTTCCTGGTCTAGGAACGCTACTCTAGCCTTTTGTATTCTCATTTTATATGATTCTGTTCTCCCGTCTTTGTTTACATTACAGCCAGATTAATTGAATGAATCCGCCTCTTGTAGTGAGATTTCACTAAGGGTTGTAATTTGCTTGGTTTATTCTCATTGCTTTTACCCCTGTTAATTTTTACATCTTATTTTTATAAAGTGTCATTGCCCATAGCCCATGCATTAATATCCAGAAATGGAAAAATATTTATTTATGGATGCAGGAGACATTTTGTCATCTGTTTATGAAAGGTCTATTGCTGTACTATAACATTCTCAAAAACAAAAACATTGTCATCTACTGCCTATAGTACCTTGTGTTGTAGAACAGGGGGTATTGAGTCTGAGATATTAAGGCCACTTAGCTATTGCTGTTGCCACGAACTGCAGGTTATGGTTTTCTTTTTGCACCCAAAAGAAAAAATTCATGCTTTACCAATGATTCGAACCCGGGTCTCCTGAAGGAGAACCCGGCATTCTAGCCACTTGGCCAGCTGTACCTCATAACATGCGTAAACACTGGAAGCTACAAATATAGCCACATTTCAGACATTTTCCTATTCTCATCTCCAGACTCTGCGACATGAAGCACAAAGTTTAAACATGTGCCCTGTCAGCTGTGGTAGATGTTCATGCATCTAACAGATCTCGGTCCCGGTGTTGTGTATCAATTCTGTTGTTAATACTTCTCCATGCCACCATTCAGTCCATCCAGCATAATTTCTCTAACAGATCTCGGTCCCGGTGTTGTGTATCAATTCTGTTGTTAATACTTCTCCATGCCACCATTCAGTCCATCCAGCATAATTTCTCTCGACCTGCGCTGACCGTTGATCTTTTTCGTTGTCACATTTTTCTTGGCCTCTTCTCATTACATAATCAAAGAACTCTGTTTGACTCTTTCTTATAATTGTTCTACTTTCATTAGCTTGTTTCTGGCAATTTTTAGGTACTCTGGCAGTCCCAGGCAGAAACATCTCAGTTGCCTCTAAGCTCTACCTAATTTGTTTGATCTGTTTACTGTTGATTTGTTTACATTCCATGATTAACTGCCATAAAGCAGAACAGGTCCTGTATAACATTTCAGTACTCTTACTGACATTCAGTGATAGACCTACTGCATAAGATACTTAGCGTTTTCTTGAAATGCAGCATTGCTTGATCTATTCTGCTGTGTAAACTGTCACACATCTTCCATCTGATATTCTCCCCAGGCATTTGAATTTATTAACTTGGCTAAGCACATTCCCTTTTTTTTTAATGTCATGTTTTAGTGTTATCTATTTATGTTGTATAATGTATGCACATATGCATGATATATTCTTGGTGCACCCTTGTAACAAGACAAAACCACTTTTATAAAACCATGACAATGCTTTGTAAAAACTGATAATTTTGCAATATATCCTGCTGATTTCCTCCATTTAAATTTTCCATAAATGTCAGTTTGTTGAGCACACACATTCACTAGCCATGCTTAGTAGATTGTTAATGCTTTTATGGTGGAAATCTAGGTAGCTGATTTTAAACTAAACTCATACAATATTCAACACAGCTGCCTGGGAAAATGTTAATGGTCTGATCAGTATTCTGTTTTCTGTTCATTAAAAATGTACCTGCATGATAAAACCAAACAAAATATTTTATTAAAGTCGGCGATCAAGATTACTGGTCTCTAGACATGGGTGTTGAGCCATTTGGTCCCATTCTTGGCCAGTGGCCACTAAAGTAGGGATATATCATTTAACAGTATTAGAACATAATTGATGAAAGAATTGTAATAATGCAGTTGCCCAGCAGAAATTAAGCAAAGAAGCAATTTTTCATATGACTAACTTCATGATTGGGTTTTAGGAATAAGTCTTGTGTCTTTTTAATATCTATAGATTCATTTAAAATTTAAAAAGAGGAAAAGCTTGCTCTTTCATCTCTCATCTTGAAACACGAAAAAAGTACTTTTGTTAACCACAGGTGTCTGTAATGTGTATGTTGAACATGTTTTTTCCTGGTTTACCCTTAAATATATAGTTTGTCTCCTTGTATGAGTGGCAATTAGTACCTGTAAACTTAATTGTCATGCTATATGTCCTTCATTTTTTACTGATTAATATATCATTAAATATTTGGCTGTTAAAGGAGTCCCAAGTTTAAATATTTTTTTATTTATAATATAGTTTAACATGTCATATTTGAGTTTATTTCAAAGTGTGTCGTTATGAAAATCCAGATTGACTGCTTCATGCATGCTGTATTGTGCATTTACATAATGAAACTGGTGTTAGGAAGTATTTGTTTTTGTTGTTTGCAGATCTTGGGAGCAAACGATAAAAACGGATCTGGAGAAAATAATCCTTTTAGCCACTCTGGTGATGAGCGCAAAGCTGTCATTTCTGGATCTCCAGAAGCTCAGTGGAAGGTATTGTTTTATACATTGTTTCTGAGACATCTCTTAAAAATTTGTGCATCAAAAGTCTGTTTTCATAATTGTCTAATTGCAGATACCAGACAGCTACTTTTATTTTGTTCTTTAATAGCACTGGATTCCATAGCAAAACTGTGACGTGAAAATGTCAGCTAAATAGAATTCTTGAATTATACACAATTAACTTTAGAATAACATTTTGTGCCAGGTGTATTTTAATACATTCTGAACTTATCTAAAAATTCACATGTGCACGCAGTCACATATATGTGTGTGAGTGCATGTATTTAAACATAACACACACACATATATTTGGAAAGAATAGTGATGGAAGGCATGGTTCCTGGAAGAAGATAAAGAACAAAGATGGGCTCAGGACATTGAAGACTATATTGGGCACTAACTGCCATGAAACATTGAAATTGGCAAAAGGACACAATGTTTTGATGGGCCATGAGCAGGTGTTCTGCTGTGTGGTGATAGTGATATACACGTGAATATACACAATATATGTGTAGGCATGCCAAAGTTGATTACATTTCATACAGTTGCATCTATCAAGATGGCAATGTGATATGTGTATTACTGTTCACCAAGGAAAAAGAAAGGCACACATGTTTTCACACGCAACAGTGTCTTAAAAATGTCTCTGTATTAAGCTAAATATGCTGAGCTATTTCCATCTTCAGCAGTGTGTAGCAAAGGTGATATTATCATAGTGATGGTGATGGTACTCTGTTTGTTGCCAGGCTCAGTTCTACATTTTTGAGAAAGTGAAGAACTGAACTTCGACTTGCTGCACATGATGAAGTTCACCTCAGAACGGAGATTGTGGTCCCCAAACAAAGTATTGGCCGAATCATTGGCAAAGGTGGTCAGAACGTGAGTATCTGTCAAGTTGGGGTTGTTTCACTCTATGGCAAGCTTATCATCATACATTCATATAGTCTACTTAAATGTCCTATTTCTCCACTCTACTGTTTGTCTTGTAAAGACACACACAAATGTAACACTTTGATGGTGCTGGCTGCGTCTGAAACCATGCATAGTCATAGTGCTATTTATCATCTTCAAAGGCATGCATGTTAATTTAAATCATAGCATCAATAATCATAAGCATCTGATAAATTCTCTTGTCGTTACAACTGCCAGGCGGCACCTTACAACATCATGCTATATACTATACAATTTTGTCTCAAAACAAAACTTTAAACTGAACAAATGGCATCTTTACTTAAGTGGTGACAGTCTCTCAGTGCACAACATTCTTGCACTTTTGATCAGGCTGATATTGTTTTTTGGTGTAGGGGAATGTGATTAGTGGTCATTTTCGTGTAGGTGCATCTTTATGTACCTGAAAACTGCTGTAGTATCACCGTTTCATTATTAACATTTTTCTTCTTGAAATATGTGTATGTATTCCTACTTTGTTGATCTAATTCTCACATCTCCTAAACTCTGTTGCTGTACACTTGCTTGTCAGTTTCAAGAAACGTGTGATTTTTAGAGGTCTGAAAATTGATACAGAGCAAGAGGAAGACCAAGTAAAAGATGAAGTTATGTTTTCAGAAGTAACCTTAGAGAAATGAATACCAACTTGCAAAGAAGAGCATTAGAAAGAGTGCATAAAGGATCTTAACCTCCCAGCAACACTTCATTGCGGTGAAATACTTCAATTCTCCTATATCTCTTGTCTGGAGGTTCCTGGTTGGATTTAAAGAGCTAAGAGCTATTATTTTTGGAGTGCCACAGTGAATTCAGGGGCATGACATGAAGCTGTGATATTTCATTCTTGCTAATTCATCATTGTAGCCTCTTAACAGAAAGTCTTTACAAATCACATAACTGCAGTGACAGTCCATTATACATTTACCTTATGCTAAAGTATGCCTAATGTGTTTGCTACTAACACTTTCTGAGCTAATGTATACTTGTGCATGACACATGTGTTAGAATTATCAATAATTGATGCCTGTAACAATCATGAATGAATGATGATCTGTTTCATGTGACAGGTGAAAGAGATGCAGCGTGTTAGTGGAGCTATTGTACAGTTGCCCATGGAAGAACAGGGTGATGTCGATGAGGTTCCTGTGACCATCATTGGACACTTCTACGCCACCCAGTCTGCTCAGCGTCGTGTGCGCTCCCTAATGAATACACTATCTCGTGCCCAGCCAGCACCTAGACGAACGAGACCCGGAGCTCCGCAGCAGCTTATATAAAACTAGAAGGCTTGGGCATATGTCGCCATTAATTCCACTTTGCCTCAAGTTGACTTCTTTAAGATAAATACTATTTAGACAAAACACAATTTCACAGAAGATCATTTGTTTCAGTCCGCGTATTTGTTTTTTACGTTAAGAGTTTCTGCAAATCAAATTCCTGCTGTCATTTTCTCACTATGCTAGGCTGGCTTTGCCCAAGCCACAATTGTTGGTTAGTTTTGTTGAATGATACTTAATATGTTTAGCCTGTGCTACATTTATTGTGATTTTTCTAACCAATTTTGTTTTATACTTTGGGGTGTGAGATTGTGTCTATGATATATACACAGACTTGTTATACAATGTGTTGGTTTGAGATCAAAATTATTTCATGTGACGATAAGATACATTTATTTTTTCATGACTGTTCAACTTATTTCTATGTGTGTTGATTATATGACAAATTTATGTATTTTATAGTGAGAATACGCTTTTGTACTCACTGAAAGTTTAATAAAATATGCAAAAGTTGGACAAGATACAGCAGACAGTCTTGCTTAGACAAGCAAATGCAGTGTAAGTTTCATCTTTGCTTTGGACTTTCAGTGCTCATACTCGTACCGGCTATCTGTCCTGGTACCCCAGACACAATAGCCTTTCTCAGTCCGTCTTCGTTGTTCTATAACTTCAGTGTCTTGGAATTAGTGATATGTTTGTGATCTATTTTGTCTTGAGATCAGGTACACAGTTTGTGCTTGCAGATTGTTTTGTTTTCCCTATTTGAGTTGGAGTTTACCAACAAAATGTATGTGGTTCTTGTCTGTTTATGAATATACCTATAAAACAATTGTGACATTGGACAAGTGAATCTAATGCAACAGTGAATACATACACACTGAGTCAATCAAAAAGGAAAGGTATATGTGTTTCTTCAAAGTAAACTAATGACCATAGGGTATGCAAGTAGAACAGAACAGTTTTTGTACTGATCTAGTGTGCAGTGTTATTTGTAAACCCAGCTTAGCTCACGGAGAAAATCACCTCAGGATGTTCTTATTTCCTCTTTGTGCATCATCACACTTGTCTTTTGCAGAACTGCTAGTTACAAAGTTATTTACATGTTGACTTATTTTCAAATTTGTTTCTCCTGTTCTACATTTGAAGAATCAAAATACCCTTTATTTAACTCCAAAAAAAAGTGTTGTGTTAATTAATGAATGCGTATTTGCAATTACTATGATTCTTGACTTATTCATTGTAGTCATCACTGCTTTTACTTTTCCCATGGTCATTTATGCCATATGTGGGAAATTATATTTATTCTGACTTCTGTTTCATATTTATTAATTTGCTATATATCAAACATCAGTATGAGACATGTTTGTAACTTAACATAGCCTTAGTGTTATGTCAGCATACACTGAGATATTGTCAGCCTCATGACCACTTATATATTGAGTGTAACGCTGGTGAGGAGACTGTTGAATATTGTTGTTTTCTAGGCAGTGACAATGATATTTGTGTGTGTGTGTGGTTTATTTGTTCTTTATTTCTGTAGCTATATTGTGCTGAACACATAAATGCACTGTGCTGCCAGAAGTGTGTCTTGTCCTGAGGGTACAACTGTCAGTTGTAAGGTTTGTGGGGTCAATAACTAAAATACTATCGTACTATAGTCATTCTGAAAGGAATGCTTTTAGAAGTTCTCATCTGACGGTAGCAGTAAGCATATTTGGGTACAGAAATATTTCACACCTGATATGAAAACAATCACAGCCTGCTTTACGGCTAAAATAGTGCCCACTTTCAGCTATATATATAATGTCTGAAAAGTGCTGTTACTTGGTACATCTTTCATTTATATACTCGTTAAATAGTGAGATGTCAATTGTCATCAGTTGACCACATAAATGTGTGAACCCGTCCTTTGTCTAGACAAGTGTTTCCATGCCATATGCATTTACAACAAATGAAATTAAGTAGTTTATTTTTCCCCCTCATTCCTCTGTTTCTCTTGCACATGCACACACAAGAGACTGTGTTAAGAGACTAAGATAAAAATGGTTTTATCCTTGTAAATAACAAAAATGAGAATCCAGAACCCAGGTAAATGTAAATTACATGATTGTATCAGGTTATTTTGAGACCCAGGTAAGACAGATTTGTCTTCTATAGAATCAAGATCAAAACACAAGTATGTTAACATTCTCCAGATACTATGCATATAATTTCACAGTGGGGGGCTACCAGAAACCAAGAACCATCTAGACCACATTTTGTTAAAATCATAAGTTATGTTTATTGCCTTGCTACTTAATTGCCATAAACATATTGCATTGGTCATTTGAGATAGTCTCCTTTCAAAATTCTCTTATTTTAAACATGCTCCATCCAAGAAGATTGTATTTTTCTAGTGTATTAGGGTTTTTCATTTTTCAGAGACTGATGTTATGAACACGTTTTTTGACAAAATGCTTTCTAAACCTGGGCCGACTTAGTTGCTTAAATTTTTCACTCAGTGTGCAGAACCAAGGTTGGGAAACACTAGTCTATGATAAATCAGTTGGGAATCCAATTCGCATACATTTTATTTGCCATTTTTCTTGACCACTTTGGTGATGGGTTCTTGTTTCTAAAACTTGCAATTTCAATTATGTTGACACTTCCCATGAACCCACATACAGTTTACAGGTGGTTTTTTTTTTTTGGTTCAGAATTGTAAATGTTCATTTCCTCTTTCAACATAACCATGACTTGAATGGTGTTAGTTATTTCAACAACTTATGTGTTCAGCTTTCAAGATTTCTAGGTAGTTGGTTGATACAGGAGTTGTTGTGACTCATCCTGTTCCTTGTGAATGGCAGCTTAGGTGCAGACATGGAGGTGGCCTACATTTGACAGCTGCACTAACTGCCATATTGGCTTGACATAGACTGATGATTGAGACAGGAGCAGACTGCACCAGGGGCTTCTCACCCAGTCTTGTATTGTAACTTATTGACTACTCTGTACCTACCTTCTGCCTCTTGAAATTAAAAGTAATTATCTTGTTCATCTGTTCTTTTGTTCCATTTATTATGAAGAGATGTGTTTATGCATTATTTATTGTGCCAGTAATAGTCTGTTTGCAAATAACAATTTGAGGCACATATGTAATGACCTTTTAATGAGTATGTTACTATACCTAGTCATTGGGAGATTTTACACACCAATAGTCGGACATGTCTGTAAGTTACAGATAAAATGTGAACAGGGAAGAGAACTGGCCGCCTTCATCTACTGGTGAAGCTATCACACTCCTAGCGCAGTGATTGGCTACAGGCCTACACCTACTGCCTAGCTGGTTTGTAAATGTCTGTTTTATCAGATTGCAGGAATTTATGAATACCCAGAGAATCAAACCTATGGAGGCCACAGAAATGTTTTTGTAAAAATGTATGTATATGTGCAATCAGTTGATCATTAATGCAGAAAAGATGTCAGGATGTTTGCAAATATTAAGTGTGTTTGGCCGATAAAGCAGGGTTGGTTGGCACATGAGTTTCTTCCCTTCCTTTAGGTACACCACATGCTAAGAGCTTCGCTGCAAGCTGTAAATATGTTTAGAGATGCAGATTCAGATAACCATCTGTTAAGTAAAATTAAGTTTAAGGATACTTTACAAAATCCAGAAACTAATCAACAATTGATGGTCATAGTCTATAAGTACAGGGTCCTGCAAAAGTTAGTTGACAAATGCTAAAGCATTTGGAATGAATCATTTATAGAAGTCCTTGAGAAAAGGGAATGGAAGCAAAAGTGGTCAAGCTGTCTGACTCAGGGCTCCGAAGATTGTGAGATTGATTCCAGGCCACGTCCTTTGGTTCACGAGTGAATTTTTTTGGAGACTCCTGGGGGTTGTCGCTGGAGCTACGGAGTTCATGCTTTGTACGGCTCTTTCCGCATTGCTGGAAGAGACTGAGCCATAAGGGATAAAATCCCGGTGCAAGGAAGTTGACCCTGTCGACTTTTAAGTGACTTTAAGAAAGGAAAAGTGTAAAAAGCAAATTTAAATAATAAAACCAGAGCCGCTAAAGTCGGAGACCATGAAGAATACACAAGTGCTAATAACGTGAAAAATGAGATGGCATGGAAAAAGAGGCACACATAACAGCAGTGAAAAGAGCCCTCAGAGACCTTTACAACACCACAAGGAAAATAAAATCAACCAAGAGGAGGGATCAGAAAAGCAATGGGAACCCAAGTGGAGTGATCAGAAAATTAACAGGGAAATTCCCACTAACATTTTATATCAATGAGGTATGAGAGCCTGTCATTCAGATAGCATTATATATCAATGAGGTATGCGAGCCGGTCATTCAGAAAGCATTATATATCAATGAGGTATGAGAGCCTGTCATTCAGAAAGCATATATCGAGGTATGAGAGCCGGTCATTCAGAAAGCATTATATATCGAGGTATGAGAGCCGGTCATTCAGAAAGCATTATATATCAATGAGGTATGAGAGCCTGTCATTCAGAAAGCATTATATCGAGGTATGAGAGCCGGTCATTCAGAAAGCATTATATATCAATGAGGTATGAGAGCTGGTCATTCAGAAAGCATTATATATCAATGAGGTATGAGAGCTGGTCATTCAGAAAGCATTATATATCAATGAGGTATGAGAGCCTGTCATTCAGAAAGCATATATCGAGGTATGAGAGCCGGTCATTCAGAAAGCATTATATATCAATGAGGTATGAGAGCTGGTCATTCAGAAAGCATTATATATCAATGAGGTATGAGAGCCGGTCATTCAGAAAGCATTATATATCAATGAGTTATGAGAGCCGGTCATTCAGAAAGCATTATATATCAATGAAGTATGCGAGCCGGTCATTCAGAAAGCATTATATATCAATGAGGTATGAGAGCCGGTCATTCAGAAAGCATTATATATCAATGAGGTATGAGAGCCTGTCATTCAGAAAGCATTATATATCAATGAGGTATGAGAGCTGGTCATTCAGAAAGCATTATATATCAATGAGGTATGAGAGCCGGTCATTCAGAAAGCATTATATATCAATGAGGTATGAGAGCTGGTCATTCAGAAAGCATTATATATCAATGAGGTATGAGAGCCTGTCATTCAGAAAGCATTATATATCAATGAGGTATGAGAGCTGGTCATTCAGAAAGCATTATATATCAATGAGGTATGAGAGCTGGTCATTCAGAAAGCATTATATATCAATGAGGTATGAGAGCCGGTCATTCAGAAAGCATTATATATCAATGAGGTATGAGAGCTGGTCATTCAGAAAGCATTATATATCAATGAGGTATGAGAGCCGGTCATTCAGAAAGCATTATATATTTATGAGGTATGAGAGCTGGTCATTCAGAAAGCATTATATATTTATGAGGTATGAGAGCTGGTCATTCAGAAAGCATATATCAATGAGGTATGTGAGCCTGTCATTCAGAAAGCATTGGCAAATACTACTAGGTGCCATGATTCCAAACTATCTAGCTTCTTCTCTCTTGATCTCCCCATGCCTCTCTTCCTATCAGACTTTCCTGTACTCCAGCTTTCCCCATCTCATGATGTCAATCAATCAATTGCCCTGCCGGCTGGAGTAGGCGTTCATGGCTCTCCACAGATCTCGGTCTTTGGTGTTCTGGATCAATTATGCTGATGATAATTCTCCATGCCACCGTCTCAATTCATCCAGCATCATTTCTCTTGGTCTGTCTCTGCCTCACTTCCCCTCGATCTTTCCAGTTATCACGATGTTCTCCAATGTCTCTTCTCATCACATGATCAAAGAAAGCTGTCTCTTTTCTTATTGTTGTATATAGTGTTCTAGTTTCATTAGCCTCTTTCAAGCAATCGTTAGTTACTCTGACAGTCCAAAGAATTCGCAACATTCATCTAAAAAATTACATCTCTGTTTGCTTCTAAGTTCTTCCTAATTTGTTCATTTACATTCCAAGATTCACTGCCACACAGCAAAACTGGTTTTATATGGCATTTCAGCACTCTTTCTTACATTCATTGATAGTGACTTATTGCATAAGATACTCATTATCTGAAATGAGGCTTTTGCCTACCCTATTCTGCTCTTAATCTCTGTTGTACATCTTCCATGTGATGTTATAAATGCCCCACAAATTGCCCACTTGGTTAAGAATTTCCCCTTCTATTTCTATGTCACATTGTGATGTCACCACTTACTTTGATATCACAATTGTTACTGTTTTCTTATGATGTACCCGAAGAATATGGATTGACTTATTCTGATATTTTCTACTACATCTCCATTGCGCTCTTTATCTGCCCATAGTGTTCTCATCATTCTTCTCTAAAACCACACTTCAGTTGCTTCCACATAATTTCTTGCTAATCTGCTAATTGTACGTAATTCAATTTCGTACTACAGGATTGACTGGACATGGTTCTTCAGAAATCTCTTTCTCCCCTCAGTTAACGAAGCTGTGCTGCACAGTATTCTTCGTGTAATAAATAAGCATGCACATGCGCAGAAGAGAGAGAGAGACAGCTTTCTCTGGTCATGTAATGAGAAGAGAGGCATTGGAGAACATCGTGACAACTGGGAAAATCGAGGGGAAGAGAGACAGACCAAGAGAAATGATGCTGGATGGATTGAGATGGCGGCACGCAGGAATATCATCAGCAGAACACCAAAGACCGAGATCTGTGGAGAGTCATGAACGCCTATGCCAACCGGCATGGCACTTGATTATGATGATGATAATTGACTGGTAGCAGACACTATTAAATAACGGTATTACCAGTGAAGTTCTGCTACTTCTGTTGACCTACAAAGTTCATGGAAATCTAGAATAACGTCCCCGTTAAAAAGTTTAAATAATTCGCATGTTGTAGACAACCTAAAACGATCATAACCTCTCATGCTTCCATAAACAAAGGTGGACTAGCCAGAGTTTCAGTTTGCCCTATAGCCTATAGACAGTGGGCCCTGTAGTCTCTCTGTAAAGTGGGTCTCCGTCTCTGTTAGAAATACTAATGACCGTTTAGTCCTGGCAACCAGTATTTTGAAACCCAGTCCGCCACTATCCATACACATTCACAACTTCATGAAATGGCTAAATCAACACCTTTACTATCGTCAGAAATCAATGGCAAGCTACTGAACGTAAACTTGCCCAGAAATCACGAACCAAAAAGATGCTGGGAGTTGACTGCTACGTCGGTAAAGGATATGCAACTAACTTTTAAAGTATAACCTAGAGGTCATCGTAGCCTGGTTCCCAGTTCAAACCCACCATGAGTTCATATGGCCAATGAAGACACAGCCCGTGGCTAAGGAGTTAATCAGATGTTGATGAGAGCTCACCTACGCCCGCATGGACGTCGAGTTGTGTGCGTGAGCACGAATTTGTTATCGCGGCTAATACAGTTTGACTCACTCATTCATGAATGCATTTCATGTCCAGTGGCCTGGATAAAAGTATTTGCTAAGCTCCCACGATATGTAGCTTTATGATCCAGCGACATCTGGATCCTTAGCCACATGACAAGTAAATAGAGAGAGAGAGAGAGAATGTGTGTGTGTGTGTGTTTCTTAGGGGGAGGGGGTGTCTGCCCCGTGGTCACAGGTTGAAATGCCCATTGAAGCGGGGATTTCTTGTGTAATTGACTTGGACTTCCTGGTTGACTCAGCCTACAATGGACACCAGGAAATGCACTGGGTAGTAAAGGCGGCCGGCGTGACATTCACCATACTATCCATAGAGTCATCATCATGTGCCGTGCCGATAAGCGTGGGCGGTCGTGATTCGCCATCTCACACGATTAACAGAGTCGTGGATTAGCTCTGTGTTCTTGTCTCGAACATACCCCGCAGCCAAACCATGCACATATTTATATCTCTGCCTTCCCCTTGTTCTTTTCCCCTCAATCTTGCCAGTTGTCACGAAGTTGTCCAATTTATTTCTTCTCATAACGTGTACAAAATTGTGACTGTCTTCGTCTAATTTCTCTAATTAGTTTACTGTTTTCATTTGTTTCTTATGGGACTTGGTCATTGATTTTTCTGTCTGTCCATGGTATTCTTTGTTCTTTCATCAAAAACCACATTTCCACAGCCATGAGATGTTTTTCAACTTGTAATCTCATTGTCCACGCTTCACATCCAAAAAGTACAGGTTCTTTGTAGCACCTCAACACTCTTTTTTCTCGTTGCAACTGACATCTTTTTATTGGTCGGTACGTTTTCCATCTCGCAAAAGATCACCTTCGCTAGGGCGATTCTTGTTCTAACCCCTTCAAGGCACCTCCCATCAGATGGTATGACTGTTCCGAGATAGTTGAACCGATTCACTTCTTGAAGAATATTTCCATTGTGTGCAGATCTATAAAAACAGAATCGTGGGCTGTCACTATATGCTCAATATGCCTTCAGGCTGGAAAATTGTCGTCTCCTGCTTTATCTTTGCTGTTTTACCTTTATTGTTTTGGGAATAAGTTGTAGAAAATGTGTAATTAATAGTTATAGACAGAACTGATATCATACATGTTGGGCGAACCTAGAGACACTCCGTCTCCTCAGCAAATGTCACAGGCCGTAGATTCTTACCTTTTAGACTACAACAATGACTGTAAGCACTGCAGATTTGTCCTTTCGTGCTCTCCTCTCCACTCGTACCACAGTATTATTACAAATCAAGCTTCCCTACACATTTTGTTTTTGCATGTCCCGTATTAAACCATCAGTCTGTTAGTCTTCTTCTTCTTCTTCTTCTTCTTCTTCTTCTTCTTCTTCTTCTTCTTCTTCTTCTTCTTCTTCTTCTTCTTCTTCTTCTTCTTCTTCTTCTTCTTCTTCTTCTTCTTCTTCCTCCTCCTCCTCCTCCTCCTCCACCTCCTCATCCTCCTCCTTTCATCGCCCAATAGAGCATAGGCCCACAACCAATTCACGCCAAACCACCGTAGACGTGTTTATGATTGGTGGAATTTTACCGCTATAATTGTCTACAGCCGCAGAAGTCGGATGTGTCGGCCTAACGGCGCAAGAACGCAGCTCTGCTGTAAACAGGCACAACGCAATCACATCCGAAAAAAAAACTCCGGATGAACGAAGAAGAAGAAGAAGTCTACAGTAGCCTATGTGGTAGCTGGACGCAGTTCGTTATCCCGCATACCCGCGTTCGAAACACAACTGTGTTGGTTTTTTATGGAATGGTATGGGTGCCGGTCGTTCAGAAAGCAATGGAAAACTACTGAACGTAAACTTGCCCAGGAATCACGAACGGCCAAAAATGTTGGGGTTGACTGCTACGTCCTGTAAGGCCATGCAACTAATTTATTTTTGTTGTTGTTGTGTAGGTTACATTATTACCATTATTTGCTTCCCTTCGGGCCCCCCGTAACACGCAGGCGAGTCTCTTCTTTTCAGTATTAAAACAATTCCCTTTGTCCAACCACCGACGCTCGTAAGGCTAATATACGAGTATCTGTGGACTTATCTCCTTGCATTCTTTCAGTGACCTAGGCAGTACATCAAAGTGTCCCTCAGATTAGAGGGAGCTCACTCTTGTCGCGTCCAATAATGTTGAGCCTTGAGTTATACGGACTTAAGAGTCGGACACAATGATTTGTAGTTTGAGTACTAATCAACTACCAGAAAACCGTAGAGGATGCAGCCACTTTATTGTCATAACCGAGGCCATGGCCCGATATGCTTAATCTTTCACAATAATGACCGTACCCCTGACTCCCAATGAGAATTCCCAGTCTGGGTTCTCTCCACGACTTTCATAACCATTGGTATACAAGTGAATGGCATCTTGCAGTCTTGACAGACCAAAGTATGTGGATTGGAATTTGTCTGCTCACTGTCCACGTTTCACATCCATAGAAATGTATAGGTTCCATGTTCTTCTTATGCCTAATAAGAATGTGCCGGTTTTTCAGTGACATAATCTGGCAACCCTGATAAGACAAGACTTCTTTGTTGTAGTAACTGATCACGTCGAATGTGCTGGGAGGTGCGGGCAACGTCAATTGTTCCCGCTGCCCGTTAAACTTCGACCTAGGACAAATAACAATAAAATCTTTCACAATAATGACCGTACCCCTGACTCCCAATGAGAATTCCCAGTCTGGGTTCTCTCCACGACTTTCATAACTATTGGTATACAAGTGAGTGGCACCTTGCAGTCTCGACAGACCAAGGTATGTGGATTGGAATTTGGCAAAATTCCATCTCAAAATGCCTGGGCAGAGCTTGAGAGAACATGTGCCCAAACGACATGTTCCTTCTCTCGGCCTTGCCTTGTTTGATCCAGAGGAATGGATAGCCAATACGTCTGGAACAAGGTAGGCTGCAGACGCTGGCGGCTCAGCGTCAAACCTCCGAGGCCTCGCCTCCACGAGCAGGAGGCGAGCGATGGTCAGACCCTAAACCTTTGGGATTTGACTTAGAGGCGTTCATCCAAATCCCGCAGGTAAGGGTCGTATACGCGTCCGGACCACTGAGCACGTACACTTGTCAATCGCAAGTGTCTTGACCTTATAAGCGTGTACTACCGCCAGACTCCCCCCCTGCCACTGTGCGGATCCCGCGACCAGCGAGAATAGGCCCGCCGGAGATATTGCTCGTCTATTGCAAACAAATCTCCAAGACTGAATAAGTAAAGAAACGATAAAAGTAGTGGTATTTCAATTGCGGGTATACAAGTTAATTAAGAATTATGGCCTCTAATGCCGCAATATGTATATACACGTTGTTGGCCCTTAAGACTGTCAGTCGATTACACCACTCTTCATACACTCTGCCCAGTGTGACGGACATATTATAAGAGTTATGCAGTCTAGTGAATAACTTTTTTTCCCCGCATATCCTTTACAGGACATCGCAATCAACATCAGCATCTTTCAGCTGATTGTTGATTTCTTCGCAAGATTATGCTCAGTAGTTTGCCATTGCTTTCTGAGCGGCCGGCTCACATGCTCAGTAAGTTACCAGTGCGGCGAGATCCGCTACCGATTTTCGCGCAAGTTACTTTCCTCACGTGGATATACGGGATTACGGAGAAAGACGCTAACTCTAGGCCAGGGAGACGGCAATAAATAACTACACGCAGATATTTCAAAGTAGAAAAGCGACAAAAGAATGTTATGTTCGAATCTGTTCACTGTATTACATAACAAGTATAGAAAAGCAGTATATTGGCCATTTTTGGCAAGATATATTAGATGTGACCAATAACATGACACCATTCTACAACTTCTCAAATTTCCAGTCCCATTTTTAAATGAAGCCTTCTCGGCAATACATACTAGGGTAAGTTCATAAGTAAGTCACAAATGGCTGTAGAAAAATAACTAAATGTGATAACAACTTGAAACCAGTTTATTTTTATACATACATTGTCCCTTTATTTCTCAACATAATTTCCACCAACATTGATGCACTTATCCCATCGTTTTATCAGTCCTCCCAAACCGGCTGCATAGAACTGCGTGCTCTGTTTTCTAAACCACGTTTTCACTTCACATTCAACTTCGAAGCAGCCGAGTTCTACTTGCATCTGTTCTCTGACACCTGAGAGTCGCGGCAGGGATGTGGCTAGTGAATAGTGGTTCTCAACCTTTTTTGGCCCGTGCCCCCCTTCACCATATTTTTAGAATGTCACCCCCCCCCCCCTTTTTGTATTTCCTACCTAAAAATCATACACACAGTATACGTAACAATGGAAGCTAAATTTAATAACACATACTAAAACACGTCTTGACGTCCACATAAAACGTGATTTGTGGGTCTACTTTATAAAATGAATTTTAGAAGGGTGAGACGTACAGAACCGTACAGTATGTAGGAAAAAAACAATATCAAGTAATCGGTTCTTGTATTAACGCGATCTTGAAATAATCTTAATTCCCCCCCCCCCCCCCCCCCCTTGGAAACCCTAAAATTCCCCCCTGGGTCCCCGCCGGTTGAGAACCACTGGGCTAGTGCATTCATCTGCTGGCAGGTGGTTTTGGATTTATATCATCCTTGGGGTGGGTTTTCTTTTCTGACCATGTGAATTCCAAGATCGATCCAGTCAGATGTAATGGTTATTACAAAGAGAAATTGTACACACAAGGGCAACACCAAAGTGCATGAGGCCAGTCTGAAACAACTAATGTATTTAGTTATTTTGGGTACTTTAATAGCAGCAGATGGAATATGTATTAAGGAAATTAAATGTAGAATATCCCAAGCAAAGGCATTATTTTACAAGGCAAAGAAAATCCTGTGTAAATTTACCTCTGTCAGTCGAGATATGAAAAAGAATTCTTAAGAGTTATATCGAGCCAATCCTGTTGTATGAAAGTAAATCATGGGCAATAATCAGACAAATGAGGAATTATGGTTAGGCTGCGTATTTATTTCTTTTTTGCGCTCGCTCAAGCGTAATCCATACATGCTACTTTTAGCAGTGCTGGACTGAATTTTGCATATGGATTAGCTTTCCTTATTACCAGTGTCCCTCGCCATCAGGTGAACCCACTACGACTTCAGAGGTACTTGTAATTTACATCCCCAAGTCAACATTTTAGTCCAACTGACCGGTGTAGGGGTTGAACCCGCTACCTCAGCATCAGCACACCGGATGTTTAAGAACGAGCGCTCTTATCTATTCGGCCAGGCTGAGCTCCTCTGAGGGTGTGGTGATTTTCTATAAGAGTGACGAGAACACCGTGGACGGGTAGAAAGGGCAATGAGGATTTTGAAAGAAGTGAACTCACAAAGAGAACTGGTCACTCGCATCAGATGAAGAGCAATGAAAGAAGTGAACTCACAAAGAGAACTGGTCACTTCGCATCAGATGAAAGAAGTGAACTCACAAAGAGAACTGGTTACTCGCATCAGATGAAGAGCAATGAAAGAAGTGAACTCATAAAGAGAACTGGTCACTCGCATCAGATGAAAGAAGTGAACTCACAAAGAGAACTGGTCACTCGCATCAGATGAAGAGCAATGAAAGAAGTGAACTCACAAAGAGAACTGGTCACTCGCATCAGATGAAAGAAGTGAACTCACAAAGAGAACTGGTCACTCGCATCAGATGAAGAGCAATGAAAGAAGTGAACTCACAAACAGAACTGGTCACTCGCATCAGATGAAAGAAGTGAACTCACAAAGAGAACTGGTCACTCGCATCAGATGAAGAGCAATGAAAGAAGTGAACTCATAAAGAGAACTGGTCACTCGCATCAGATGAAAAAAGTGAACTCACAAAGAGAACTGGTCACTCGCATCAGATGAAGAGCAATGAAAGAAGTGAACTCACAAACAGAACTGGTCACTCGCATCAGATGAAAGAAGTGAACTCACAAGAGAACTGGTCACTCGCATCAGATGAAGAGCAATGAAAGAAGTGAACTCATAAAGAGAACTGGTCACTCGCATCAGATGAAAAAAGTGAACTCACAAAGAGAACTGGTCACTCGCATCAGATGAAGAGCAATGAAAGAAGTGAACTCACAAACAGAACTGGTCACTCGCATCAGATGAAAGAAGTGAACTCACAAAGAGAACTGGTTACTCACATCAGATGAAGACAGTCCACATTATTTGGGCATGCCATGAAAATGGGAAGGCTGGAGTATGTCGCCACACCGGGAATGTTGGGGAAAAAGAAGGACGGGGAGAGACCAAGAGAGAAGATGCTGGACAATTTGATATCATGGAATGGAGACTCATCAGTAGAAGAAATGCCTGGCAGCATACGAGACGGGGCTGTGAACAAACATGATCACCAACCACACTCGGCATGGGCTATAAGTCATTGGCACCTTGCCGTCCTGACAGGCGATAGTTTGTTACATTGTGCTTCAAAAAGGCATAATAGCCACAACTCATGGCGGTAGCGAATGTAACTGATAAGGCCAATTCGCGCTTTAGATGTTCGTCCACAGTGGATGCACGTGAACACATGGTCATTTCCACCATCATGCACCATCTTACGTCTCACACGCTCTTTGTGTGACTTATCTGCAATAATTTTCTACAAAACAGTTCAAGACACTGTATAATATAGGGTGTATTTTTAATGACTGTGCAGTGCCTGAAAATATTGCCGGTTCAAGTTTTTTATTTACCCTCTGTGAAGTTCACGCAACATAATAGGTAAATACAAGACTTGGACGGGCAATATTTTCAAACACTGCACAGTCATCAAAAATGCACCCCGTACCTACCGAACTTCTTTTATTATTATTATTATTATTATTATTATTATTATTATTATTATTATTATTATTATTATTATTATTATTACAAAGCAAATGGTAAGTTCACTTTGGCAATTTAGCATATACTTCCAGCAATGTCTTATGATTCTTTTACTTAAATAGATAGCATACATGCTAAACATATACAACTGTCTAGGATAGGTTGTTTAAACATGCTGAAAGGTTACACACAGAACATATAACCATCTCAATGGAGAGGCTGATATTCTCATTTCTTTTTATATTTACTGAAAGGTTACACGTTTATCATACAGCCACATGTCAATTTATATCGTGAATAATAAATAGGAGAAAAAGAAAACAAACGCGTTTAAGTTTAGGCCTACCTACTGACCTTAATGTTTGTATTCTGTATATTATTTTATAATCAGCAACTTTATACATTTAAAAATAGATCTACTAAAACAAACAAACAAATAACCAAACAAACAAAGAATCACACATTAACACACACACACACACACACACACACATAGATACACACACACACACACACGCGCGCGCGCGCACACACACACACACACATGCACACCCAACACATAAAACTAGCATTGTTACATTTCTGCCATTACATAGCTTAATAGCCTTGGTTCAATCCACATTAATGTAGACTGTTGATTTCATTTGTAACGGTTGCGCTCTAGGGTTAACTCACCATAGGCCTATATACCACATACTTTTCACAATTTTATTGAAAGAAAGATTAGTGAGAAAGTCATCCCTTTGTTAATTTAGTGTGTTCAAGTATATGTGTAGCTCTTACACTTCAAAGTGTTTTCCGGGGTGAGGGTTAAAGGTCGCAGAACAAAACAGTTCCCACTTAGTATTACACGCTATGGTCGTTATTTCAAAACCGACAGATAACACCCCAAAGTCTCACCGTGGAAGAAAACTCATATCCCACCTCCAAGGAAGACACCCTACTAACCACTACTGAAAAATAAAGAAAACAGCAGTATTTGAGGAGTGTCTGAAGTTGTTTAGCGATTAAAATATAAAATAAACACTGCGTATACCGTATACTAAATTACTAATACTACAATAATTTAATAAAACTATTGGAAGATTCAATTATTTCCTACCTAAGAAAAATAAATGAGAAACATATATAACACGTTAAATGCTGAGAAAAGCACAGTGTAAAGAATATTGTATTTATTTCTTTTTGTTCTTGTATTTATATCAATAGTATCTTAATCAATAGTTTGGGGGAAATTAAATATATATTGTCTATTGTTTTTGGTACAATGCAGGTTTTGTTTTTTAATTATAGTTTCGCTATTTCGTATTGTGTATATTATATAATTATATCTTTCAGACAATTGTGTTATTTAATATTGTTCAATCCATCTTCAGCCTTGCAATATTATGAGTATATTTACAGCCTTTCAGTTAATACGTTTATTGTTATTTCACTTATTTAGTTTCATTTTTTCTTTCGAATTTTCTACTTATCACACACGGTGTAGGAAGTAAATGTTTTTTTGAAACTTTGCGTATTTCATAACCTCATTATATATTACTATTTAACTAATTGTATGAACTGTCGCTATATCGCAAATTTGCTCCTGTAATTGTCACATTATTTTCTTTTAGCCGTGAAAAATTACAGTACAAACTGTATTTAATAACTGGCCTAAAAACGCATGTGGGACCTGGCACGGAAAATCAAATCAATAACATAAAATGGCGCTTATACATAAGTAGGGTTCAGCTGACTGGAGAACAGTCAGACCTGAAAACGCGGACGTATGCGTAGGTCGCTGTCAGTTGTGAAAACTTTCGTCTCTCTAGGGAAAAGTCATTTCAATACAGGGGACAACAATGGAACTAAACGGAGATGAAATGAAGAAAAGTGGATCGCGCTTTCAGGTGGCGAGAGTGAATACAAGAGACGAACATGTTACTTGGGAAAGTGATAATTTACAACGAGGAGATGCAGCAGACGACGTAAATGAAAACCTGTTTGTTGATTACGGGAAACAATCTGTAGACTTTGCAAACACTAATACGTTCAGTGGTGGGCGGGGATCAATTAGCAATGGTCCAGAATCTCCAGGTGCAACGTTTTCTATCAGTGGCGATTCCCTTCGTAGTCGAGGTTCAATTGATGTGTATAACAAGACGAACTGTGTTATGAATACAGTAGAAGCTCTGCCGTGTGTTGATCACTACAGAAATATTTTCTCAGCTACAAGTGGAGGCATCAAGCTCAGACCCACCCTCGCAGAACTACACGAAGAGTTGGTAAGGACTATTTATTTATCTTTGTTTACATTGTTTAGCTCACGTTTGTCGCTTTATAACTCCCGGGTAACAATTAATTACTTTAGCGTATCAGCTGTTTAGATCAAGTAGAAGAACTAGAACCGTAAATATAGTCCCTTGCCTTGACAAATACTGCCGTAGGCCGTAGGGTTGTGTGAAGTGTTATGTTGTTACATATGTTTTTTAGAAATCTTTAAATATTAGTTAAAGAAGTGACTAGTTCCCTTACTCAACACTTTCCTTCTTAGAGAATTCTGAGATCAGAATGTTATCTAGTGCCTATTTGATCAGTTATGATAGACATACAGCCGTTGCGATCAGTTAACCAGAATAACTACCATTACCATTGCTGACCACTACCATTGTGAGTAAATATACTGACCACTATATTGTATACCAGTGTGGCTTCCTTTTGATGAAATGTTAATTAACAAGTGGGATTGGCTGGGTTAAAGTAACAGATGTTAGTTAGCAAGTGGGATAGACTGGGTTAAAGTAACATGCATAGGATAAAAGACATTAGAAACAAGAAATAAGTGTGAAACAGTGGATTCATTTAAATAGTGTCTGTGACAAGAAATTATATATAAACAAATAAATAGGAAACTGGGTTAATTTTTAACAACTGGCTGGGACAGAAGAAACATAAGATAGAAATAAAGTAAGAAACAGTGGGTTAATTTAACAACCGGCTGGGACTGAAGAAACATAAGATATAAACAAGTAAGAAACAATGGGTTAATTTAACAACTGGCTGAGACAGAAGAATTTAAAATGTCAGAAATAAGTAGGAAATTATTATTTAATTTAACAAATGTCTGAGGTAGAAGCAATTAGACCTACAAAATAAGTGGGAAACAGTGGGTTAATTTAACAATTGTTTGGCACAGTGGTCATATAATAAATAAGGAAAGGAGTAACTAATCAACATATGGAGTGTTGCTTGGGGTAGAATGGATTAACTTCTATAGCAAGCAGCCAACTCACCATATGTAAAATAAGTTATTTCATACATTACACACTTTTTAAATTGTTTTGGCTCAAGCAGTTTCTTTAAAGTAGTAAATATTTGAGTCAGAAGGAGTTACAATAACTGTATAAAATAGAAAGAGGTTAGGTAACAACTGTCTAGAACACATGTAGTAAAATTTCTAACTAGGATAAAACAAAGTTAGTTGCATATCCTTTATAGGACATTGCAGTCAATACCAGCATTATTTTACTGTTGTGATATCTTAGCAAGTTTACGTTAAGAAGTTTGCCATTGCTTTCTGAACGACCAGCACCAATATCATTTAGTAAAAAACCAACGCAATGCGGTCTGCTGCCAAATCGAGCGCAGCTGTGTTTTGAACGCGAGTGTGCGGGATCACGAACTGCGTCCGTAACCTCTTCACCACAGAGCCTGCAGTAACTAGGATAGAATAGGTTAACATACTAGGATAGAATAGGTTAACATAACTACTTTCTGGGAAAGCCAGAGCTAGGAAGTATACTAATAACTATTGCAGTTTAAACTGTACATCTTGACTGGCGTCGAAACCTTGTTCGACAAAGCTCATGTCATTGTCAGCATAACATCCTAACCTGTACAACAATACAGCCCTTTGGGACTGATCGAGCTTCATAAAATGGGTACCAGCTTTGTCTCAGAAAAGGAATGGTGAGGAGAAGAACTGGTCACATGTCTCACAAATTGTCACTAGTTTATGTGATGTTAAGTGAGCACGTTATGAAAGTTAGTTTCTGCCGTGAGGTAATACAGTGCAGTTCTGATAAGACAAACTCATCTGCGACCCAAGAAATAGTCCTTCTTATCAGAAATTCCCCTGATAAGAGTTCAACATGTCTTAATACATTTAAAATGTACATACAATATTGTTCTTTATAATAGAAATTCGCCACATCCGAGATCGCTTTAAGCCGTTTGCACTGTAGTTAAAAGGACCTGTTTCCATACCTTGAGACTTATTGAGTATGTTGTGCTAGCCCCTTATTTTTAAAGTTCAGTTATGACTCGATGGATGATGTGGTCAGTATCCCTCTAGCCAATTACCCAGAACATTTCCTGGTACCATGTTTAGCCTGACTCAGACTTGGAGCCCAGGTCAGTTTACAAACATCCTAGCCTCAGGGGGGATTTGGAGACATGACCAAAGGGCTGGCAGGCAAGCACACTAATTGTGGCTCCCAGAGATGTTTACCTTAACAGAAGCTTTAGTTTAGTACCAGAGAGTAGTTTTAGCTCTAGAAGTTATTGTATGAGGCACAACTTGTTTCTTTTGTTATCTGTTTTTGGTAATCTCACTCCAGTTTACATGAAACCCCCATACAGTTGCCCTCCAATTTGCACAGCTCTTACTCCAGTGTGTATTCTATGTAGCTTACACACTCCAGGTTACACATCTGCAATGTTCATAAATCTCTTGTTTACACTGATCTTACATTAGGATTATATATATCTTTTATTCTATTAAAGGATAAAAAAATATGCACAAACAAGTGGGATCACGGGCAGAAAAATAAGAATAAATACAGGGTGTTTAAAATCAAAAACAGGAAAGATATTATTGGATGAAGAAGCTATAATGAAGAGGTGGAATGAGTATATAAGAGACTTATATGATGGAGAAAGGGCAGAATTAACAGAAGAAAGTAACTTAGAGGGTCCATCTATTCTAAACGAAGAAGTTGATGGCACTATCAAGCATATAAAGAAAGGAAAAACAGCTGGGCCAGATGGAATCACAATAGAAGAATTAGAAGTAATGGGAGAATTTGGCATAGATATATTAACCAAAATGTTGAATGATATTTACAGCAGTGGATATACACCAAGCAATATGTTGAAATCTGTATTTATAGCTATACGAAAAAGACCAGGAGCAATTGAATGCGAAGATTTTCGTACGATTAACCTCATAAATCATGTCACTAAGCTTCTACTCAGAATTATAATGAGAAGAACAAGGAAGAAAATAAAAATGGAAATTGGTGAAGAACAGTATGGATTTGTGGAAGGAAAAGGTACAAACAATGCAATTTATACATTATGAATACTATTAGAAAGATCAGCAGAGACAAAAAAAGACATATATTTGTGCTTCATAGATTATACTAAGGCATTTGATAAAGTAAAACATGATGAACTGATTAAAATGTTGGAAGATATTAACATTGAAGGGAAAGATCTCAGAATAATAAAAGAAATATTTACTGGTACCAAATAGCAGCAATTAAAATGAGAACTAAAGAAGGAAATTATGAACGCATAAAGTTGGGAGTAAGACACGGATGTGTTTTGTCACCGGATCTCTTCTCCCTCTAAGTATAGCAAAGTAATAATGAGAGAGATCAAAGAAAAGCCAGGAATAATATTCGGAGGTTATAATATAAATAATATACGCTATGCAGATGACACAGTATTGATAGCGAATAATGCAACAGATCTACAACAATTGTTGGACATTGTAGTAACAGAGAGTGCAAAGAAAGGACTCTCCTTGAATATCAAGAAGACAGTAACAATGGTGATATCAAAGAAACAGGTGACACCCAAATGTGAAATAGAGATAGACGGGAAAATTCTTTAACAAGTGGATAGTTTTAAATATCTAGGGACATTTATAACATCGGATGGAAGATGCACAACATAGATTAAGAGCAGAATAGGGCAAGCAAAGGCTGCATTTCAGAAAATGAAGAATATCTTATGCAATAAGTCACTATCATTGAATGTAAGAGAATGCTGAAGTGCTATATAGAACCTGTGTTTCTGTATGGCTGTGAATCTTGGAATGTAAATGAACAAATTATGAAGCAATTGGAAGCAACAGAGTTGTGGTTCCTTAGACGAATGTTGCGAATTCCTTGGACTGCCAAAGTAACTAACAACGAATGCCTGAAAGAGGCTAATGAAACTAGAACATTATATACAACAATAAGAAAGAGACAAACAACTTTTTTTGGTCATGTGATAAGAAGAGAGGCGTTGGAGTACATCGTGACAACTGGGAAGATCGAGGGGAAGAGAGGCAGAGGCAGACCACGAGAAATGATGCTGGATGGATTGCGGCGGTGGCGTGGAGGAATATCAATGGCAGAGTTGATCCAGAAAACCAAAGACCAAAATCTGTGGAGAGTCATGAACGCCTACGCCAGTCGGCATGGCACTTGATGATAATGATGATATCTTTTATTAAATCTTCTGGTCCCAGACAGAACTTGTATTAACCCACTCTTTTCTAGTTATTATTTAGCTCCTACAAAAGGTAAGGGCAGCTTTTATTCTTCTTCTGCGTTCCAAGCCATTGAGGTTCTTTGCTGCAGATACAATCCGTCTCCATTCGTCTCTCCGGTTGACCTTCTCTTGCCAGTCGTTGATTCCAAGTGCTTGTAGGTCTGTATATATATTATCTCTCCACCGTCTTCTTGGTCTACCTCGGGGTCTACGGTCAATTATTTCCTGAGTGTAAGCGAGTTTTGTTTCCCTATTATCTTCCATTCTTTCTATATGCCCCAGCCATTGTAGTCTATTAGCCTTCATGATACCAGTGATTAGCGGGGACTTAAACAGATCATAAAGGGAGCTTTTATAGCACTAGAAAATCTGTGAACGTCAAAAGAAATTACTTTTCACCAAAGTTAAAGAGTATTCTATTATAACATTAAATCAGTTCTACTGTATAGATCAGAAATATGGAGAACAGCTAAAACAATTACAAACATTCATTAATTGATGCTTGCACAGAGTAGAACTAAAATAGTATTGCCAGAATCACTAATGCGGAGCTCATGGAGAGAACTAGACAAATACCAGCAACTCAACAGGTGAAGAAAAAATACTGGCACTGGAAAGGGCATTCACTGAGAAAACCTGAGAATAGTTTAATTAAGGCCTTTGTCTAGAATGAACAGAAGAATTAGAGGAAGACCTAAAAACACATGGAGAAGAAAATTAGATACAGAAATGAATAATATGGGGAGGATATTGACAGAGCTGCATGGGATAGCTCAGGAACGGATGGCTTGTAGTGAGTTGGTTGAGGCCCTGTGGCCCAGTGGAGAATGCTGGTTGAAAGAAGAACAATTTAACTCCTGCTCTACAAAGTTGTTACTAATCCTGCTTCTGTCCCTGACAATAAATTAACTCCTTCTGACCCAGACAGTTATACTAAAGTGGCAAATTCCTGAACCAGATCAGGTTAAGACAAGTGTGTGATGTATATACCGATAACAGTAAGGTATATTGCCTCACATATAAAGAATTAATCATATTACATTACAGTGTGATGTCACATGTTTGGTTTCGTGTAGGTATTTGTTCTATTTCTTCTTAACTTTCACTAACTTCTTAGTCCATTTTCCTTTTGGCCAGGTGCTTTTTGTAAAGGTTTTTATTTTCTAAATATTGTAGTGGAGCAACAACAACAAAACTAAAACCACCTGTTATACAGATATTGTTTTAGTTTACAAATATAGTGTGTTTTGGACTGCAACGAAATGAAAGTTCTGAAAGGAAAACACAATCTAAATTATTATACACAATATCATGAATAATTCATGGCTGTTAAAGTTAGTTGCATGTCCTTCACAGGAGGTCACAATTTTTAGAAATGTTTGGAAATTGTGAGATAAGGATTTGTAGTGGTGAAGGGCATTGATAATCCCATCTCAGTATGCTGTGACCTCATGGGTGTGAAAGCCTGAAACTTCACTCCTCTCTATGCTGTAGGATTACCTTGACCTTACATTGAAGAAGGGGCTGTGGTAGTTTAGGTTCAGTCCACATTAAGGATGGAATTTTTTTTTTAACCATTTCAGCTCCAGGGTTAACTCGCCATTGTAAAATGTGTACCCACCATTGTAAAATGTGTATCCGGATAACTGTCACAATTTTCTTGGAAGAACAATTAATGAGAAATAGATCCTGTTATTATAGCCTGATCTAGAACTTCAGAGCATTATGTTAGTACTTACCATGAGGGTACATTTGTATTCAGGCAGGTCTGTTTCATTCATGGCGTTGAACTTGTTTCTTAACCACTGAAGTCTTCCCATATTGGGCATATGGCGCTTGGCTCATATTTTTAAAGACCAGTCAGCATTCAAGGAGCGATGTAGTTAGTATTGCACACTCCGGGAAGGTTAACCCGGTCAACAAATGCCCACAGAAGTCGGATGTGTCGGCCTAACGGCGCAAGAACGCAGCTCTGCTGTAAACAGGCACAACGCAATTACGTCCGGAAAAAAAAACTCCGGATGAACGCAGAAGAAGAAGAAGAAGAAGTATTGCACAGGCTACATTGACTTCCTAAGACATTTCCTGCTACCCATTTTAGCCTCGGAGTCTAGTTCAGTTATAAAAATAAATCTGCCTTGATGTAAATTCAAACCCATGACAATTGGGCCGGCATTAAACCTTGCAAGGCACTGTTTCAAAGCTCACAGTAACAATTGAAAATAATTTATGTAAGAATGTTTGAGTTTGAGTATGGTTCCAACAAGGAGGGATTTGTGAAAGGACGAATCTAAAGTGTTTAAAATCTGTGTTACTAGAAGAACACCTTGCAGCATCTGCTGAGGGAGATAGAGCATCTTTTAGGTTTCTCTGGAGTGCCATGATGAAGATTTGTCATGAAACATTAGTGACACCAACATCAACCATAACAAGCAAATAACTATTCTTTGACTTTCTTCCCAAAACATGATCACACCACCAAAATGCTCTCAGATTTGTTTCAGATAATTATGTAATGTGAATATAATGGGCAAGAGGAGCTTTGATAGCACTAGGACAGTTGTGAAATCAGAAACAGTTTAAACTTGTACCAGACTTATAATATTGAACTCTACCATTAAATGACTAATGATTTATGGATGAGAAACATGGAGAACAACTAAAACAGTTACTGAGAAACTTAACATTCATTTACTGGTGTCTGCACAGAATATGACTAACATGGTATGACAGAATCACTAATGCAGAGCTTAGGGGAGAACTAGAGAGGGTCCAGCAAATCCAGAGATGAGGGAGAGGTACTGTTGCTGGATAGGACACACTTTGTGAAAGCCTGTTAACTGATTCAGTGCCTAACAAAATGGTGCACAATCAAATGAGCAAGTTGTACATTTCCGTTCACTGAGCACTGAAATTGTGGAAGATACCATGAAACAAAACAAATAACACAATAACCCTAGTAGGGCGAAATATCATCCTTCTGTCCAAATGGGAGGTCACACATGGCGATATACTATGCTTTGGCACTGAATCAGTTAATAGTATACGGTGTATTTTTAATGACTGTGCAGTTTTTGAAAATATTGCCGGTGCAAGTTTTGTATTTACCCTCTGTAAAGTTCATGTAACATAATAGATAAATACAAAACTTGGACCGGCAATAGTTTCAAACACTGCACAGTCATTAAAAATACACCCTGTATAACTGCAAAGTACTCCCACTGAAACCACAGAGCAAATGAAATAGAGGGATGCCTAAAAACACACGAGGAGTAAGATCGAGTCAGAGATGAATGATATGTGGAGGACATTGAGCCAGCTGAAGGAAACAACACAAGTAAGGGTGGTTTTGTGTGAGTTGGTTCAGGACCAGTGTTCTGATAGGGAATAAAGGGCAAAAGAGGTTGAATTATGTAATGTAGGAGTAGCTAATGGAGCATAAAGTTCCTGAAACAGAAAAGCTGAAGTGTGGCACAGTCAGTGCTCACCATGTAGTGAATTGATAGTGGCGTGAGTTAGTAATGCATTATTTTATCATCATCATCATCATCATCATCATCACATCATCATCATCACATCATCATCATCATCATCATCATCATCATCATCATCCACTGCCATCTTTGCAGTGAATGTTGGCAGTAACAAATCTGCAGCAGCTTTTGTTCTGAGCCTTCATTGTAGATTCTGATCTGCTGTATCTTGATGTTGTCTGCCCATTGTACATTCTGATCTGCTGTATCTTGATGTTGTCTGCCAATTCATATCTTTGGTACCATCTAGGTTGTTTTGCCCTGAAATTTTCCCTCCATTATTAGCCTGCTATGGCATTTGATGTGGCTAGAATACCTTGTCTTTCTCATTTTCATTTCCTTCAGGAGTGTCTTTTTCTGTTGTGATATAGTGGTGAATTATTTTACTTATAGTCATGTGTACATATATACTTTGCTGTGTGTACGTGTATGCATGGAAGATACATACCTACATGTACCATTGGCCTGACATATAAATAGCAGTGTAAATTTTATACTCAGACATGTGCAGACACATACTTATCAGTATGTACACATATATTCATAAATTTGTATATGTGTAGCTGCAATTTCTACATATTACATGCATTTTACTGTGTGTATGTATATAACATGTTTATGGGCCGCATATATATAAAGTACTGATAGAGTGAGAAATGCCATCATGGTCTCAGCTCTGTGAAAATAAACATCCAACTGGTCTACTAGTGATAGAGGATGGACAACACACAAGAATGTGGCAAACACAGTGTAGGGGACAGAGTATCCACCAGAATGGGTGGACAACATTACACCTGAGCAGATCCATGAACACAGCAGTCCTGTTAGCCATAAACTACTTTCAAAGGCAGAGGTCACAAATCACCCATGTAGATGTGGAAGGCAAGGGGAAGATGCCACACTTTGTTTTGCAGGAGAGACATGTTCAGAAACTATCATTCTTTAGCTGAATAACCTGACATGACACATGTAAATCTTACAGTGTATACTAGTAAATATAAGTAAGTATATAAGTAAAGAATCCCTTTACAGTGCCAGACAAAAAGTAGCCTTGGACCAACCATGGTACACAATCAAATGAACAAATATCAAAATGTACATTTCTATGTACTGAGTATTTAAAGTGCGGAAGATAAAGCAAAACAAAACAAATAACCGATGACCCTAGTATGGTGATATATCGTCCTTCTGTCCAAATAGGAGGTCATATTTGGGGATATATTATCCTTCGGCACTGAATCAGTTAAGGTGAATTGGGCATATGGTGCTAGTCCCACATTTTACTAAAAATAGATGTTTCAGCAGTCAGTGGATGATGTGGTCAGTGTTATACAAGTAGCTACTAGAGCTGGACTTGTATATGCAGCAGTGTGTGCAGTCAGTGGGTGATGTGGTCAGTGTTACACAAGTAGCTACTAGAGCTGGACTTGTATATGCAGCAGTGTGTGCAGTCAGTGGGTGATGTGGTCAGTGTTATACAAGTAGCTACTAGAGCTGGACTTGTATATGCAGCAGTGTGTGCAGTCAGTGGGTGATGTGGTCAGTGTTACACAAGTAGCTACTAGAGCTGGACTTTATATGCAGCAGTGTGTGCAGTCAGTGGGTGATGTGGTCAGTGTTACACAAGTAGCTACTAGAGCTGGACTTGTATATGCAGCAGTGTGTGCAGTCAGTGGGTGATGTGGTCAGTGTTATACAAGTAGCTACTAGAGCTGGACTTGTATATGCAGCAGTGTGTGCAGTCAGTGGGTGATGTGGTCAGTGTTATACAAGTGGCTACTGCAGCTGGACTTGTATATGCAGCAGTGTGTGCAGTCAGTGGGTGATGTGGTCAGTGTTACACAAGTAGCTACTAGAGCTGGACTTGTATATGCAGCAGTGTGTGCAGTCAGTGGGTGATGTGGTCAGTGTTACACAAGTAGCTACTGGAGCTGGACTTGTATATGCAGCAGTGTGTGCAGTCAGTGGGTGATGTGGTCAGTGTTACACAAGTAGCTACTAGAGCTGGACTTGTATATGCAGCAGTGTGTGCAGTCAGTGGGTGATGTGGTCAGTGTTATACAAGTAGCTACTAGAGCTGGACTTGTATATGCAGCAGTGTGTGCAGTCAGTGGATGATGTGGTCAGTGTTATACAAGTAGCTACTAGAGCTGGACTTGTATATGCAGCAGTGTGTGCAGTCAGTGGGTGATGTGGTCAGTGTTATACAAGTAGCTACTAGAGCTGGACTTGTATATGCAGCAGTGTGTGCAGTCAGTGGGTGATGTGGTCAGTGTTACACAAGTAGCTACTAGAGCTGGACTTGTATATGCAGCAGTGTGTGCAGTCAGTGGGTGATGTGGTCAGTGTTACACAAGTAGCTACTGAAGCTGGACTTGTATATGCAGCAGTGTGTGCAGTCAGTGGGTGATGTGGTCAGTGTTATACAAGTAGCTACTGGAGCTGGACTTGTATATGCAGCAGTGTGTGCAGTCAGTGGGTGATGTGGTCAGTGTTACACAAGTAGCTACTGGAGCTGGACTTGTATATGCAGCAGTGTGTGCAGTCAGTGGGTGATGTGGTCAGTGTTACACAAGTAGCTACTGAAGCTGGACTTGTATATGCAGCAGTGTGTGCAGTCAGTGGGTGATGTGGTCAGTGTTATACAAGTGGCTACTGCAGCTGGACTTGTATATGCAGCAGTGTGTGCAGTCAGTGGGTGATGTGGTCAGTGTTACACAAGTAGCTACTGGAGCTGGACTTGTATATGCAGCAGTGTGTGCAGTCAGTGGGTGATGTGGTCAGTGTTACACAAGTAGCTACTAGAGCTGGACTTGTATATGCAGCAGTGTGTGCAGTCAGTGGGTGATGTGGTCAGTGTTATACAAGTAGCTACTAGAGCTGGACTTGTATATGCAGCAGTGTGTGCAGTCAGTGGGTGATGTGGTCAGTGTTATACAAGTAGCTACTGGAGCTGGACTTGTATATGCAGCAGTGTGTGCAGTCAGTGGGTGATGTGGTCAGTGTTACACAAGTAGCTACTGGAGCTGGACTTGTATATGCAGCAGTGTGTGCAGTCAGTGGGTGATGTGGTCAGTGTTATACAAGTAGCTACTGGAGCTGGACTTGTATATGCAGCAGTGTGTGCAGTCAGTGGGTGATGTGGTCAGTGTTACACAAGTAGCTACTAGAGCTGGACTTGTATATGCAGGCAGTGTGTGCAGTCAGTGGGTGATGTGGTCAGTGTTATACAAGTAGCTACTAGAGCGGACTTGTATATGCAGCAGTGTGTGCAGTCGTGGGTAGATGTGGTCAGTGTTATACAAGTAGCTACTAGAGCTGGACTTGTATATGCAGCAGTGTGTGCAGTCAGTGGGTGATGTGGTCAGTGTTACACAAGTAGCTACTAGAGCTGGACTTGTATATGCAGCAGTGTGTGCAGTCAGTGGGTGAGTGTGGTCAGTGTTACACAAGTAGCTACTATAGCTGGACTTGTATATGCAGCAGTGTGTGCAGTCAGTGGGTGATCTGGTCAGTGTTAACACAAGTAGTCTACTAGAGCTGGACTTGTATATGCAGCAGTGTGTGCAGTCAGTGGTGATGTGGTCAGTGTTACACAAGTAGCTACTAGAGCTGGACTTGTATATGCAGCAGTGTGTGCAGGTCAGTGGGTGATGTGGTCAGTGTTATACAAGTAGCTACTGGAGCTGGACTTGTATATGCAGCAGTGTGTGCAGTCAGGTGGGGTGATGTTGGTCAGTGTTATACAGAGTATGCGTACTAAAGCTGCTGGCTGGACTTGTATATGCAGCAGTGTCCCTGCAAGTCAGTGGGATGTGTGGGTCAGTGTTATACAAGTAGGCTAAACTTAGGAGCTGGACTTGTATAGCAGCAGTGTGTGCAGTCAGTGGGTGATGTGGTCAGTGTTAATACAAGTAGCTACTAGAGCTGGACTTGTATAATGCAGCAGTGTGTGCAGGCAGTGGGTGATGTGGTCAAGTGTTATACAAGTAGGCTACTGGAGCTGGACTTGTGATATGCAGCAGTGTGTGCAGTCAGTGGGTGATGGTGGTCAAGTGGTTACACAAGTAGCTACTAGAGCTGGACTTGTAATATGCAGCAGTAGGGTGATGTGGTCATTGTTATACAAGTACTACTTGAGCCTGGACTTGTATATGGCAGCAGTGGGGTGATGTGGTCAGTGTTACACAAGTAGCTACTAGAGCTGGACTTGTATATGCAAGGCAGTGTGTGCAGTCAGTGGTGATGTGGTCAGTGGTTATACAAGTAGCTACTGGAGCTGGACTTGTATATGCAGCAGTGTGGTGCAGTCAGTGGGTGATGTGGTCAGTGTTATACAAGTAGCTACTAGAGCTGGACTTGTATATGCAGCAGTTTGTGCAGTCAGTGGGTGATGTGGTCAGATGTTACACAAGTAGCTACTAGAGCTGGACTTGTAATATGCAGCAGTGTGTGCAGTCAGTGGGTGATTGTGTCAGTGTTATACAAGTAGCTACTGGAGCTGGACTTGTATATGCAGCAGTGTGTGCAGTCAGTGGGTGATGTGGTCAGTGTTATACAAGTAGCTACTGGAGCTGGACTTGTATATGCAGCAGTGTGTGCAGTCAGTGGGTGATGTGGTCAGTGTTACACAAGTAGCTACTGGAGATGGGACTTGTATATGCAGCAGTGTGTGCAGTCAGTGGGTGATGTGGTCATTGTTACACAAGTAGCTACTGGAGATGACTGTATATGCAGCAGTGTGTGCAGTCAGTGGGTGATGTGGGTCAGTTTTTATACAAGTGGCTACTGCAGCTGGACTTGTATATGCAGCGGTGTGTTATTTGAAATGCATATACTTAGTCCTCAGATGTACCACGTGCGCTGTGCACATGTGAAATTACCAGTGTTTAACAGTTGTAAACTCTGTGTGTGCAGTAAACCTGATCAATGGCTTCTAAAGTGAGTGCTTCTGCCCACCTGGTGACTGTTGTGATTTGTGATAGACCTATTACTAAGGTGGAGCTGCAGTGGCTAGCACACTTCACTGTCAGCCTAGTGGTCATGTGTTCAAGTCCATTGATACCAGGTGATTTTTTCCGCCAGACTAAATGGCTACCAGGAAATGTCATGGGAAGTAAAGTCGGCCGGTGTGATAGTGTCCACACTAAGTGTCGATCAGTCCTAAAACATATACCTAACATATATCAAGACATAAACGGGGGATCCTTTAATACTAAGAAAGTCATTTGCATTTGTATGTTTGTGTATGTGGGAAGATCATACTAGTGATGTTGTATGGGGAACAAAGGGGCAATAACCTATCAAAGTTTGGGAACTACTGGTCTAAATGAAGACTCTCCACATTTTTATGGGGACAAGCCTAGGATGTAGAGCAGTGGTTCCCAAGCTTTTCAAGCAGGGGCCATATCTACTATAAAAGTCGTGCAATATCATTCTTACCTTTCTTAACTTTGGTCAACAAAATTCTAAATCTTTAAAGGCAGTCAGTGTCAGCACTACATTGTGGTCATTTTTTGGGTTTACAATCAAAATTTCATTTAAGAATAAATTTTTAATCAGTTTCGAAAACCGCTATTAATGTAATTAATTTACAATTGTAACTGTTCTTCATGACCAGTTACTTAAGTTCAGATGCCAGATTATCAACTGTCGTACCCAAAGTCATAAGTGACAACAAATGTATCTTTGGGCGAATGAACGCAAATGTTCAAGTTGCTCGACAGGCAATAGTCACCATAATTAAACCATATGATTAGCTGAAGATGAAGCAGGCAGCTCCAGAAATTTACATCTCACTGCAAAATTGCATTTCAAATAAAATACTTTGTGCTGAAGAATTTTCTGTAATTGACAAAGCTTGGCAATAGGAAATACGAACGGATTTATGAAGAGGGCGACATTATCCTCCTCTATTGTGAACTCTGGATATCTCGACTGAAAGATATCCAGAAGACTTTCAACTTTTACTTTGTACTGTAACAAGTCAAATTTCTTTTACACCACAAGTTGGAAACACCTCTAAAGTCCCTTCAGTCAGCTAGACGATAAACAGTCGGTCTCATTTTAAATGAAGAAATGTCATCGCACACATTTGTGAATAGTTCCCCCCCCCCCCCCCCCCCCCCCCCCCCTGTATCTTCGCATTTAAAAAGTTTAAAATGAGACGTGATGTCCACCAAAAATACCAGGCCAATAAGCCAGTCATCGTTCAGCAGACATTCCCGTTCTGTAGGCAATGCATTTTTTTTTTCCAGACAGCACAAATAGATAGACACTATTTTTCAGTGCCCAGAAACGTGACAGAACGTTCCCTTTAGATAGCCATCTGGCATCACAGTGTAACAGTAGCTCACCGTATTCCTCGTTCAGGTCTGATAGAAACTATCTGATATATGTTAGGTCTGTTCAGCGCCTTACTTCGAATTTTGCTCACACATCTCAGAACAATTTCTACGACATGTTTCTAGTTCCACACAGAGCTTCTTGATGAATGTCACAATGATATTTTAATATAGTGCGGCCAAGAAACTGTTCCAATAATGCTAGACATCCAGACTTTTTGCACGTCAAATCAGGAGCACCGTCGGTGTATGCACTGTCCGATTTGGTCCATTCAAATTTGTTTTTCTATACACACAACTTCAAAGTTTAAAACAGATCAGTCCATTTGGTAATTGCATGCATTGATTTAAGTCCTAGAAGTTCTTCAATGACTTCAAAATTATCGTATTTTGCTCGAACAAAAACTGCTACCTGAGCTGCGACCTTGCGTGCCAATTTCTTACAGCTGGCGGGCCATATATGGCCCGCGGGCCGTGGTTTGGGAACCTCTTATATAGAGCATTTTGTTATCAGAGAAGTACCAGATGCTAAAAATATTTGCCTTTTAATTATGTATAGAGACAAACATCTGACGGGTAATATCAAGTGAAAGCTCTTTTTCTTTAAATTATTAATATAATTTCTAGTTGATTAATGTTCTCTTGTTTAGAACAGTTACATAATTCCTCAGTGCAGTTACTGCAAGCAGGGAGTAAAACAGTAAAAGACATTTGTACACGCATTGTGATGTATTAGGTATATGGTGCGACTCATATATTTGTATAGACCATTCGGCACTTGATGGTTGATGTGGTCAGTTTCATATTGGCCGTATTTACTTTCCTGGTCATTTTCTACTACCCATTAGGACGACCTGGGAGCCTAGATCAGTTTAACAAAATCCGCTTCAATATGGATTCGAACAATTGACCACCGGGTCGGCTAGACACAGAGCTACCGCGAGACACTGCACGACCTCGGCACCCTCGAGGGTACAGTGGGGTATCATTACTGCAACTTGTGGTTGTTTTTAGCGTGAAAGGTATAACGCACTTACTGCTTTATTATTTTTAGCTAACTTGCAACCTCATAGCTGTAGTGTTTCCTTGGGGAAATTACATAATTTCCCTATGTAATTACTGTAATGAACAATACATTACGTTAGCTTGTGGTTGTTTTGTTTAGTGAGCGCATTAATTCACTGAATCAGCTTTATTTAGCTCACGAATAGTCTCATTGCTTTAGTGTGTGAAATATGATGTTTGGGTACATTTTTGTTTGCGCTCGCTCTGAACTCAAGCGTAGTCCATACACATCACACTTCTAGTAGCACCGGACTGAAATTTGCGTGTGTAGCTTTCCCTATTACCAGTCTACCTTGCTGTCAGGTGAATCCACCCCTGCTTCTGCGGTATTAGTATTTGTAATCTACACCCCCAAGTCAAGGACAAGAAGTCAACATTGGAATTACAACATTACAAGTACCTCTGAAGTCGGAGTTGGTTCGCCTAATGGCGAGGGACACTGGTAATAAGGAAAGCTACTCCACACGCAAAATTCAGTCCAGTGCTACTAGAAGTAGCGTGTATGGACTACGCTTGAGCGGGAAATTTTTTTTTTTCTTGTCCCGAGTAACCATACCCTTGGCAATGTTTAGATGTAATCGCAGTTAGCGGTATGGTCTAGCTTTATGCGAAAACCTGGCATCCAGTGACCCGTATTGAAATGTTAATCAGAGGCGTCGCTTGGAATTCTGCAGGCCGCACCTATTGACACCATGTGTCAAAGTGACGCACACGTGCTGTCAGTGCAGTATTTTGGCAGAAAGTCATGTTGAAAAATATAAGTATCCTCATATCTACCAGCGTTGTGACCTATGGGCAGTGAATGCGCTGTACAACTCCCCGTCATACCGAGTAGAGGGTTCAGAATTAGCTACGGGAGATTTGGAAACAAACTGCGTTGCGTTGATTTCTGTGGTATGAGGCGTCATTCTTTCAGAAAGCAATGAACTATTGAACTTAAAATTTGCCTAGTAAATCAGAAACAGTCAAAATATGTCTGGGTTGACTGTGTAGTCCTGTGAAGGACATGCAACTATTGTCATCCTTATAGCTAGTTGACACAAAGTGGTGCAGCTTTACATAACAGAGTTACGACACATACAGAACGTTGCGGCGATTAGCTTTCATCAGCAAACAAACACATTCACAAACACAACATACAGTCAAGGAGAACTCCTGTGACTACATTAGAAGGTGATGACAGGACGAGAGGAACAAATGCATGAGAAAAATAGAAGCAATGAAGAGAAAATGAGAATTGAAAAAAATGTTAATTGAAAAGATTGTTATTTGAAGAAAACGTTTAATAGAAAAACTGTTAATAGAGAAAAAAACTGCATACTCACCTCACGTAAGTGTCATTTTATATTGTTTACACTTTCACAGCTTTACCGCAGTTCCACCAAATTTTATAGCTAGTTGTAACAACAGAAACGGTTTTGTTGTAAGTCTGCGTCAACTGAAAGGGAATACAATATTCATACAGCCTAGACAATCCACATGGGGTTGATTGTAGCGTCCTGCAACGGATAGGCAACATTTTTGTTTAGTAGATTGTTGTCCAGTTCTCTGGGGAAACTCCGTTGGTTTCTGTACTGCTGTCCAGTTTTCTGGAGAAACCCGGTTGGTTCCTGGACTGTTGTCCAGTCCTCTGTAGAAACCCGGTTGGTTTCTGGACTGTTGTCCAGTCCTCTGGAGAAACCCGGTTGGTTTCTGGACTGTTGTCCAGTCCTCTGGAGAAACCCGCGTGGTTTCTGGACTGTTGTCCAGTCCTCTGGAGAAACCCGGTTGGTTTCTGGACTGTTGTCTAATCCTCTGGAGAAACCCGGTTGGTTTCTGTACTGTTGTTGTTGTTGTTGTTTGTCCATCAAGAATGATGATGACCATTCATTTCATCCAGTGGGGTTGAAGGTGTGGAGCAGTGGGTTCTAAGATGGCTGATAAGGCCTATTTTGGCTCGAAATGTTCTTTGACAATGTGGACAAAGAATGCTTGACGTCTCTGGAGGAGGATTTCCTGCAGTGGTTTTTCTGTCCTGCCTTTTCTTCACAGCTCTTGCAGTCCTGGTTGCCTCACATATAACTGCACCTTTGCGCAATGATGCACGCCACGAATTTCGGTCTCTGGCTGCAGCCTCCCAGGTGTCATGATGAATTCCAAAAGCATTCAGTGAAATTTTCAGAGTGTCTTTAAAAACGTTTCCCTCTGGCCACCTTGGGAGCGTTTACCACAACGCAGTTCGCTGTAAAAAATTCGTTTAGGGAGCCTGTGATCTGGCATGCGAGTCAAGTGACCAGCCCAGCGAATCTGATTCTTCATCAGTAGAGTGTGGATACTGGGCACGGATGCTCTTTCTAGGACTTCAGTATCTGGAATCTTGTCTTGCCATTTAATCTTCAGTAGCTTCCTAAGGCAGACTGTGTGGAAGTGGTTTAATTTCCTAGCGTGTCGCTGATAAACAGTCCAGGTTTCACAAGCATATAGCAGTGTGGATAATACAACTGCTTTGTAGACTTTTAGCTTTGTTTGCAGGCTTATTCCAGTTCTGTCCCATACATTCTTGTACAGTCTGCCAAAGGCTAAACAACTGTTGTGCAGTCCTCTGGGAAAACCCGGTTGGTTTTTGGACTGTTGTCCAGTCCTCTTGAGAAACCCGGTTGGTTTCTGGACTGTTGTCCAGTCCTGTGGGGAAGCCCGGTTGGTTTCTGTACTGTTGTCCAGTCCTCTGGAGAAAGCCGGTTGGTTTCTGGACTGTTGTCCAGGCCTCTGGGGGAACCCGGTTGGTTTCTGGACTGTTGTCCAGGCTTTTGGGGGAACCCGGTTGGTTTCTGGAGAAGCAACCCGTGGCAAGCGGAGACCACGTGACCTCGCTGGTCGCCCGTTCTTTAGGGATTTCCCCCACGCAGTGGCTAGCGCGTGTGCCTACCGACCTGTTGGTAATGCATTCGAATCTCTTTTGAAGCGGGGATGTTTTTCGTTGATCTGGGTCCCAAGTGGACCCAGCCTAGAAATGAGTACCCGGACATTTAATGGGGAATAAAGGCGGCCGTCATTATGTTGAAAACAGCATTCATCAAATAAAAATGTTGCCAACACCATATACCCAGTTGGCTCATAGCGTGAAAAGAGATCATTTACCTTATTTACTTACGGAGGTTGTTGCTTACCTTACCGGATTCCAATTTCTAATCAGCGTACACAGGGTTTTTGGTTTTACACACGCACTCACGTACATGCGCGCGTGACACCATTAGTCAAATGTTAACCCAAAGACGACACTATTATTCAGATGTTTGCCATAGAGATGTCACCATTATTCAAATATTTCCATACAGGTGACATCATTCGTCAGATGTCACTATGCGATGTCACCATCGATAGAGGTGACACTATTCGTCAGATGCCACCATACGGGTGTCACCATTCGTGGGATCTTACCAAAAGAGTTATACCTACCCAAAATAACGCTTCTGAAGTTATCACTGTTAACGTATGTGAAAAAAAAAATAATTACCTGTGTTAGAGTGTTACAATTTTGGCGAATTTTGCTTCAGTTCCCTTCTGAATACTACTGTAGCTCTCCATCTTCTTCAGTCGTGTGTGTCACACATGTATATTTTCAGTTGTAAACTTGAATTGGGAAAACATTCAACTAATTATGTACGAAACAGCACATGGCACGTTTAACTCATTTCATTCAAGCACTCTCGTCTAGCTATTATATAGGCCCATTCTCTCCCATAACAAGTGTTTTCACTTACTTTGATTTTCTTTTCCAACCCTTATCTTGGACAATCATTCAATTATCGCCCCATATCCGCTGTCTGGGGTAGATAGAGTAAAAACAATAACAACAACAGCAACAACAACAATACACACACATACACACACACACACGCACTCGCTCTCTCTCTCTCTCGCTCTCTCTCTCTCTCTCTCTATATATATATATATATATATATATATATATATATATATATATATATATATATATATATATATATATATAAATATGGCTGAAAAACTCGACTGATCGAATAAAAACAACACAGATATAGGTGAACGATTTGACCGAAGTCGAGAATGAGACAATAAAACATACATAAAAAACAAACTAAATTAGCACTTCCCTGATAGGTTTTCTAATCGTTTTTATATACGGTGCAGATCTAATCAGGCTGGACACCGGACCCAAGAAATAGTTCTTCTCATAAGAAATTCCTCTTTCAAGAGACAAGGGACAAAGTAGAAAAATTGCCGGGGACAAACAAATTGTTATTCACAACATAAATTCGCCACATCCGAAATCGCCTTAAGCGTTTTGCACGGTATTTCTTATGTCTTTGTTCTTGTTGTTCCAGTGATATAGACTTCGGCTGAAACGTTCGCCTGTACCTGTGCGCATTTTCCCATCGGTCAATATTCTTAGTCAAATTCTGTGTTCTTAATTGGACTGCCGAAAAAAGCTCGGCAGCAGCAAACCCCTTTTACCAAAGAAAAAAGCATCCGACTATAGGATCCATGGCCTCATAACATTTCTACGTCAATAGAACCTGTGTACCCAAAAAGTGCTTTCTCTATGGATTGAGTCGACATCATATACGCCATTAGAGAGTCCGGCCGAAACGAGGACTTCGAAATGAATGAATGAAGCTGAGGTCAGCTGGGCCGAATGGATAAGAACGTCCATTCTTAAACATCCGGTGTGCTTATGCTAAGATTGGGGGGGGGGGGGGGGGGTTCAACCCCTACATCGGTCAGTTGGGCTAAAATGTTGACTTCTCGTCCTTGACTTGGGGACGCAAATTAGAAGTACTTCTGAAGTGGGAGTGTGTTCTCTTGATGGCGAGGGACACTGGTAATAGCGAAAGCTAATCCACACGCAAAGTTCAGCCCAATGCTACTACAAAGTAGCGTGTATGGACTACACTTGCGTTCATATCGAGCGAGGACCAAAAAAAAAAAAGTGAAGCAACATCACTAGTTAGAATGCAAGCATACGGATTAAAGATCAGTGCGGCCAGGACAAAGCAGCAATCTATGCGCACAAGCAGACTCGCCAGTCATCAGTTAGTCGCTGCACGCTGGTGGGTGTACTTCAGAGAAGATCGGAGCACCTACAGACTTATACGGAGTGCATTGGTTGTGAGTGCAGTTATAATCTGACCCGAGCTGCTTTCTGTGCTCTTTATAAGTCAGCAATTTCTCCAGCAAATATTAAGTTGTTAAGTTATAATTTCCACATGTGCAGTCTACAGTAACTCCTATGTTTAGCTTGTTGAATAGACTGTATTCTACTCTGGTACGTCCTGAACATCTTCCGAAGATTGTTATTTACCAGCTTCCGTCTGCGTCGTCTTTTTAATGACCTGGTTGTGCTGCTTCCCACTTGTTTCTATGGCTGCTTCTGAAATAAAAAAAAAAGCTCTTATGTTAAGTATCACTTGTGTTTAGGAAACAGAGTGATAATTTTTAATTTGGTGTTGTTGTATACAGAGGGGGGAAAGTACTCAAGGAGGACCTGTATTATGTGTATATCTTGTTTATGCCGGCGTCCTGGCTTAGAGGTTAGCGACTTTCTCCATAATCTCGTATACTCTCGTAAGTAACGTGACGACGGCGAGAATCGGTAGCGGTTCTAATCGCGTCGGTAACTTACGGGGTATGTGAGCCGGTCGCTCAGAAAGCAATGGCAAACTACTGAGCGTAATCTTGCCAAGAAATCAACAATCAGCTGAAAGATGCTGATGTTGACAGCGATGTCTTGTAAAGGATATGCACACATTTTATTTTATCTTGTTTATGGATAGAGCGAGGTATACCCTTAGCATATGCCACTGTAGGACTGCAACATCAATGGAAAGGGTTTCATGTACACTGGGTCTCGGCATTGTTAGGTGGAGTGACTATTTTCTTTCCTCATCTTCTCTCCTTCACCATCTGGGAGGCAAGTTAGATATCTATTTTACAACCGTTTTTGTTTTGTTAATCTGTCTGTCTATTCGTCCGGTTGCTTGCCTATCTGTATATTATTTCACTTCTTCTCTTTGGCCATCGTCTCTCTTTCTTTACATTCCCTCTCGCTCTTCTCTTTCTCTCTCTCTTGTATTTTCTCTCTCTCTCTCTCTCTCTCTCTCTCTCTCTCTCTCTCTCTCTCTCTCTCTCTCTCTCTCTCTCTCTCTCTCTCTGTATTTATCTTTCTTTCGCTTTCTCTGTTTTTCTCTACCTTTCTCTCTTAACCCTTTGAAAATAAAGTACATCCATTTGTTATCTTTCTTTCTCTCTGCCTGTATGTGTGTGACATATTCAATCTGTCAATGTATCGTGCTAAGCGCGCACACTCACTCTCTTCACCTTGCCTCAGTATTTACCGATCTCACCGAGCCCCGCTGTATGTACAGCGTAAACTTTGATGTTTAGACCTGATCGATATCATTTCTTGGTCTGAATGTCGACGCCGGGGCAAATCCTACTAGCCCACTGAAGGTTGCGCGCGCGTCAGTGTGACGATGTGCTCCGACTTGGAGGACATCTGTGAGCGTGCATCTCTGTCTGCATATGTGGATATCGGTTTTCACATCCACGAAGCTGCACGTCTGTCACGTTAACAGAAATAGCACAAATATAGAAAACTTAACGAATGACAGGAAGGCTGGTGCTGGGGTCTATCAGTATGCGAACTCTCGTGGTTTCAGTTTGATAAACTCTCAACCGTTGTGACTGTTATGTGTCATACATATGTATTGATATATTAAATTATTTGTTGTCGCTATGCTGAGGGAACGGGGGAAGGGGGTATACACGGCTGTGGTGGCGCAGGAGTTAGTTCGCTTGTTTACCAACCCATTGATTTGTCTGGGTTCATAATCTTCAGAACAGCAGAATCTTTTCGCGAACCAAGGTCCTTTCATGTAAAGTGGGTGCTGGCTGATTTTCAGAATTGTATAGACATTATCTAGGGAGGGTAAGTCAGCGAGGCTGAATGGATAAGAACGCATGTGCTGATGCCGAGGTAAGGGGTGCAACCCCCTACACCGGATAGTTGGACTAAAATGTTGAGCTATTGTTCCTGACCTGGGGACGTAAATTACAAGTACCTCTCGGAGTGGGTTCGCCTGATGGCGAGGGACACTGGTAATAGGGAAAGCTAATCCACACGCAAGATTCAGCCCAGCACCACTAGAAGTAATGTGTATGGACTACGCTTGAATTAAAAGTGAGCGAGCGCAAAAAAAAAATCTTGGGAAGAAAGCGGCCAGGAAAGTAGGAACTCGTCACACGAGCTCATTATGCCGTGGCCCAGCATATTTGATACAATCAGTGTATTGGGGTTATCTTTACCGTGTATGATTGGGAGAGATGTTAAAAGAGAGAAAGAGAGTTACAGTCCGGGCTACACTAAGAAAGCCTGAAGACAATATAACCAGACAATCAGTTGTCTGGAGCCTACAGGGAGAAGCACATAACGTGAGACCAAAAATACAAGGATAAAAGAATTTACAGAGATGAATGGTGTTGGGAGGACAGGAAAGGAGATAGAGGTGACAGTTACAGATAGGGAGGCTTGGCGTGCGTTGATTGAGGATCAGTGCTAAAGAGCAGAAGAATAAGAAGGACTATTAGCGTAAACTGTCATGCTTCGGATGGATCTTATAATTGCCCTGACCACTCTGACCTCATATGTCCTGGCTTAGAATACACGAAGGCCTAGCACCATACACACCCACTGGCTGTATCTGCTATGGGACTACCATTACCTTGTAGGACTACCAGAAAAACGCAAACTGTGCTTCAACCCCTCCGGTTGGCTGTCATGAGACTGCATAGCATTTGGGTTATCAGGAGTAGACATGTCATTTGGAAAATGTATAGCATTGATTATTTTGTGTTGTTCTTTCTTTCCCACTCGCCCACCTCTATCCCCTGTTGAAGCAAAGTTATGTGTAGATAATTGGGGAAGTATAAGAGAGACAATGACAGTTGATAGTATAGTATGTCTGCCTTGGTATTTAAATACAGGGTGCGCTGGAACGCCCCAGCGTAGGCGCCCATGTCTCTCCACAAATCTGGGTCCTTGATGTTCTGGATCAGCTCTCCTGATTATATTTTATCTGGGTCCTTGATGTTATGGATCAGCTCTCCTGATTATATTTTATCTGGGTCCTTGATGTTCTGGATCAGCTCTCCTGATTATATTTTATCTGGGTCCTTGATGTTCTGGATCAGCTCTCCTGATTATATTTTATCTGGGTCCTTGATGTTCTGGATCAGCTCTCCTGATTATATTTTATCTGGGTCCTTGATGTTCTGGGTCAGCTCTCCTGATTATATTTTATCTGGGTCCTTGATGTTCTGGATCAGCTCTCCTGATTATATTTTATCTGGGTCCTTGATGTTCTGGATCAGCTCTCCTGATTATATTTTATCTGGGTCCTTGATGTTCTGGATCAGCTCTCCTGATTATATTTTATCTGGGTCCTTGATGTTCTGGATCAGCTCTCCTGATTATATTTTATCTGGGTCCTTGATGTTCTGGATCAGCTCTCCTGATTATATTTTATCTGGGTCCTTGATGTTCTGGATCAGCTCTCCTGATTATATTTTTTCATGCCACCGTCTCAGTCCGTTCCATTATTTTTCTCGGTTTCCCTCTGCCTCTTTTTCCACTAATCATTCCAGTCGTCACGATGTTTTCCAATGCCTCTTTTCTCATTACATTACCAAAAAATGATGCATGCTTCTTTCTGATAGTTGTATATTATGTTCTACTTTAATTAGCCTATTCTAGGCAATCGTTAGCTACTCTGACATTTATCTCAGGAACCACATCTTCATTGCTCACAAGTTCTTCCTAATTTATTCAGTCACTTTGCATGATTCACTGCCTCAGAGCAAAACAAGTTCTATATAACATGTCAGTGTTCTCTTTAATACATTCAATGATGGTGAATTGTAGAATATTATACTTTTCATATTTTGGCCATTTTAACTCTTAATCTCTGTCATACATCTTCCGTCTGATATTATCATTGCCCCGACTTATTTAAATTTATCAACTCGGTTAAGCATTTGCCTATATATTGCTATATTACATTTTGGTGTCATATTTTTCGTTGATATAACCATTGTTTCTGTGATCTGAGATATAGAACGTATGAAATTATAGAGAGATGTATGCCGTCTGAGATTATAGAGATATATAGAACGTCTGAGATTATAGAGAGAGATAGGACGTCTGAGATTATAGAGAGATATAGGACGCATGAGATTATAAAGACATAGAACGTCTGAGAATATAGAGAGCTATAAGACATTCGCGATTATATAGGTACATAGGACGTCTTAGATTATAGATACAAGGCGTAAGAGATTAAACAAAGATTGGCGACGTCTAAGATTATAGAGAGATATAGGACATCTGAAATTAAAAAGCGATATAGGAAGTATGAGAATGTAGAGAGATATATAAATAGAAGTGATGGTGATAGTAATAGTGGTGGTGGTGGTGGCGGCAGTAGTAGTAGTAGTAGTAGTAGTAGTAGTAGTAGTAGTAGTAGTAGTAGTAGTAGTAGTAGAAGAAGGAGCAGAAGCAGCAGCAGCAATAATGCTGTAGCACCAACAGTAGCAGCAATAGAATAACAAAAACAAAAGAAGATGGATACCCATAATGGAATGTGCTTTCTGCTCCGAACTAGACACTCGTATAATCCACGGAGTAACATAAATCCCCTTGCAACTAAACAGTGTGTACAACCAGACAATTTGATACCACATACTAATCTCTTAATGTCGCGTCTGTGACATTAGTCAGCTACACTGTATCACTTAAAAGCCCCTTTTAAGTTAAAAGGAGTCGTATTAAATATGCAGTGATGCATTTTACCACGCCCCACCGTTTAGTTTCCCCGTGTACTTTAAACAATTGTCGGAGGCTGTGAAAAGATAGCGTGAGGCGTATGGAGATATTTTCTTCTTGGGGTTGTCTTGTCTGGAATAGATATCAGCGTTAATGAGTCTCAAATTCTCTCCGTTATCTGATTAGTGATTGTCAACGCAATCCTTAATTGCAGCGTATATCGACTGATTGTACCAGTTCTGTGTTGGTTAATCATATATGCCTTGTGCGCTTGACAAAATGCTCATGTCTGGCGGCTCCCCGCTTCACCCCTATCACCCTCTGGAAAATGAAGCAGATTCCAGATTGTCCTTATAGCCATCTTTTCGTCCGGTGTCTTTTATAGTGCTGGTGATGTCTGGCCTATCCATTCTCTTCCCATCTTGATCACCACCATGACCGCCAACGGATCGCTCACCCATTACCTTTCAAGTCTGAGTGCCCATTACATAGAAGAAAGTTAGCTTTTCATCTGATATTTTCAAGAGCTGGTGCTGCTTATATTATTATTCGATGTCTAGGTGTTTAACCTGTCTACATGTAGTTTTCTCTGTCTGCCTGTGTTTCAATAGCCTAGTATTTTTCACATCAGACTAGTTTCTCGATTCTGACTCGTCTGTTGAGATGCCTCATACATTTCATGTGTCTCTTCCATATGGTTCTGATGAGTAATCTTGTAACAACAGCAGATGATGGTAACTTTATCATTTGCTTTCTTCTCTGTACAAGATATTCACAACATTTCCCTAAAACAATTAGAATTCAGCGTCTCAATTTCTTCACCATTTCATTACTCATTGTCCAGCATTCGTAGCCATACAACAGGACAGGCCAGGCACACATTTTCATGAAGGATATTTTTGTGCTTGTAATATTTCTGCGTTACATTATGTTACTCATTCTTGTAAAAGAATCTTTGTAAATGACGATTCTTGTAACCGTTGTCACATCTTTCGTCGACCGTCCCCGTGTACTGTACAGTAAGTAAAGGATCCCTTTCAGGGGCTAGCTCCTATTTTGATAGACCAATTGACACTGTACTGTGATAAATATCACACCGATTGCCTTTACTTCCCATGGCATTTTCTGGTGCTCATTTTACGCTAAGTCCAGCCTGGGAGCCCAGATTTAAGAAAAAACAGCCTCTAGGTAGCCTAGATATGAAACGATTGACCGGTGTGAATTATATACCTGTGCCGAATATAGCTGAGATTTGAATAAATAATGTTAGTACATTGAAGTGTTTATTTGGTTCCCTCCATTTGGATTCTTAAAATGGACCTGGGCTGCCAGGTTAACCCAACCTAAAATTGGTACCAATCATGTTTTGGGAAGCAAAGGCGACCGCCGAGATACTGACAGTATAGCCCACGAGTGCTGATTGGTCTATACAAATACGAGCCTTGCACCATGTGCCGGACGAGCCTTCAGGCGTGTACAAGGGTCCTATACTTTGTCCTCATATGCACGCATACACATGTGTGTGCGAGCGCGCCGTATTTGTGTGTGTCTGTCTGTGTCCATATATTTCAATGACCAAACGGCACACAATGATAATATAGTCAGTGTAAGGCCACTCGGAAGCCGGGGTATCGCAGTGACTAGCCTGTCGGGTCGGTGGTCGTGTGTTTGAATTCACATCGAAGCGGGGTATTTAGAACTTCCAGGTGAATCCAGCAAAAATTGCTGTAATCCCGTTTATCACGCAGAGTCTCGTAGCGGAGCGAGAGCTGAGGCGGTTCGACCCCCGCTCGTGACTTGCGGGATACTGAGCCGGCCGCTCAGAAAGCAATGGCAAACTACTGAGCGTAATCTTGCCAAGAGATCAACATACAGCTGAAAGATGCTGGTGTTGACAGCTAAGTCCTGTAAAGGATATGCTTAAAAAAAAAGCACCATATACCCAGTACACCACAGGGCGTGTAAAGGCTCCTGGACAGTTTATTAGGCCGCCCACAAGGGGTCAGCATCAGCGTCAGCTATCCTCCTGAACGTTTCGAGAGAAATTTGGTACAAATTACACTCTTCCGCCATTTGTTCTCACACTCTCCAAATATGTCAGTCTGTATGTCTGTCTATATCCTGCATATATCCTACTTCACATGTGGGAATGGTACTTGGTACTAGTGAACTCCCGATAAGCACATTAATATAACTAACAGATGTTGACTGATTAGCACTTACAGAAGACAATGAGAAAGAGCATTTTTAGAAGACAAGGGAAAAGAAGCACGCATCAGAAGATACATTAAACAACAAAACAGTTGAAAACTTAGGGCATATCAGATTCAAACCCGCCCCAGCCACGTAACGCCATCGCCGAGCAGCCACCATGCTGAATATACAGCGCTGGTTATTGGACGTGCAGCATAGCATGAGGGACGGAACACTGCAGATGTTTCACCTTCAAACATCCACCATCTGCAGCTGATCAATACGTGTAGAATGTGGGTAGCTGTCGCCTTGGCTGTTGAAGAATGGGGCGTATTAAATAGCAACCTGTTGTCACTAGTGCTGTTTGTTTGCGCTATTATTAATATTTTAAATGTTATTGGTGTCGTTGCTGTTGCCGGTCTATTAAAAAAAAAAAAAATGAAACTGCGTGATCTACAGAGGGCGCAGTGACTATGCAAATACTCGAAGCTTTATAGTAAACCACCCTAATTATGTGTACTCGTGTGTGATATAGACATATAGATGGATGGGCGGGTGGGGGAAAGGCAGGTAGATAAATAATATATTGAGAGAACAAAATGAATTAATCTCTCTTATAAGGCGTTAAGACACATGGTGATGCATATAAGACGTTAAAACACTTTGGTTATACATACAAGGCTTTAAGACACATTAGTTGTACGGTAGGAGATCACTATGTGTCCTTTGACCGAATGGAACACGAGACGTCAGGTGATCGCTATGACGTGACCTCCTGTATTAAATTCCCGGCAGTCTTTGGTACCAATTTTATAACGCCAAGTCGATCCCCCATAATGGTCTCCAACGTTTTAGGTTTTTCCCTCGTCTTCCTGTATCCATATTTTGCTTGGAAGAATATATACACACCTGAAAGTAGCCTGAGACACATATGGAGTGTTTTTGCTTCTGGCTACGGTTTGCTTATGTAATTTCCTCATTTTGGACTGTTAGTACATGAGATTGGAAGCAACAGAGATGTGGTTCCTGAGACGAATGTTGCGAATTCCTTAGACTGCCAAAGTAACTAACGACTGCCTGAAAGAGGCTAATGAAATTATAACATTATATACAACAATAAGAAAGAGGCAAACAGCTTTTTTTTGGGCATGTGATGAGAAGATAGGCATTGGAGAACATCGTGACAACTGGAAAGATCGAGGGGAAGAGAAGCGGTGACTGACCAAGAGAAATGCTGATCAACAGCAGAGGTGATCCATAAAACCAAAGACCGAGATCGGTGGAGAGTCATGAACGCCTATGCCAGCCGGCATGACACATGATGATGATGATGATGATGATGATGATGAGTAGTTCATGGCTCCACCGCCCAGCTACTGAATTAAGTGCGTCAAGCGACACTGTGTGTTGTGGATTTTGTGTGAAATGCTTTTACATCTGTCCGCGGTGGTTTGTATTCTGAACTGCATGTTCAGAAAAATGGCGAATGGCGATCGAATAAGGTTTTGCCTTATGCAGTAGTGTATGTACAACTGCTGGTTTTCTAGTGACTGCCGCTTCTATCGACAATGAACTGTAATTTTAGTGGAGGACCCTTGTATTGGCATTCTGGCAGCGACCTTACGCATGTATGTTTATCAGCGACACGCTAAGAAATTAAACCACTTCCACACAGTCTGCCTTAGGAAGCTATTTAAGGTTAAATGGCAAGACAAGATCCCAGACACTGAAGTCCTAGAAAGAGCGTCCATGTCCAGCATCCACAGTCTACTAATGAAGAATCAAATTCGATGGGCTGGTCACTTGACTCGCATGCCAGATCACAGGCTCCCTAAACACATTTTTTTTTGCCGCGAGCTGTGTTGTGGTAAACACCCCCATGGCGGCCAGAGGAAACGCTTTAAAGACACTCTGAAGATCTCACTAAAAGCTTTTGGAATTGATCATGACACTTGGGAGACTGCTGCCAAAGACCGAAATTCATGGCGTACATCATTACGCAGGGGTGCAGTCATTTATGAAGCAAAAAGGACTGCAAGAGCTGTGAAGAAAAAGCTGGACAGAAAAGCCATTGCAGGAGATCCTCCGCCTGGAACGTCAAGCATTCTTTGCCCACATTGTCAAAGAACATTTCGAGCCAAAATAGGCCTTATCAGCCATCTTAGAACTCACGGCTCCATACTTTCAATTCCACTGGATGAAATGAATGTTCATCATCATTCTTGATGGACAAACAACAACAGTATGCATGTATGTCTGTGCGTGCTTTGGGTTTGCCGGGACTGCTGTCTGTTTCACTTTTCACATGGGACAGTGAGTAGTATTTTGTCTGATATTCACTAGCACAGGATCGGAGCATTATGGAGCGACCCTTTGCCGTGAAGTTGGGACCGCGACTAACTACTAACTAACGTATCTGTGGGGAAAATGACGTAACCCTGTGTATACTTGATTAAAGAAGCCATGTGGAGGAGAGTGGAGCAAGGATGTGGCGCTAAGCTTGTATTCGTGTTAAGTAGCGAAACCTAAATAAAACCTGACGGAAGACACCGACAGATTTTTACTGAAGGCTGGGAAGTATCACATCCGCCGCTTGTATTTTTACATCTTATTAGGCTAGGGCCGGTCTCCCTGGTCGAGGGGTTAGCAGCTTTCCCCGTAACCCCGAATACTCTCGTGGTTGACGTAAGCGCACGAGAATTGGAAGCGGTTCAAGTCACGCCAGTGACTTATAAGAGTATGGAGCCGGTCGCTCAGAAAGTAATGGCAAACTACAGAGCGTAACCTTGCCAAGAAATCAACAATCAGCTGAAAGATGCTGATGTTGACAGCGATGTCCTGTAAAGGATATGCAAAGAAACATTAGGCTAGGTCAGCCACAGTGGCTAGCTCAACCACTACGTTTCTGTGAAGCTGGTGAACAGGTGGCGAATACAACCTGATCCCCCACTAGGGCTTGAACCCGGGCCATAATGTTAGCATTGCATAAACTTCTACATTATCACCGCTGTTGCGTATTAGTGGATTCCGTTAAATAATTGGTCTGCATAGGGTGTGTTGGTGAATGGGCCGTTTATCTCGTGCTGGTACAGTTAACGTGAATACATTCGGGACGTGGCGTTGAACGAATAGTTTCTTGACCTAATGGTGCTGTGTGATTCACGTGGTCAATATTACGCCGGTCTTGGAAGCCTGGCTAGCGCAGTGTGTAGCTCGCTTGCCTGCCGGCCCGGTGTTCATGCGTTCGAATTCCCATCTATACATGGGCGTTTTTCCATTGACCTGGGCTCCCAGGTTGCCCCAGTCTAAAATGGTTACCAGAAAATTTTATTGGACGTAAAGTCGGCAGACATGATACGGACCGCATCACCCTTAGAATGCCGATTGGTCTAAAATATGGGGCTGGTACAGTATGCCTCACGGTGGGAAAAGGCGGATCATTTTACTTTGTGTGTATGTTTAATCAACCAGTCGCTTTACCTTCCAGATAATGATCTGGTACACGCTATCAAGCATGTCGACCCTGGGCTTTATGGTCAAGAGAAAAAAATCTTGCAACACCAGGCGGACAAACGAGTGGTCTGGTCAGCAAGCGATGGCGGTTCCCAGTTAGATAGACATACGCGTTATAATTATGTTCATGAGAGTCTTCACCAAGCATGCAGATTTGTGTTCACAGGACGCCGTGGACTACGCTTCTTTGAAGCTGGTATATCTAGAAATGTGGCTTTCAGTGTTCCATTTATGCCAGAACGATCACACAGTTAAAAGTCTAACCGATTGAAAAGGAGAGCTTTGAATACAATGTTAATGATAGTTTGGCATTAACCCGTACTCGTCTTTCCTGAACTAAATCTTTAGTGTTACATAAAACCAACCGAACTCATGGCCGTGAATCATCAGCAGTGACGGACTGGCAGGGTGTCAGGTTGCCCGATGGCAAGTGGACCCTCTGGGCTGCTGATGAATTGGGCCCCCTTAGACATGACACAATATGTTAACAATGTTAATGTCCACTTAGTAGCTTCGTCTCATAGCAGCCAATACGTTTAAACCCAGTAAGCCATTGATCATTGTTTGTAATCACGCTGTCTTGTCAAAATATTTAGTGTTAACACAGAACTAATTTTAACTTATGGTTGTGAATCAACCGTGGCTGAGAATCATCAGCAGTTTATAAACAAGCAAAAAGCTCCTTTAAAATGCAAAAAGCTCCTTTAAAATCACATAAATCTGGTTTCACAACGAAATGTTACGAGTAACATGAGCAGAGAAACAAAATTATAAAGATGTTCTTTCTATACAAGGCTCGGACACACCGGAAACGCATTAGATGTCAGAAGAAAACAGTCAGCATTTCTCAGCTTTGCTATGAACAGAAGACAACATGAATGTATTTTAAAGACTGGTGGGGTTTTTAACAAAAGACACACGTGATGACAAAAACAGTGAATTAAAATATGCAAAACATGTTTGTATCTGGCCTGGAAAGATCAGCAGATGAATCGATAAGCAGCATACAGTTTCAAGGTTTGGGGATAGTCAGATTACCCGACAGCGCATTTGAAGAAGAAAACTGATTTGCCCGCTCCTGAAAATGAGGCGTCTTTGTTAGTGATTAAACTAATTTAATTCGCCACATTCTTTGGCCGCAGAGAAGATAAAAACTGGAACATATGATGACAGCTGGAAAGATTTGTGGAAAGAGAACGAGACAAGATTCTTGTCAGGGTTGTGTCCCGCCACGAAAAGATGTCAGCACGCAAATTGATACATCCCGTTGGAAATTGTAGGGTGTGCAGAAGATGACACTAGATGATAAGTTCACAACGGAAAGAAATATCTTTTCGTTATATACTGAAGCACAGTAAAAACGCACCACCTGTATAATCCAGCAATATAGTGTGAAATGTAAATATAAGTGTTTACAAGTTTACATATTTGGAATTTTTATTCATTTTCCTATGAATCCATGCTGGTCATTAATTTGTGCATTTGGTTGTTATGAAATTCGCTGCATTCTGTGCAGGCTGTGACTCTGTTCTGCTGTTGTAGATATTGCTGCGTAATGCATGCAGTGTGAGCACCAGCGTTAGTTATCCTGCTGGAGAAGCTGCAAGTCTGGATAATTTGTGAACGCAGGAGCAACCAATGCATCCAGAGCCTAATCTCGACATGTCACAGCGTTAACATTTCCACGGAAGACGTGAAGAGGCAAGTGATGGTGAAAACTAAATCCTCCCTAAATGTGAAGACTATCACCTCCAAATAACACAGCGATCTGCAGAGCGCTCTCCACACCGTCGCCAAATCCGCATATCTCCGTCAGCAAAGGATAAGTTGACAACTGCCCTCCCCGGGAAGGTTAACCCGGTCAACAAACACCCGCAGAAGTCGGAATGCCGGCCTAAGGGCGCAAATAAACTTTGCACAACGCAATTACTTCTGGAAAAATCAACAACACTCCAGATGAACGCAGAAGAAGAAGAAGAAGAAGAAGAAGAAGAAGAAGAAGAAGAAGAAGAAGACGAATAAGTCTGCTCTCGTCTGTGAATAGAGCAGCAATCCAATGCCGTCTAGTCCATCTGGCATGTTACTCTGCCCATTGCAGGAGCATCTGACGATGTCTGCGAGTCAAGTTTGGCTCATCATAAGGTGTCTAGCAATAAGGCCTGTATCTCTGAGTCGTCATATGGCTGCCTTTCGAGAGGCTTGCCCACGCCTACACACTATTGCTGTTGCTGTTTGACTTGCCGGGAGAAAACGATTCCTTAAGTGACTCAGCACAATATGACGATCTTGCCCAGATCTTGCCTCGTGGTTGGCCACTCTGAAGTCTATCCCGGGCACTGCCAGTGGTTCCGTAACGTTCATTGAGACTTACAATCGTGCTGTGGTGGCAATTCATCCTTCTGGCAATGGCCCGCGAGTCATTCCGGTCTGCAACATACCAATCGCTCGTTAGCGTTCGTTTTCAGATAGTGAAGGCATTTCAAGCACATGTACTGGGCGTTTTGTCTCATCGGCCTTTTTACACCGAGTATTAGATCGCGTCGCGTTGGTTTACGGAAAGGTATGTGAGCCGATCGTTCAGAAATCAGTGGTAAACTTTTTTTTTCTCCGCATTTCCATCCTGTTTGGATATTGCGGTCAACACCAGCATCTTTCAGCTGTATGTTGATTCCTAGGCTAGATTACGCTCATCAACACGCCACGACTTTCTCAGCGACCGGCTGCATACTCTCATAAGTCACTAGCGTGACTCGAACCACTTCTAATTCTCGTCCGCTCACGTCAACCACGAGAGTATTCGGGATTAACGGAGAATGCTAACCCCTCGGCCAGGCAGCCGGCAGTGGCAAACTACTGAATGTAAAACTTGCCAAGACACCCACGGCAACTAAAAAATGCTGGTTTTGACTGCAATGTCCTGTAAATAGGATATGAAAAAAAAAATACTGCCACAACGCGTACACATTTTCAGGGTCATAGCTGTTGGAAATCGTGTTGCACGTGTAACCTTCATTTTTTTTTTTTTTTTGGTAGTCTGTTCACAAACCCGTGGGTTGAATCGTGCACTTTCCATTCCAGCAACCATTCGCTCCCTACCTCATGACAAACACGGGGAAAATTAATTCCCACACTTTATATCCCCTAGCTTCTCGGTATCAGTATATATAATAGTAGTGAGTTTTTAATGTGCTTCGGTATATCTTCGAGTCACTGATACTTCCAGTCGTTGCCCGTCTGCGGGACAGATTGATTTCGTGTGGTCTGCATCTTCAGACAGGATTATTTGTTACCTCACAGGGAAATGCCGGCTCTGTGGCCAAGTTCTCACGAATGCAGTTTGTAATCCCGAATACCGTGTTTGAAACACAGCTGCGGGCAATTTGGAAGAAGGCCGCTTTGCGTTGGTTTCCATCCAAAGGTATGAGTGCCGGTCGTTAAGAAATCAATGGCAAACTACTGATAGTAAACTTGCCAAGAGATCACAAACAGCCACAAAAGTGATGGCGTTGACTGTGACGTCCTGTAAAGAATATGCAATTAACTTTTTTTTTTTTAAGTAAAAAGAATCAGCAGTGTTCTTGTAAGAAATATATGCACACGAACAGTAGTTAGTTGCATATCCTTTACAGGAGTCGCGGTCAACCCTAACATGTTTTGGCTGTTTGTGATTTCTTGGTAAGTTTACATTCAGCAGTTTGCCCTTGCTTTCTGAACGACTGGCAGGCACTTTTACCATTTCATAAAAAGCAACGCAAGGCGGTTTGCTTCCAAATCGCCCGTAGCTTTTTCGAATGTGGTATGCGGGATTACGAATTGCGTCCGGAAATCCCTTCGCCACAGAGCTGGCACGAATATTAGACTTGCCCACGTTCACAGCAATTGAGTTCTAGCTCCATGTTTTATAGATACTCGGTTTTCAATGGGTAATTTGGTCACTACCACACTGACCATCTTACCTTTCCAGGTACCCATTCTAATTTGGGTCGACCTGGAAGTCCGGTGAATGTAATAAAAATCTCCTATTCGGTGGGGATTGGAACACATAACCACCGGACTGGAGGGCCAGTATGCTAGCCATTGCGTTAGCGCGACTCTCCGAGGCTGCAGCATCATCATGTGCTATGCCGGTAAGCGTGGGCGGCCATGTTTTGCCATCTCACTCGATCACTAGAATCGTGGATCAGCTCAGTGTTCTTGTCTCGAACCATACCACTTGGCCAAGCCATCCAGGTAGTTACTTCTCTGCCCTCTCCTTGTTCTCTTCCCCTGGATCTTGCCAGTTGTCACCAAGTTCTCCAATTTATTTATTCTCATGACGTGACCAAAAAATGTTGACTGTCTACGTCTAATTTCTCTAATCAGTTTACGATTTTTATTTGTTTATTGTAGGACTTGGTCATTGGTTTTTCTGTCTGTCCATTGTATTCTTTGCACTTTCCTCAGAAACCACATTTCCACAGCCATCAGATGTTTTTCAGCTTGTCTGCTCATTGTCCACGCTTCACATCCATACAAAAGCACAGGTTCTATGTTATAAAATACTGAATATTTCTCGAAGCATTTGCTTGCCATGGGGTCTATTGTGTGATAGTGCCATCACATTTTGTAGGCCTTGTAGCAAGAACGCTGAAGAAGAAGCAGTATCACTGATTTGGATGTCTGATATACTATTGGTCCATAGAAACACCGTCGAGAGTAAATCTGTAATGACTGTATGGGTTATCTCAAATTATCCAAGTTTACGTTTCTGCTGTGTGATTTTTCGACAATGAAGTGAGCTGCTGTGCGTTTAGAATACAGTTCTACGAAAGCTTGAGCCATGGGGTCTCGTCCCCACCAAGACTGCATTGTTTGTCACCATCTGCTCAGAATAAGTGACGTAGGTGTTCACTTCTCGGCCCTTGTCTTCTCTATCAGTTCCATTGATAATATTCCTTTATGCCATTGTCTCAGATCATCAAGCATCTTTTCTCTCGATCTGCTTCAGCCTCTTCTACCGCTGATCATCCAAGTGGTCTCGATGCTCTCTAATGCCTTTCCTCATTGTGTGACTAAAGAGCTTTGCTTGTGTCATTCTTATAGCTGTGTATAATGCTCTACTTTCATTAGCCTCTTCCAGGCAGTCCTTGTTAGTTACTCTTGCAGTTCAAGGTATTCTCTATAAACGTCTCAGAAAATCGCACCTCCGTTGCTTCAAAGCAGTTCCTAGTTTCTTCGTTTACATTCCAAGATTAATTGCCATTCAGTAAAACAGGTTCTATATAAGATTTCAGTACTCTCTTTCTGGTATTCAGTTAAAGTGATGTATTTACACATGAAACTTTTAATCTGCTGAATTGCAGCATTTGCTTGGCCTATTCTTCTCTTAATATCTGTCACATTTTCCCAGGTGTAATTTGAAGAAAAAAAACGCATGCGCGCGCACGCACACACACACACACACACTCTCTCTCTCTCTCTCTCTCTCTCTCTCTCTCTCTCTCTCTCTCTCTCTCTCTCTCTCTCTCTCTCTCTTTCTTTCTCTCTCTCTCTCAGTATTGTCAGTAGCAAGCAACATTCAAGTGCACATAATTTATAACATAACCGGTGCTACCAAGAGGATTTCAGAATGACTGAGCAATACAGACCGCTTGTATCAGGACAGTCGTCACACAGCGCACAGGCCAAGTTGTTATTTCTTCATAACATGACTTACATTGCACTGTTTTGTCAGGCATATAGCTCAGTATATCCGTGTTCAAATCCCAATCGAAGTAAATTTCTTAAACATTGATCCTCTATTCCCAGGTCGACCCAGCCTAAAATTGGTAACGGAAAATTATTAAACAATTGACTACATCACCCATGGAGTGCCAACTATTCGGTACAATAATGGTGATATCATCAGATGCACAATACCTCCATAGGCGTGTATACGGGGCTTTTGCTGACTTTGAGAACCACTGGAGTAAATCATACTTTTGTTGATTTCATTTTATGCCAGCAATATGAAACTGTCCCCGAGATAGATTAAATCAGCCAGTAGGGGCCATGATGTCGACAGTTGTATCAGCAAGTCGCCAATGGCTCCAGACAACAAACAGATAAAGAAGAGATTTAGGCAAGTGATCCGTTTTCTTTGACTCAATGCCAGGTTGTGGAGAGAATTTGGAGTGATCTCTCATATTCGATAGTTTTCAATGCCACTATTATGCAGTTCATCCCTCTCTCACGAACGGGTCACGCCCACCTCATAACATAAGACTAATACAGCTATATATACACATTGATTGAAACTCATTGAAGGATTGAAGGTAAGGGGGGAAAATGAACTTATCAGCAGTACCTGTCACTTCTAGCCAGTCGTTTCACCTGATTACGTTGATGAGCTCAGAGGTTGTCCTTTGCATTCTCCATTATCCTTAGTGCCTGGTCATAACATGCTGACGTGGTACTTGTTTGTGAGCTGTGGTGGCATAGTGGATTATTCACTGGCTCACCAACACAATCATCTCAGGTCCAGTCCCACATAGTTGCAAGATGTTGGTTCGACTAGACTAGCTATGGGATCGACCTAGCCTAATAAAACAAACACAAGCGATTCCAATGAGCATTATACCAATATTTTTTTATTTCCATTTGCTAGCTTTGAACCCAAGCGTAGTCCATGCATGTGCTAGTACTTCTAGTGCACTGGACTGATTTTTGAGTGTGCATTAGCTTTCCTTATTATCAGTGTTCCTCGCCACCAGGCGAAGCCACTCCGTCTTCTGAGGTAGTTGTAATTTACGTTCCCAAGTCAAGGTAAAGAAGTCAGCATTTTAGTTCAACTGACCGGTATAGGTGTTAAACCCACTACCTGGGCATCAGTACACCGGAAATTAAGAGCGAGCATTCTACCAATGTGATACTGGCCATATTACCACACGTGTGCAATTCGGTGATAAACAGTAAAGACCTTGGTCATCTCGCGGCAGTTGGGTTGGATCCTGTGAACAGTGAACTACCTAAAGCATGTGAGAAAACATTACCAGCCTAGCCCTATTCTCAACCTGGTTACAGTCTAACATGTCTCTCCTCGGGTGTGAAGTGTCAGTACCAGTCTTACATACCTCGCTGGTCTTTGAGTCTGGGGAGGGGAAGGAGATATGCAACAGTCCCCGAGAAGAAGATACTCTGACACTGGGTCGGGGGAACAGTCTGTACACCAACCTCACTGCGAAAGGTACACGCCCTGTTTAGGGCTCAAACGACCTGAATGCTAATGCATTAGACTTACGCGTTAAAACTCAGTTTCCCCAGATGATCTATTAACAAACCAAAGACAGTATTATGTCTGTGGACCAAAGTCCAGTCCACTTCTGGCAAAAATATGTTTAGGCCACGCCGAACTGCCATTTTATTGACGTATTATAGCTGAATCTTTATGTTGATTTCTTTCTACTTGTGCCCTGTAGAATTTTTCAGCTGGTTAAGAATCACGATGTACCTGCGGTTTGTTGTATAGTGATGTTTTCTGCTTTGCTGTCTCGAGGTCACATCTTTTCAGATTCGCTCACTTCTATGACTTTTGTCAGCGAATTTTTCATCCCCTCTGTACCGACCTTAGAGCTACACTGATAGGGAAGAAACCTAACACTGTTGAGAAGCATACTCGTGTTCGTAGGCTAGCATACTAAACACAACTCTAGCATAATAAACACAACTCTACTATATGTTGGGAGGCTATCGAGCTAAACATAACTCAGCTAAATGTTGGTACGCTAGCATACTAAACACAACTCTGCTATATGTTGGTAGGTTAGATGTACTAAACACAACTCTGCTATATGTTGGTAGGCTAGATGTACTAAACACAACTCTGCTATATGTTGTTAGGCTTAGATGTACTAAATACAACTCTACTATATGTTGGTAGGCTAGATGTACTAAACACAACTCTGCTATATGTTGTTAGGCTAGATGTACTAAATACAACTCTACTATATGTTGGTAGGCTAGATGTACTAAACACAACTCTGCTATATGTTGGTAGGCTAGATGTACTAAACACAACTCTGCTATATGTTGTTAGGCTAGATGTACTAAACACAAGCTCTGCTATATGTTGGTAGGTTAGATGTACTAAACACAACTCTACTATATGTTGGTAGGCTAGATGTACTAAACACAACTCTGCTATATGTTGGTAGGCTAGATGTACTAAACACAACTCTACTATATGTTGGTAGGCTAGATGTACTAAACACAACTCTGCTATATGTTGGTAGGTTAGATGTACTAAACACAACTCTGCTATATGTTGGTAGGTTAGATGTACTAAACACAACTCTACTATATGTTGGTAGGTTAGATGTACTAAACACAACTCTACTATATGTTGGTAGGCTAGATGTACTAAACACAACTCTACTATATGTTGGTAGGTTAGATGTACTAAACACAACTCTACTATATGTTGGTAGGCTAGATGTACTAACACAACTCTGCTCTATGTTGCGTAGGCTAGATGTACTAAACACCAACTCTGCTATATGTTTTGGTAGGTTAGTATGTACTAACACACCAACTCTACTATATGTTGGCTAGGTTAGATGTACTAAACACAACTCTACTATATGTTGGTAGGCTAGATGTACTAAACACAACTCTGCTATAGTTGGTAGGCTAGATGTACTAAACACACTCTGCTATATGTTGGTAGGCTAGATATACTAAACACAACTCTGCTATATGTTGGTAGGTTAGATATCTAAACACAACTCTGCTATATGTTGGTAGGTTAGATGTACTAAACGCAACTCTGCTATATGTTGGTAGGCTAGATATACTAAACACAACTCTGCTATATGTTGGTAGGCTATCGAGTTAAACATAACTCAACTAAATGTTGGTACGCTAGCATACTAAACACAACTCTACTATATGTTGGTAGGCTATCGAGCTAAACATAACTCAACTAAATGTTGGTACGCTAGCATCCTAAACACAGCTCTACTATATGTTGTTAGGCTAGATGTACTAAACACAGCTCTACTATATGTTGGTAGGCTAGATGTACTAAACACAACTCTACTATATGTTGGTAGGCTAGATGTACTAAACACAACTCTATTATATGTTGTTAGGCTAGATGTACTAAACACAACTCTACTATATGTTGTTAGGCTAGATGTACTAAATACAACTCTACTATATGTTGTTAGGCTAGATGTACTAAACACAACTCCACCATATGTTGGTACGCTATATGTACTAAACACAACTCTACTATATGTTGGTAGGCTATCGAGCTAAGCATAACTCAGCTAAATGTTGGTACGGTAGCATACTAAACACAACTCTACTATATGTTGTTAGGCTAGATGTACTAAACACAGCTCTACTATATGTTGGTAGGCTAGATGTACTAAACACAACTCTACTATATGTTGGTAGGCTAGATGTACTAAACACAGCTCTACTATATGTTATTAGGCTAGATGTACTAAACACAGCTCTACTATATGTTGTTAGGCTAGATGTACTAAACACAACTCTACTATATGTTGTTAGGCTAGATGTACTAAACACAACTCTACTATATGTTGGTAGGCTAGATGTACTAAACACAGCTCTACTATATGTTGTTAGGCTAGATGTACTAAACACAACTCTACTATATGTTGGTACGCTATATGTACTAAACACAACTCTACTATATGTTGGTAGGCTATCGAGCTAAGCATAACTCAGCTAAATGTTGGTACGCTAGCATACTAAACACAACTCTGCTATATGTTGGTAGGCTAGATGTACTAAACACAACTCTACTATATGTTGTTAGGCTAGATGTACTAAACACAGCTCTACTATATGTTGGTAGGCTAGATGTACTAAACACAACTCTACTATATGTTATTAGGCTAGATGTACTAAACACAGCTCTACTATATGTTGTTAGGCTAGATGTACTAAACACAACTCTACTATATGTTGGTAGGCTAGATGTACTAAACACAACTCTACTATATGTTATTAGGCTAGATGTACTAAACACAGCTCTACTATATGTTGTTAGGCTAGATGTACTAAACACAGCTCTACTATATGTTATTAGGCTAGATGTACTAAACACAACTCTACTATATGTTATTAGGCTAGATGTACTAAACACAGCTCTACTATATGTTGTTAGGCTAGATGTACTAAACACAGCTCTACTATATGTTGTTAGGCTAGATGTACTAAACACAACTCTACTATATGTTATTAGGCTAGATGTACTAAACACAGCTCTACTATATGTTGTTAGGCTAGATGTACTAAACACAGCTCTACTATATGTTGGTAGGCTAGATGTACTAAACACAGCTCTACTATATGTTGTTAGGCTCGATGTACTAAACACAGCTCTACTATATGTTGGTAGGCTATCGAGCTAAGCATAACTCAGCTAAATGTTGGTACGCTAGCATACTAAACACAACTCTGCTATATGTTGGTAGGCTAGATGTACTAAACACAACTCTACTATATGTTGTTAGGCTAGATGTACTAAACACAACTCTACTATATGTTATTAGGCTAGATGTACTAAACACAGCTCTACTATATGTTGTTAAGCTAGATGTACTAAACACAACTCTACTATATGTTGTTAGGCTAGATGTACTAAACACAGCTTTACTATATGTTGGTAGGCTAGATGTACTAAACACAGCTCTACTATATGTTGTTAGGCTAGATGTACTAAACACAGCTCTACTATATGTTGGTAGGTTAGATGTACTAAACACAACTCTACTATATGTTGTTAGGCTAGATGTACTAAACACAACTCTACTATATGTTGGTAGGCTAGATGTACTAAACACAGCTCTACTATATGTTATTAGGCTAGATGTACTAAACACAGCTCTACTATATGTTGTTAGGCTAGATGTACTAAACACAACTCTACTATATGTTGTTAGGCTAGATGTACTAAACACAACTCTACTATATGTTGGTAGGCTAGATGTACTAACACACAGCTCTACTATATGTTGTTAGGCTAGATGTACTAAACACAACTCTACTATATGTTGGTACGCTATATGTACTAAACACAACTCTACTATATGTTGGTAGGCTATCGAGCTAAGCATAACTCAGCTAATGTTGGTACGCTAGCATATTAACACAACTCTGCTATATGTTGGTAGGCTAGATGTACTAAACACACTCTACTATATGTTGTTAGGCTAGATGTACTAAACACAGCTCTACTATATGTTGGTAGGCTAGATGTACTAAACACAACTCTACTATATGTATTAGGCTAGATGTACTAAACACAGCTCTACTATATGTTGTTAGGCTAGATGTACTAAACACAACTCTACTATATGTTGTTAGGCTAGATGTACTAAACCACAACTCTACTATATGTTATTAGGCTAGATGTACTAAACACAACTCTACTATATGTTGTTAGGCTAGATGTACTAAACACAACTCTACTATATGTTGGTAGGCTAGATGTACTAAACACAACTCTACTATATGTTATTAGGCTAGATGTACTAAACACAGCTCTACTATATGTTGTTAGGCTAGATGTACTAAACACAGCTCTACTATATGTTGGTAGGCTAGATGTACTAACACAGCTCTACTATATGTTGTTAGGCTCGATGTACTAAACACAGCTCTACTATATGTTGGTAGGCTATCGAGCTAAGCATAACTCAGCTAAATGTTGGTACGCTAGCATACTAAACACAACTCTGCTATATGTTGGTAGGCTATCGAGCTAAGCATAACTCAGCTAAATGTTGGTACGCTAGCATACTAAACACAACTCTGCTATATGTTGGTAGGCTAGATGTACTAAACACAACTCTACTATATGTTGTTAGGCTAGATGTACTAAACACAGCTCTACTATATGTTATTAGGCTAGATGTACTAAACACAGCTCTACTATATGTTGTTAGGCTAGATGTACTAAACACAACTCTACTATATGTTGTTAGGCTAGATGTACTAAACACAACTCTACTATATGTTGTTAGGCTAGATGTACTAAACACAACTCTACTATATGTTGTTAGGCTAGATGTACTAAACACAGCTCTACTATATGTTGGTAGGCTAGATGTACTAAACACAGCTCTACTATATGTTGTTAGGCTAGATGTACTAAACACAACTCTACTATATGTTGGTAGGTTAGATGTACTAAACACAACTCTACTATATGTTGTTAGGCTAGATGTACTAAACACAGCTCTACTATATGTTGTTAGGCTAGATGTACTAAACACAGCTCTACTATATGTTGTTAGGCTAGATGTACTAAACACAACTCTACTATATGTTGTTAGGCTAGATGTACTAAACACAACTCTACTATATGTTGTTAGGCTAGATGTACTAAACACAACTCTACTATATGTTGGTAGGCTAGATGTACTAAACACAACTCTACTATATGTTGTTAGGCTAGATGTACTAAACACAACTCTACTATATGTTGTTAGGCTAGATGTACTAAACACAACTCTACTATATGTTGGTAGGCTAGATGTACTAAACACAACTCTACTATATGTTGGTAGGCTAGATGTACTAAACACAACTCTACTATATGTTGGTAGGCTAGATGTACTAAACACAACTCTACTATATGTTGTTAGGCTAGATGTACTAAACACAACTCTACTATATGTTGGTAGGCTAGATGTACTAAACACAACTCCACCATATGTTGGTAGGCTAGATATACTGTACACAGCTCTACTATATGTTGGTAGGCTAGATGACTAAACAAACACAGCTCTACTATATGTTGTTATTATAGATGTACTTAACGCAGCTGTACTATGTCTCCTATTTGAGGAAATAAATAACCATTCCTAACACAATGCTTGCTATAGGTCAGACATTGGTCGGCCATCGAGAGGTTATTCTTCTTTCATCCGCACTCCACAACTTCATAACGAACAGACTGCTATTGCGACTGCTAGTTACGGCTAAACGAGATTAGGAAAACATGTTCATTCAACAAAACAATTCTACCAGCTGTAATTTTCTGTAACACGCCAATTTTTCTATGGCAGGGGGCAAAACAATCAGTGTGCGTCCTCCCTGAACTGCCAAGAGAATTATCGCGACAAACGTTTGAGCATTGTTTGTTTGTAGGCTGTATAAGAACTGTATAGCATGTTCACAAGCTGAACATCGATATGTAGGGGAAAAAAAGAAACAAAATTCCACCTCTTTCACCTGCTTTTTCAGCCTTAGTTATAATTGTGATGGTTCATAGCGCAATCTTAGTTTTTTTTTCTTCTGTGTCAAATTGTTGACTTTTCTGTGCAGTATATTTCATGCCTGTGACGTCACTGGGGTGGGGGTTGGCCCGCGCGGTTCCCTTTGTGTTTGTCTCTTCTTGCTTTTTCCATCTGTCAGTGACGGCTCCTTGCTCGTCTGTTTTTGAGTAGATGTAGTCCTTAGAGGACTCATCCATTGGTAAAAAAATGAACCCAGTTATAGAGAAAAAAGTGCATGATATGCGATTAAAGAGAAAATACATCAACGCGGTCTTCATTTCTTAGTTAGTTAGTCGAGGTTCGAACTTCACGGCAACGGGTCGTCCCCATTATGCTCCGTTCCTGTGCCAGTGAATATCACACACACAATGTTCCCCACTGTCCAGTGTGAAAAGTGGAATAGGCAGGAGTCTCGGCAATCCAACAGCCCGCACAGGTACACTGTGCACAATGCCGCCGCCAGAATGCCAACACAAAATTAATCCACGAAAACCGCAGTTCATCGTCGATGGACTCGGCAGTCACCAGAAAGACCTCATTGACCCGGGTTTTCTCACATGGCTCGGTCTTTTACCGCAGGGCGACCCGCCGAAAGTGTCGCATAAAGCACGAACTCCGCAGCTTCAGCGCTGACTCCAGGGAGTCTCCTGAAAAATGCACTCAGTCAATTCAGCAACAACCGGTAGCCATTGTTCCGAACATGCAGGTCACTGTACAGGACAGCTGTAAAAGCATTCCCCGTGAATTCCACAGCTCACAGTGTCGCCCTCGCACTCACTCATTATCAGGGCGACGGAACCATGTACTACCAGTCCAACATGAGGAAAATGCGATTGTAAACCGTAGCTGCAAGCACAAACACGCCACAGGCCTTAACGGTTCAGTGCCTAATCGCCATGTTGGTGACCGGAAGTTCTTAAATTCTTATGATAGTGTAAGGTAACAGAAATAATAACAAAGTGTAAGGTAACAGAAATAATAATAAATATAATAGAGATACTGTTTGATACAACATATACAAGTTCTTTCTCTGAACTGTCTTAACATCTGATTTGGGGGAGGGGGGAAGGGGGTATGCCAAAGACAGCCTTTTGCAAAATGGAAAACATACTGACTAATAAATATAAATATATGTCAGTTGCAACGAGAAAAAGTATTGAAGCGCTGCATAGAATCTGTAGATTTGTATAAATGTGAAACTTGGACAATGAGAAGACAAGCTGAAAAACATTTAATGGCAGTGGAAATGTCGTTTCTGAAGAAAATGCAAAGAATACTATGGACAGACAGAAAAACTAATGACCAAGTTCTACAAGAAACACATAAAAACCGTAAACTGATTAGAGAAATGAGACGTAGACAGTCGCATTCTTTTTGGCACGTTATGAGAAGAAATAAACTAGAGAACTTGATAACAAGTGGAAAAATTGTCTGGAAAAGAACAAGGGGAAGAAAATATATCGATGGCGTGGCCACATGGCATGGTCGGGACAAGAAGACAGATGATCCACAACTCTGGTGATCGTGTATAATGGCGAAACATGACCGCCCACGCTTATCGATATGGCGTATAATGATGATGATACAAGCTCTAAATACCTACCTTATAGTTGGTTGCTGTTGTTGTCTTTTTTTTTTACATTTTATTTGCGTTCGCTCGCTTTAAACGCAAGCGTAGTCCTACTATTTATCGTGTACTTGACTGATGTTTTTTTTTTCTTTGCGTGTGGGTAAGCTTTCTTTATTACCAAATACAGGGTGTTTGTAAAGTCTCACTACACTTTGTATGAAGACCAGCTGTTTCTTGGAGAGTATGTTTTCCGTTTGCAAGACGGAAAACATTCTCTCCAACAAACAGCCGTTCTACATACAAAGTGTAGTAAGACTTTAAAAATAACCTGTATATCATACAGTGTTTTATGTACTTAATTGTTCTGACGAACGATCTGGTGATGCCTGCAGCTGTCAATAGCTCATATTGTTTTCTTCTCTGTCCACGATTTGCTCGACTTATTTTTTCTAAATAAAATTGCTTAATATAAATAAAAGTCATGGACATTCGCAGCATTTTTTCCTCAAAATCCACATAAGATTATTAGAAGGTGAAAAACATCTCATGATCCGCATTGAATCTTTTTTTTTTCTTTTCAAGCACAACACACTTGCTAGTGCCTATTCAACCGATATAATTATATAAAAATACACATGGGTTAAAGCTGCATAAATGAAATCCTGACTGTCAACGTCTAATTTCTCTAATTAATTTACGGTTCTTAATTGTTTCTTAGAATGCTTATCTCACGTGATTTTATATCCTTCTATGGTATTTTTCTTTTACATTCCATAAAAATCACATTTGCTCTACCTTCAGATACTCCACAGCTCGTCTGCTTATTGTTCACGTGTCACATGAGCACGGCAACTTGGGCTTTATGTAGTCACTGCAAGCGACACTATTATTTGGTATGTCTTCCATATTGCAGAAGGTTACTTTTGTCATGGCGATTACTGTTCTGATATCCACTTGGATTGCTGTTCCAAGCTTCCACGTTGATGTTGAATTGCCGTATTTCTTCGTTCTTGGAGATGGCCATAAGTTCCGTTTTCTATTTAATTAAAACTCTAGTTGCCCACTGTTTACAATAACAGCCTCCTTTACATTTTGAAAATCTCTTTCATCGCCTGCAGTCAATACTGTATCATCTGCATATCTTATATTGTTGGAGTTAATTCTCTGATGGCGATTTATCTAATATCTTTTAAATTTCCTGTGATTATCCCCCCCCCCCCCCCCCCACACACACACACCCACACACACACACCACAAAGGGAAATATTGGTCCGAAGTAGTAAATGGTTTGATGGCTTGTCTGCCGGCCAGGTATTAGTGTTCTAAATCACTTCAAAGCGAAGATGTTTTGACTGGCTCCCAGGTATACTTTTGTTTTGAGTTGCATATCCCTTACAGCAGTGGTTCTCAACCGGTGGGGAATTTCTGAACATGTGGTGAAGGGGTCCATCCATCCATCATGTGCCATGCCGATAAGCGTGGGCGGTCATGTTCTGCCATCTCACTCGATCACCAGAGTCGCGGATCAGCTCTGTGTTCCTGTCTCGACCATGCCATGCGGCCAAGCCATCCATATATTCACTTCTCGGTCTTCCCCTTGGTCTCTTCCCGTCGAACGTGCCAGTTGTCACCAAGTTCTCCAAGTCATTTCTTCTCATAACATGTCCAAAAAATTTTGACTGTCTACGTCTAATGTCTCTAATCAGTTTACGATCTTCATTTGTTTCTTGAAGGACTTGTTCATTGGTTTTTCTGTCTGTCCATGGTATTCTTTGCATTTTCCTCAGAAACCACATTTCCACAGCCATCAGATGGTTTTCAGCTTGGCTGCTCATTGTCCACGCTTCACATCCATACAAAAGTATAGGTTCTATGTAGCACTTCAACACTCTTTTTCTCGTTTCAATTGATATCTTTTTATTGGTCAGTATGTTGTCCATCTTGCAAAAGGCTACCTTCGCAATGGCAATTCTTGTTCTAATCTCTTCGAGGCATCTCCCATCAGATGTTATGACTATTCCTAGATAACTATCGATTCACTTGCTTAAGAATATGTCAATTTACTCGTATATCACATTGTGGTATTTCCTTCTTCCCAGTGACGACCATAATCTGTGTCTTCTTACTATTCATTTCTAACCCTAGTTGTTCACTGTGTACAACAACCGCATCTACTAAATGTTGCAGGTCCTGTTCATTGTCTGCGATCAAGACTGTATCATCTGCATATCTAATGTTATTGATGTATCGTCCCCCAATGTTGATTCCTTCCATACCTTCTATATTTCTGAAAATATTCTCACTGTACAGGGAAAAAATATCTGGAGACATTACACATCCCTGTCTCACACCTCTTTTAATAGGCTGATATTGGCCTACATCGAATAGGTGCATGGGCCAAAAGAGGTTGAGAACCACTGCCTTACAGGATGTTGCAGTCAACATCAGCACACGTGCCATATTCTTATTACACATCTTTGTAGCACAACTTTTGTGATTGACTGACATGGGCGTATTTCAATATCAAGTTTTGTTTGACAGCACATTGCCTCCAACGTATATTCTTTCAAAGTGTAAGGTCTTTCTCGTTACTTTGAAAATTTGCAAATATTGTTAGCATGTCGGCGTATATTACTCTATCGAAAACCTTATGTAATCGTTGAATCAAGAATGTAGGTTTTTGTTTACTTATATCGAACGTCTACATTTGTTCTCAGCAAATTCACAGCATGTGGTGTCCCTTTTCTTCAACAAAACCACACAGTTCTTCTCCTGTGTATAGGTTTTTTAAAATTTTCTTCCTACCCTTTTGTATGACGAGTCCTAGTAACAAACGTTTGTAATGTGAACCATAATGCTAATTGTTCAATGTTGATAACATTCTATGGTTGCTGATTGCAATAAAGACAGCTGCACACACACAGCAACTGCATTAATTTCCGCTGGAAGAGCATAACTGTAATTACAATTACAATGCTATAGTAGTTCTGATGCCAGTATCCCTGGCGAAGGGATTAACGACGCTGGTCGTAATCTCGTTTACTCTCGTAAGAAACACAGTTGCGCAAGATTCGGCAGCGGATCGCGTCGCATTGGTTACTTACGGGGGTATGTGAGCCGATCATTCATAAAGCAATGGCAGGCTACTGAACGTAAAACTTGCCCAGCAGCTGAACAATGTTGGTGTTGATTGCAATGCCCTGTAAAGAATATGCGAAAAAAAAGCAGTACAGATAATATGGCATTACTAATAGTACGACAATGCTGGTATTTATGGCAATACTAGTAATCCGGTAATACTAACAAGCATTAGACAATACAGGCAGGTTACCGAACTGGTGATAAATATCAGTAGCAGACTAAACCGGCCGGTGTCCTGTTTCACATGTACTATTAAAAACATGACAGGCTACGTGGTAGGAAGGATATGAGCGTTCGCTCTTTAAATTCTGGTTCGCTGATGGTGATTAGGGGATTAAACTCCTACAGCTATCAGTTGGGCTACAGCGTTGAATTCTCGTTCAGAAAGCAATGGCAAACTACTAAACGTACACTTGCCTAGAAAAGTAACCCCAGGTTGATCACAAACGTCCCGGAAAAGACATGCAAAGAAGAAAACAAAAGGTAACAATATGTCAACTAAAGTACCTGCTTATCACCAATACGACATATTGAGGGTGTTGTGTGAGATCTTGGTTTGGTTCGGATCTCATCCACACTGGTGAAATAAACCTCTGCCACTACTCGCCTAATGTATTGGTAAACCAGCGCACTAACCACTTCACCACCGCGGACGATAACTTCTATTGTAAGTGTGGTGTACATATTGTCATGCTCAACCAGCAGTCCACGTTTTATGCATTAAAAAAATGAAGTGTCACGTAAGCACGAGAATTAACCAGGAAGACAATCGTACAGACGCTAGTTGATGAGAATATGAGCAAATACTTTATAGTGGTAACATAACATTCTTATCACTAGCTACATGAGATGCTTCCGGCATTTGTAATCAGAAATGCTGGCCGTGTCATGTGACTTGCTGGTAGTATATTCAAAGTGCTCCAGGGAATAATTAACTCTAACGATAAATCTGTACTGTTGTCTAGATCAGAAACACGGAGAAGGGCTAGAACAGTTGCAAAAACTGCAAACATTCATTCACTGATGCCTTTCTCAGTCAAGGGCTAACATGTTACCTCATAATTAGGGTTGCCAGACACTTGGGCACCAAAAGGAGGACATAATAAGACCCCCCAAAAAAGAGGACAAAGGAAGACACTGAATGTTTCATTTGAATCGTTCCAGATTAAACCCACAATCAGTACAATTTTATTACAATAGCTGCCGATTAGTGTATCTTACTCTTAGTGAATCGACCAAGAAACATTCATGTTAAAAAAAAAATATATAAATTCAATGGAGGCCTTTTTCAAAATGCTAAAAAACATTATTTAAACAGCCGATTATAAAGTATTACCTTATAATCTTAATATAAAGGTAATACTTTATACTTATAATCTTGGGGGGGGGGGGGGGCTGCGTGGTCTCGAGGTGTGGTGTCCGCCTCGAGTGCTGGAGATCCCTGGTTCAAACCCCGGTTATGACCGGGATCTTTTTCACGTGGACTTCTAGTAATAAAATTTCCCCTGGTCTCTGGGTAGTGAGATCGGACGCCCGTGTGTATTGTTGCGCACGTAAAAAATCCCTTGACAGTTGGAGATCGAAAAAAAAGAGTAGCCTAACGGCGCTGCCCGGGCAAAATTTCGAGTTAAAAATCTACCCAAAGTATTTCAGGATCCCCGCCGGTGCTACAGAGTTCGTGCACTGAGCTGAGTTTCTCCAGACTCAGGTTTGAGTTAGGAGGAGAACGGAGTACTTATGGGTTGCACCCGTGTGCCGTGATCCATCGACTAATACTAAACTATCTTATAATCTTTATTAATTACACAACATATTTCTCGGAGGAGCGAACTTTTCGTAGAAGACTCCCATACGGTATAGTGTAGATACATTGTAAGTTGTAACAGGAGGTAACTAACAGTAACTATCCCATACGGTATAGTGTAGATACATTGTAAGTTGTAACAACAATACATAAAAAATTATAACATAAAATATAAGAAAAGCCGGACATTTTAAAGGTTTTTAGCTTTGCCTGCCGGACGGAGAATATTAGGCTAAAAAGGAGGACATGTCTTCTTTTTGCCGGACGTCTAGCAAGCCTACACATAATCACTAGTGCGGAGCTTAGCGAGAGAACCAAACGGATTCCAGCCAATCAAGATGCAGAGACAAGTCGCTGGTGCCTAATAGGACACTCAGTGAGAAAAGCTGACAATAGTAAAACTAGCAAGTCCTTTCTCTGGAATCTACAGGGCAAACCAAATAGAAGAGTTAGTTTCATATCCTTTACAGGACGTCGCAGTAAACCCCAGCATGTTTTTTTTTTGCTGTTCGTGATTTTTGGCAAGTTTACGTTCAGTAGTTTGCCAGTACTTTCTGAACCACGCACTCATCCCTTTGTATGGTAAATCAGCGCATGGTGGTCTGGTTAAAAATCACCCGCAGCTGTGTTTCGATCGCGGTATGCGGTATTCCCTCCTCTGCATTCATAACAGAGAGAGAGAGAGAGAGAGAGAGAGAGAGAGAGAGAGAGAGAGAGAGAGAGAGAGAGAGAGAGAGAGACCTATATAAAAGTGGACAATAGAATTGGTGACATAGATGAATAATAAGGGGGTGTGCATTGGCGTCTCTAGCGGGAGTTAGAAAAAGATGGGACCGTGAATCAAGAGGTGAGCAAAAGACTGGTGCTGGATAGGGCACTCGGTGAGAACACCTAATAATAGTATAACTAGAAAGTCATTTCTCTGGAACCCACAGGGTACACGAAACAGAGGTATACTTAAAAACATACGGAGAAGTGAGATCGAGTCAGAGATGAATAACACGTGGAGGACGTGGAGCGAGCTGCAGGAAACAACACAAGTAACAGTGGCTTGGCGTGAGCCTATGCTGCATTGAGGAATAACGGACAGAAGAAGAATGTAGAGAAAGTGTGAAATAATAGACTTGTTGGCTGAATGTTTGTGCTCCGGCTGACCAGAAACTATGGCCGCGGGATTTGTACGATCATCAGTGTTTCCGGGAGGGATTTAGATAGGAGTATTGCATGTTGGTTAAGCTAGAGCAGTTGTCACGCAGCCTACAGACTGATGTCTTTATTTCACTTGTCATGAATATGTAGTGGGGACATGTTGTGTTTTGTAAGTGTTCGGGTGCTATTTAAATGAGTGCCACATATCTATTGACTAACATTTTTGGCGCTGTGGCGTATGGGCAGCGAAGGCTTTTCTCACTTCCTAGGCATACCGAGTCGAGGGTTCGATCTCAGCCGCGGTCGATTCGGAAGCAGGTCACTTTGCGTTGATTTCGAAGGTATGAGCGTCGGCCGTTAAGAAAGCAGTGGCAAACCACAGAGTGTACAAATTTCCGGTTAAATCACAAACAGCTAAAAATGCTGGGATTAATTGCGACGTCATGTAAAGGACATGCAAATAACTTTAAAAAAAATGTTTGGTCGAAACTTTTCATATTTAGTTCCTGTCGAAGTTCTAAAGAAAATCAGAGCAATTTTAGCAGTGGACTAGTTTTCCTTACCAACAGTTTGAACCCGGGTCTGTTGATCGAGAGCCAAGTGTCGTAACCGCTGGGCCACCCACTCCTTACCTCTGGCTATTCAGAGTCATCACTGTTCGTCTGCGCACTACTGTCTCACGTCGTCTAAGAACCACTTCTGTTTCTTCATTCGTCCATTTTGTTTCTGTTTTGAATGCAATCGCGTTGCGCCAGTTTACAGCAGAGCTGCGATATTTGCGTCTTTCGACCGGCACATCCGACTTCGGAATTTGTTGACCAGGCTATTCTCGAGTGTTTCGGTGGACGTTCCACAGTTTCAAAAAATTGACGTCATCTAAGTCCTTCCATCTACTTCCGGCGACACACTGCCAGGCTCGTCAAGAACAGCCGCATGCACGCATGCAAGGAACGGTTGATGCAGACCATGGGCATTCTCTGCCATCCAAGGAGGCTTCCATAAGTGCAGAACCGACACAGGGCGCTCTAATACCAGATTCTAAGGACTGCTATATATAATAAATATATAATGAGACATTACAATGTGACTCGCGTTATGTTGATTATACAATAACGACTGCGTAGGACAGACAGTTAATTTCTGTTTGCAGAGCCGCAGATGACCAGTAACTGATATTAGTGAGCGATTGTATCAAGAGTGTATATGATACATATACATTTATTGTGTTGCTTTCCACTCCCCCATGTGAGTTTTACCGCCATTGTGAAAGCCAGCAGATGTAGAATTGTTATTCAGTTTGCGACGATGTCGACCTTCTGTGAGAATGTTCTCTTCCTGTTTGACATGAAAGTGCCTTTTGGTGTATTTGTGTGTGGCATGTTTGCTTTTTCAGATTGAGTAGATTGCCATTGTCAGTCTTAGATGATAGTTTCTAGTGTTATTGTAAACCATATGTTGTGCTGAAGGCTTGTAGCAAGCCAGCGGGTGGGTTCATGCTCGTATTGATTCTCGTGTCGATCATGTAGGGTTGTTAGAAACTGCAGCAGAAGCTAAATGATGCCGCATTGTGCTGTAATAGCCATGTTTCCCATAAATATAAGTGTTATTTGACTTGCCCATATATTAGTGGCACGGTTGTTTATTGCATTGTTGACATAAAGTGGTGCGTTTTATTTATTTGTGATATAATTTTCTGACAGCAACGATAGTTGTTATTTTGAGTCAGCGTGTCTTTTTCATATAGATATATTTTCATTTTACAGCACAGACCTGAATAAATGGATCACGAAATTTGTACGTATAGCTTTAAAGGCGAGTTACATACCAAACACAAGTGTATAAAGCAGCAAAGTAAGAAGAGATATAGAAAAGTACAGCATTGGTTTCTCTCTCTCTCTCTCTCTCTCTCTCTCTCTCTCTCTCTCTCTCTCTCTCTCTCTCTCTCTCTCTCTCTTTCTCTCTCTCTCTCTCTCTCTCTCTCTCTCTCTCTCTCTCTCTCTCTCTCTCTCTCTCTATCTCGTGCGCGTGCGCGTATACAGTGTCTGCGTTAGGATCAGAGAAACCTAACGGGTATGTACACGATATCAGGTGTACAAGTAGTCACGTGGAACAAGAAAAATATTCACGTTGCAATGTAGCAGGTCTCAATACAACACTTTTTTGGGAGACTCCTGAGGGTCGTCGCTGGAGCTACGGAGTTCGTGCTTTGTGCGATGCTTTCTGCGCTGCAGAAAGAGACTGAGCCATATGGAATAAAAACCCGGTGCAATGAAGTCAACCCTGTCGACTTTTAAGCGACTTAAAAAAAATACAACGCATATCATTACAAGCTGGTAGGGGTAGATGGTAAAGATTCGAGCCACTAATGACATGCTCATTATATGGAACAGTTTAGAACGACTCATGACATGCTGGTAGAGGTAGATGGTAAAGTTTAGCACGACTCATGCTGGTAGAGGTAGATGGTAAAGTTAAGCACGACTCATGACATGCTGGTAGAGGTAGATGGTAAAGTTTAGCACGACTCATGACATGCTGGTAGAGGTAGATGGTAAAGTTTAGCACGTGCTTGACATGCTGGTAGAGGTAGATGGTAAAGTTTAGCACGACTCATGACATGCTGGTAGAGGTAGATGGTAAAGTTAAGCACGACTCATGACATGCTGGTAGAGGTAGATGGTAAAGTTTAGCACGACTCATGACATGCTGGTAGAGGTAGATGGTAAAGTTTAGCACGACTCATGACATGCTGGTAGAGGTAGATGGTAACGTTTAGCACGTGCTTGACGTGCTCGTAGAGGTAGATGGTAAAGTTTAGCACGACTCATGGCATGCTGGTAGATAGACGATGACGCTCATTACGTAATACCGAAAATATTACAGAAGAGCTATGCAGTCTGAATGTACAGTGTTTTTCTTTTTATCCATGTGTCTGATAATATTTACAGCCGGAATATAGTCTGTCAGTTAACTGTATTTAATAATAGCAGTCAATCCTAATCAGCTGGTGCTTGACTCCGCCGATTGTTGCATGATTTCACTGTTCAGCCATCGATCGTCCCGTCGCAACATCGAATTTTAGTGACTCTTCAGTCCACAGTAAAACGAAAATCAACATACAGAGGTAGAAACAAGAAGTCGATTACCATGCACGAAGTGACACAAGTTCGGATCGGCAATGAATTATTGGCAATTCGACGTAACCGTACATGTGTTATTAATATACAGTGTAGGTTTTACTGCCAACTTTTAATCCTAGCAGGTGGTTGATCGGGTTCTTTGTTTGTGTAACAGTATAGTCGGCTTTACATGTACTGTTTTATAGCAATCTCTTTAAAGACAGTATACATACTTTCAGGTTGTCTTTGTTAGTGTCTTAATTAGTGTCTTTGCTTTTTTCTTTCTTTCCGTATCTGATAGCTTAAAACCATAATAAAACCTGATGCTTTTGAAATCTGAGAAAGTTCAGTTTCCTGTAGCGATAGAGTAACTGGATTAAAACTTTAATATCTTATTCCGCCTTTCATCTCCCGATGGAGCATCAGCCCCCCAACCAACTCACACCAAGCCCTGTATATAATCGTTCATGGTGGTTTGGTTTTTGCCGCTAAGGGTTACAATAGGATGAGGCAGCCATCTCACGCCAACCTTCCTTGGTCGCCTTTTGCAACATGTAGTTTACAAGATTTCTGTTCTTTGCTTGCTTTGTAGCCCCGATAACACACGAACAAAAGCGTAATATCTCGTGTTGTGTGTGATGGTTGAACTACTGAACTCACATGGCCGAGTATATCACAAACAGGCAGTAAATGCCCGGGTTGATTGTAACGTTCCGTAAGGACATGCAGCTTACTTTACAACACACAAAAATGATTGTTGAGGTATTGGAATGCCCATCTCTCATACAAAGACACATGCATTCTCACCTGCCGAAAGTCAGAGGTTTGAATTTACCAGATGCAATAAAAATGAAAGCAATACGATTTGAACCTGTTTATCATTACAGCTTCATGGTACCATTGCCCCGTATCTGACGTATGCCGGGAAGATTACAGTAAGAGTCTTCATACTTGGACTTTGGTCTCAGGTCCCTTGATATCTGAGACCGGTGTTGTAACTCCCGTGGAATCTTTCTGCCCCTGGTGGTTGCCACCGTAAAGTATTCATGATCTGGATAAAGGTTTAGCGCAGTAAATGAACTGTCTTGTTGTAGACCATGTCGTCTGGCGTTAGTCGAAATGTGTCTCCACAGCCTTCTGTCATCTGTGTTGCCAGTCATTGCTGAGGCAGATATTCTATGCCACGACGACAAGCTGTCTGGCATATTCTTTCTCAGTTTCTCCCTCCTCTTTACAAATATTGTCACGCTCTTTCCCAGTTTATCCTTGTGGTGATTTGTCTAAAGGGAATAAATAAATTTGCTGTCTTTGATACAAGTAATCAGATTCTCCTCCCGAGTTGTTTTTTTTTCTCCAGACGTTTTCATTACTCTTTTTATCTGCTGAAGATGTGTTGAGCATGATTATATTAAATAGAATCTTGATACTTTCCAAGAAATGTCTCACTACTCTGTTCATTGCCTACGACTACCTTCCTTACAATAAAATTGGCTTCAAATAACCCATAATAATTCTAGTTTCTCATCTTCACTGACAGAGATATGCTGCAAAGAATATTATCCACTATGTGGAACGCTCCTTTGACTTGAGTTATTCTAGATCACACCTCAAACATGTTCGGTTTGCTGTTACAACAGTGCCTGGATATTTTATCTGGTTAATGTGCTTTAGAGTAGTTCCATTTATTGTCAAGCTGCACTCTAAAGGACTTATTGTCTTTGTTGTTGCATGATTGCCGTGACTTCTGTTTTCTTACCGTTAAGACTAAGGCATTGTTTTACTCTCATTGCTTATTTAGTTAGATTATTACCATCACTGCGCCGGTCTCCCTGGTCTAGGTATTACACGACTTTCTCCGTAATCCCGTATACTCTCGTGAGTAACGTGACGTTGCGCGAGAATCGGTAGCGGTTGCCTTCGCGTTGGTAACTTACGGGGTATGTGAGCCGGTCGCCCAGAAATCAATGGCAAACTACTGAGCGTAATCTTGCCAAAAAATCAACAATCAGCTGAAAAATACTCCCCCATGCGCGATAAAGAGTCCTTTCTTTTACGAGGATACTTGACTAGAAAAAACTGTAATATTAAAGGACCCAATGGATTTTAGTACTCAAGTTTTTCCAACTGTTTTGTCCGTTGATAAAGACTTTGGCAGAAACGTTCCCTCGTATCTGTATTTTCTTTCGTGGAGCTCCCTTGTCACATGTTGTGTTCACATGGATTCCCGTCTGTATATGTTTCACTGTAACATCTTCCGCCCCGACAGTTATTTACAAACCCCTGACCCAGACAGCTGTTGATGTCGCCTCACTGCCGTCTAGGACAGAATGAGTTTCTATATGTCACTGCTGTCTAGGACAGAAAGCGTTTCTATATGTCAGGAATCACACATGCTTCAGCGACTTCTAGGGTGTTAAATCTCTCCTGCCGTAGCATGAAGACTAGATATGCTCCATTGTTATGTGTTTATTTTTCCGTGGAACCTTCCTATCTATGTTGTAATCGCAGGCAAAGGCATCATTGTGGGCGTGCATCCTCTTAAATCAGCCGCGTCCTAGCAGGATCGTTGCGCACTATCTAGCAGAGAGAAATGGGGGAAAATACATGTCGCGTTACTGTTATGTCTCGGCTAATACTAGTTGAGAACAATGATTCTCAAAGTGAGCGGTACATTAACCCGTCCCTACAGTCATTCACCATTATTCACCGCAGATTATCAGCATTCGTCAATACAGCTGTGAACATTAGTCGCTACAGCATATCATTATTAGTCAACGTAGCTTGTAATAAATATAAGCAGTTTCAAGAGGGCGTCAATGTCTTACATTTGAAATATAATTACATTGAAGGCACAGTTATGTCTTCTCACGTGTCTTTCTTTGTAGTGAGACTATAGGGATACAACATTGGAGGCATGTGGGCGACAGTACAAGAAAAAAGAACTGAATTTGGAACATATCCAGAGTGACGGCGTTTTGCTAAGCCCAAATGTTTGAATTAATGGTGATTATGAACTACATTGGGAGGATCCACCAAAAAATAAATGCGCCAGAGAGAGAGAGAGAGAGAGAGAGAGAGAGAGAGAGAGAGAGAGAGAGAGAGAGAGAGAGAGAGAGAGAGAGGGGGGGGGTTGTGTTAGCAAATTAGAATACGATGACTATGTTTATTGGTATAGATGAGCATTCACAGAAGACAAGGAAGAAAAGGAACAATCGGAAGACACATTAGACAACCTAACTTCAGATGCAGGGTTCGAATTCATCAGCTCGAAGCAACACGTTACTTCCCCAAGAAGCATGTGCATATCAGTACTCCGCCTATAATTTTATTTCTTTTTTAGCGACGTCATCAAAGAGCGAGTTAAGCTGCACTATTTCGTCACGTTTGGGGCTCAGTTGTAGTTTTCTTATGTTAATATACACCAGTGCCGATAATCTGTTACATGTGATTGATTTGATGACCCCAGCGCTCTCAGAAACTATTACCTTGGCCATATTTGACGTTGCAGTGGCGTGGAAAGAACAGCAATGGAAGACATGGTGTTTGTTTGAAGAAGAGGCTGAGATCGACCAAGACGAGGTGGACACAAACAATCAAAGGCAACTTGGGCATGAACATGCATGAGATGGGAGAACTGGCGAAGTATCTAGAATATTTTCCGCGGGTTATGAAAGCGACGTTTTACAAGGACTAGCTACACAGCGATGACTGTGCAGTGTTTGAAAATATGCCGGTCCAAGTTGTGTATTTACCTATTATGTTCATGAACTTTACAGAGGGTGAATACAAAACTTAAACGTCTGTATTTTTCAAACACAACACACAGTCATTAAAAATACACCCTATATGTGCATGGTTATGTTAACTAATTCAGTGCCGAAGGATAATATATCGCCGAATGTGACCCGACTATTTGGACAGAAGGACAACGGTCATCATGTTATTTGTTGTGTTTCGTGGTCTCCCGCAATTTTAATGCTCAGTGAACGAAGATTTACATTGTAATGCTTGTTCATTTGATTGTGTACCATGTTTGGTCTAAACCTACTTGTTTTGTTTGGCACTGAATCAGTTAAACCGTTAGAAGTCTTTAAAGTTGTGCCAAGCTAGACATACTTATCGCACTTGGTTGTGTTCCACTATCAATTACATTTGGCTCACAAATCAAGGCCTTTGACTTTTCCTCGAGCTGTTAAGTCCGTTGTCACCCACTATTTACAGTTTAATTTTCAATAGTGTTGTTCTCTTAGAGTAACTTGTGACATTTTACTAGCGAGTTGACAGGTTTATTTCCTGCTCTTAATTTGAGTTAATGTTTGTAAAGTATAACAGTAACCTCTTTAGATGTAATTAGAAATGTATACCCACTTCTTATAAAGTGAATCCAAGAGATACTATTTTTTAGCATGGATGCGTGCGGGGGTAGAATTTATAGACATTTCTTGATGTCTCTTAATGTCAAGTTGAGCCTGTGAGTTTGCTTTCTTAGCAATATAAATTACTAACTCATTACAGCATCGTAAACTGTTCAAGGCCGCATTCAAGCAGCTCAGATGTGAAATATTCCAATTCCAATTCCAGCTCCATATATACTAGGTCAAAATATTATGAGATAGGTCGCCATGCACTTCCCTGTTAGCGTTCCTTCGCAGACAATTCCCACAGAAGTTCAAAGGTTCCAGAACTCTGCTGGGTTGGGTCAACCCAGAAGCTATATTGGTTTGGGGGGAAAATCCCGTCACTGCTTGGAAGTGAACCTTGACCACTGTGTGGGAAAACTGTACTGATTAATGCTGAAAAGCTGCATTGGTTAATATGTGTAAGCTGTATTGATTTATATTAATGAGCTATATTAACTAATAAAGTACTGAGCGTAAACTTGGCAAGGCAACAACAGCAGTAAAATGCTGGTGTTGACAGCGATGTCCTGTGAGTAGGACATGAAAAAACATTAACTAGCGTTGAGAAACTGTATTGATTAATACTGAAAGGATATACTAACTAATACTGATATGCTACATTGACAAATGCTGATAAGCTGTATTGAATATTATTGAAAAACTGTTGACTAATGTTGGAAGCTGTTTTGACTAATGTCGATAAGCTATGTTGACTACTGCAGAAAAACTGTGTTGACTAATGTTGGAAGCTGTTTTGACTAATGTCGATAAGCTATGTTGACTACTGCCGAAAAACTGTTTGACTAATATTGGAAGCTGTTTTGACTAATGTCGATAAGCTATGTTGACTACTGCGAAACTTGATAAGCTATGTTGACTACTGCAGAAAAACTGTGTTGACTAATGTTGGAAGCTGTTTTGACTAATGTCGATAAGCTATGTTGACTACTGCAGAAAAACTGTGTTGACTAATGTTGGAAGCTGTTTTGACTAATGTCGATAAGCTATGTTGACTACTGCAGAAAAACTGTGTTGACTAATGTTGGAAGCTGTTTTGACTAATGTCGATAAGCTATGTTGACTACTGCAGAAAAACTGTGTTGACTATGTTGGAAGCTGTTTTGACTAATGTCGATAAGCTATGTGACTACTGCAGAAAACTGTGTTGACTAATGTTGAAGCTGTTTTGACTAATGTCGATAAGCTATGTTGACTACTGCAGAAAAACTGTGTTGACTAATGTTGGAAGCTGTTTTGACTAATGTCGATAAGCTATGTTGACTACTGCAGAAAAACTGTGTTGACTAATGTTGGAAGCTGTTTTGACTAATGTCGATAAGCTATGTTGACTACTGCAGAAAAACTGTGTTGACTAATGTTGGAAGCTGTTTTGACTAATGTCGATAAGCTATGTTGACTACTGCAGAAAAACTGTGTTGACTAATGTTGGAAGCTGTTTTGACTAATGTCGATAAGCTATGTTGACTACTGCAGAAAAACTGTGTTGACTAATGTTCATACCCTGTATCGACCAAATGTTGATAAGCTGTATTGACTAACCACTATTCTATCATGACTTTAATATCTTGAATTAAGACAGGAACAGGGAAAGGTTCTATCTACAGTGGCCAGACGCGCCAAGCTAATGATTGTATTCATTACCTCTCAATTGTCTCTCCGCCTTGAAATGATAGAAGAGCTTAGGTGTTCCAATAACCATAATAACTATATTGACGGCATCCTAACTACTGGTGTAGTTTCCCATGTCGACAAGACCAGGGGAGAGACTGCACGAATTGAGACTCATTAACCTGCTGCCTTGTCAGTTGACTTGTGAGAGTCAACGGCTAAGGAAACCAAACCGGGAAAATTGTCTGTAGAAATCCCATGTAATGAGGAGCCACAAGTGTGAGGAAACAGTGCAGCTTAACTGGCTTCTTGATGACGGCACGAATAATAAAATAAAATCATACCTTCTGCTTGCCACGCTGAAAACATCTGAAACAATTACTAATAAAACAATCATTCATTAATTGGGACCTACGCTGAATAGAGTTGGCGTCTGTGGTTTGATACCTAGAGATTGCAGTTTCACAAATTCCAGGACATTCCGACTCGAGTTAGAAGGCAGTCGCAGGCGATTTGACAGTGGATCCCGTTTTAGTGTTATGAGCGTCGGCTGTTCAGAAATACATTGGCAGGGCACTTGATGATGATGATGATGATGATGATGATGATGATGATGATGAACTAATTGCCTAGTAAATCACAAGCAGCTAATACATTCTGGGGGTCGATTGCAAAGTTATGTATAGTACATGCAACAATCTGTATTCACACACGCACGCACGTACACACGTACACACACACAATATTGCGTGTCCTTTGCATTACGTTGCGGGTCGTTGGGTTTGCAGGTCGACTCATGGTAAAATGGGTCCACATCAGCCCGCGAGTGCCGATTGGTCTGCACAAATATGGTTCTAGCACAACGTACCCAATGTACCTAGGTTTTATTTTAACTTACCCACTGATTTGCCAGGAATGGTAATATACAGTTAAGATAAACACTGACTGTAAAATATAGTATGAGCAACTTGACTGTTGGAACTTGAAACTGTATGTACAGTTAAGTGTTATAGATCTCTGCTGTAAATCTATGAATGTGGAACATCTGTCTACAGAGAAATAAATCACGAGACAAATCTAAATAAGAACACTACTGACGAGTTCGTGTACTTGCGGGTAATAGGTATGTGGTGTCGCATAGCAGACACTGCCGTTCCGGTGTGAAGTGTTCAGCCGTAACGTCTTCTATTCCACGGGGTTGCGGTTTCCAGTGTCCTTCTCATCGCCTTTCCTTATCAGACATTTCGCAAATAATTATGAAAATTACACAGTACCCTCTTACAGGCTAACGAAACTAGAACATTATATGCAACAATAAGAAAGAGACGAACAGCTTTCTTCAGTCATATGATGAGAAGAGTTCTTTCTCTCTCTGTAAATAAAAATCTGACCGTTTCTTCGCAGGTTATCTATGGGTATTATATTTGGCATCACGACAAGCACAAAAAGCCACAAAATGAAAAGTTGTGTGTGGCCTTTTCTTACGTATGGATGCGAATGCTGGACAATGAGTAATGCAATTTTGGGAAAACTGAGAAAGTGGAGATACGGTTGCTGAAATGAGTCTTCAGAATATCTTGGAGAGAGAGAGAGAGAGAGAGAGAGAGAGAGAGAGAGAGAGAGAGAGAGAGAGAGAGAGAGAGAGAGAGAGAGGAACATATGCGGAAGTATTGACAGCGGCAGGCGTCACGAGGTTATTCTTCAAAACCCTAAGGAAAAGGCGTGCAATGTATGTGAGATGTCAACAAAAGCGATGGAATAGATAAAATAGCCTAATGTAAGAAAATACTTGGCAAGAGAGACCGATAAATAGGTATGTGGACAGCTGAAACAGCTAGGCAACCAATAATAATATTGAAAAACAAGTCCGTGGCATGAACCGAACTGTGGATATGTAAAGTGTAGGCCTGAGTCCACGGATGAATATTTGGCCAGTCTTTTCCTCCTATAGCGAACGGCGAGAGCTGGCGTAGAACTCTTGACCGACCGCACGCATGCCATTGTCAGCGAGACGCCCTAACCGTAACACCAACGTCCTGATAAATAATAATGTAAGCAGCACCAATTTAATGAACATACCTAACGACAAAGAGGATTGGGGGGTCACGGCGGTTAATGACTTGCCCAGACCAGGCACCCGAAGAATAAGAATGGCGTCTGATATCCTGCGATAATTGTGTGTTTGTATTCTACCGTAGTAAATATTTTTGCTGTGAATCGAGTTCTCACAAAGCTTTCAGTTCTCACGCCGCTGGGAATCTCCGACTTAATGAAATACAATGGATGGACTGTGCGCTGCCGCCGTCATACATATTCAGTAGTAATAAAACAAATTATGTTTGCTAATTGATTCGGACATATACATATTAAAGATCCATTTAGGCACAGACACCATACAGAAAAGAAGCCATACATCTCCAGCAAAATACACGAGAAAAATAGCTGAAATAAAACACAACAAAGCTAAATTAGGTTCATAGGGATAATATATATGCAAGTAGATAATTTATGCATGTAGTCTTAAGGATAGAATGGTAACCGCGGTAGCTAGACTGCTGGCCTGGTAATTATGTGTTCGAATCCCCATCGAAGCGGGGATATTTCCCAGGTCGACAGAGTCTAAAATGGCTGCCAGAGAATGTTCTGGGAAGTGACGGCGGCCCGTGTATTATTCACCCCATCACCCATGGAGTGCTGAGTGATCTGTACTAATATGAGGCTAGCACCATATACTCACTACGCCTCAATGCATGGAACGGGGTCGTTGACTTTGGTTTGCTTATTGTAAAAGACGTAGGAATACATCAGAACAGAGGTCAATGAAAAATATTGTATTCTGCACATATATTACGTTTTGCATGGTGCTTTTTATTACCACTGTAATTTATAACAATGTAAAAGATAATAAATAAATGACAAATAATGTCGTTTGGATGTGTAGCGAAATAACTTCGCTTACAGGGTTTTACCTATACTAGGTAATCTAATTATAAGGTGACGTGACCTGCTCCTATGCTTCCAACTTTTCATTTTCAAAGAAAGTTTACTTGGGTATTTTACGAGATAGGGTCGACTCCAGAGTTGTATCAAGAACATCCGGTTACCGTGTATCATAACCTTGGATTATGGGCGCCCAGTAGCACCGTGACTAGCATGATGGCCTGCCGGGCCGGTGGTCATGTGTTCGAATACACTTCGCGCGGGGATTAATTTGTTCACTGCCCTTCTCCCAGGTCGTCCAGGCCTAAAATGGTTACCAGAAGTTGTCTGGGGAGTAAAAGCAGCCGGCGTGGTATTGACCACATCACCCAGCATGTTCCGATTGGTCTAAAAATATGGTAGACAACAAACATGCACATTAACTCGTGAACAGAGGTCCTGAAGTGGCAATGCTTGCAATTGTGGATGATAGGGGTCTGGTGAAGGAAGTATGGACACCCACTGTAGGCTAACCGTTATTGTATTTCATGGGGGACAACGGAAATTCGCCTGACCACGAGACGTTCACGCATTATCTTTGCGATTTCCAACTGTTGAGGGATTTGTAACACGGGAAATGTTACACTGGTCATCCACATGTTTATCCCTTATCCGAGAAGATCCACTACCTTGGACTCAGAGGTAGTGTACAAGCCTGGGGTTTCATTTGTTGTAAACATCCACGAGTCGTACCACGTCTTCACTCCACCCACAGTCATGTGCGATCACAAAAACATCCGTCCCCACCATGGCATTGAACTCCAAAAACTTGTTTTAGTGCTCTAGTACACACAGTACCCTGCCCTGTGTGTTATCGGGACCCACAAGGGAAGCAGAGAATAGTGACACTGTCACCTGCCATGCATGTCGTTAGAGGCGACTAGGGAAGGTTGATGTGGGATTGGCTACCTCATCCCGCAGATAACGCCAACTGAAAAATCAAACCAATTATGAACAGGGGTGCGATTGGCGTGAATTGGTTGAAGGCTGATGCTCCATTATGAGATAGGAAGAAGAAGAAGAGGAAGACGACGAAGAAGAAGAAAACATTTGAGACACATGTTTTATTTACAATGATAAAATACTGAACTCCCTGATTAGCCAACATTAGATAAACCAGAAGAGGAAAACGACAACACATATTATCAATATTCTAAATGGTCTCTCATTCAATAGAAACACGTGTAATATTAATTGCTTCCAGGCTGATCCTTTCCTATCATTTCGTGCGTTAGCGCATGTAATCTCCTTATTAATTTTATTGTGCGATGTCGCTCGTTGTTTGCCTCCCCACCGTGACTCTCCACCTTGCAGTAGTAGAGGGGCTTTGTGTCCCAATGGCCCCAAGAGCTATATTAACGGTGGCTGATGACAGGGCCTTCCAAGTCAGACAGATCAAGGATAGCGACGAGCCAGAATTTAACGAAAACATGCTGCCTTGAAGGCAGGTGGTGGGTATGTCATAGGCTAGGGAAGGCACCTTGCAATAGTAGAGAGGCTTTGTGTCCCAATGACCCCAAGAGCTATATTGACGGTGGCTAATGACAGGGCCTTCCAAGTCAGACAGATCAAGGATAGCGACGAGCCAGAATTTAACGAAAACATGCTGCCTTGGTGGTGGGTATGTCACAGGCTAGGGAAGGTAGATCCAGATAAAACGCGTTACGAAATCAGATACAGTGGGTCAAGGCTTGGCAAAATAGTGCTGCCAAGGGGAAGATGACCTTTCATAACACTAGGGAATTGTGGAAGCCGAAAAGAATTTATTAAACCACCAGCACACTTTTAATATTTAACTATGAAGTTAAACAAATACTGATACTATATAGGAGAAGACGACGCAATACGACTAAAATAATTAGAAATAAACTAGACAAATTCATTAACTGCTGCTTGCGCAAAATAGAAGGACTAAACGTGTATGACAGAATTACTAATACGGAGGAGTCTCCGTGGCGAAGTGGTCAATCCGTCTGACTCGGGCTCCGAAGGTTATGGGTTAGATTCCGGGCCGAATCCTTCGGTTCACGAGTGCATTTTTTCGGAGACTCCTGAGGGTCGTCGCTGGCGCTACGGAGTTCGTGCTTCGTGCGACGCTTTCCGTGCTGCCGAAAGAGATTTAGCCATACGGGATAAAAACCCTGTCGACTTTAAGCGACTTATTTACTAAAATGGAGCTTCGCGGAATTACAAATACGGAGCTTCGAGAGAAAGACGCTAGTGCTGGATAGGGCACTGATTGAGAAAACCTGTGAATAGTATAACCAGAAAGTCTTTTTACAGGAAACAGCATAGCAAACGGAATAGAGGGAGACCTAACCCTTAAGAAGAAAAGAAAAAAAAACTAGGAACAGAGATGAATTATATAGGGGAGGCATGGTGCGAGCATTATAAGACAGCAACATATAAGACCGCTTGGTGTGAGTTGCTTGAGGGCCGATATCACAATACGGGATAAAAGTAACAAAGAAGAAAAAGAAGCTCGCTATATGGGAGCCGAGGTGGTCGTGTCTTTGAATCCCTGTCGCATCGGGTTTATAATACAATTGAGATGGACTTCCAGGTGGATACCAGGGTATATTCCGGAAGAAAAATAAAAGCGACCGGCAAGCTGTTGGTCACATCACCAATTGATGGCCGAATGCTGCATACAAGTACGAGGCTGGCAACATGTATCCTATACGCCCCGGGGCTGTGTGGAGAGGGGTCCCGTAGTTTTTGATTATACAAGAATCACTGGTCTTCGTATTCATTCGTAGTTGTTCGAAAAGGCTAGCCATCAGATCCTTACCCAGGGTTCGGAGGGGATTTGGGGTGCGGGTGTGAACGCCTCTGTTTTCGACGTGCTGAAAATAAGGAGATATGATCCAAGAAGCCTAAAGGAATTTGCTCTTCGTGATACAACTGAAAGGGTTATGGACGCAGTTCATAATCCCGCATACCGCATTCGAAACACCTGCTCGCGATTTGGCAGCAGAGCGCCTTGCATTGGTTTCTATAAATTGACATGAGTTACGCGGTGCCAGTCGTTCAGAAAGCAATGCCAAACTACTGAACTTAAACTTGCCAAGAAATCAAACAGCAAAAACTTAATGAGGTTGACTGCAATGTCCTGTAATGGATATGGAACTTAACTTTTAACTTATGTTTATATAATGTTCGATTTTCACTGGTCTTTTCCAGGCAATCGTTGTTAGTTACTCCAGGCTATTCTCAGCAGACGTCTCAACTACATATCCGTTGCCTTTAGACTTTAGACTTTTGGCCACTAATAAAAATATGCGATCGCCGCATCGAACTTTACTAAGAACTTTACTAACAACTAAGAATATTTTGTTGCCGTGTTACTTTCAGCTGTAAAGTTTATTGTTGGTGAAACGTATTGTTTGTTAATCCACGTGACCATCATTTCTCTTCATATGGCAACTGTATGATTTCAGTTGCGATTTCATGCTAAACAGACAATGCAGTTTCTAATCTAAGGATTATTTGTCCATGTTCCTTAAAACGTATTTTTTTTTTTCGTTCACTGGCTTTGAATTCAAGCGTAGCTCATACACGTGCTACTACTTAAGTGCACTGGACTGAATTTTGCGTGTGGATTAGTTTTCCCTATTACCAGTGTCCCTCGTTATCAGGCGAACCCACTCCGACTTCAGAGGTACTTGTAATTTATGTCACCAAATCAAGAATTTATGTCACCAAATCAAGGACGAGAAGTCAACATTTTAGTCCAACTGACAGGTGAAAGGATTGAACCCGCTATATCGACATCAGCACACCGGGTTTTAATACCGAGAGCTCTGATCTATTCGGCCTTGCTGACCTCCCAAAATATGTTTGGTTTCTAAAGAGTGAATTAAGATGGAGCAAATGCAACCTACCCCACTATTGCTAGGATCAGCTAGGTTTTAGAAACACAAATCACACTACTCTTTACCAACACTGTCAATTGATTAGAGAAATTTAACATTGACATTCAGCATTTGTTGTGCACATTGTGGGGAGAAATACTCTTGAAAACTACTTGACAGCTGGCACGGTTGATGGAAAAAGAGCAAGGGGAAGGCAAAAAAAAATTTAAATTTCTGGATGGCTTGGCCATATGGCATAATGGGGACAAGAACACTGACCTGATTCAAGACTGGTGATCGTGTGAGATGTACTGTGCACGGTGACGGTTGTTACGTGTGAGGTGTCGTACTGTGCACGGTGACGGTTGTTAACATGGCACATCATGATGCTGATATATGTGCGTATTGTGTATCAGGTTAGTGTTTTCTGTGAAATATTCAACCAGGACTTGCAGGGCCGGACGTGATCTTATTTCAAGTTGTATAGACATGTCGGCTGTATTTCTGTCCCTGGGATATGTTCGTGGGTTTCATATTCCTTACATCCGTAGCCAACCATACTGGTGTTAATTCTTATGTATGTATTTTTAGAGAATATATGAGAAAGGAATGTTATCGTTAATAATTCTGTATGACATCATCATCATCAAGTGCCTTACCAGCTGGCGGAAACGTTCATGTCTCCCCACAGATCGCGGTCCTTGGTGTTCTGGGTCAACTCTGTAGATATTCATCCATGCCACTGTCTCAGGGCATCCAGTATCATTTCTCTTGGTCTGCCCCTGCCTCTCTTCGTCTGGATTATTTCAGTTGTCACGATGTTCTCCAATGCCTCTTTTCTCATCACATAACCATAGACAACCATTTGTGCCTTTATTATTGTTGTATATAATGTTCTAGTTTCATTAGCTTCTTTCAGACAATCGTTTTTAGTTACTCTGGCAGTCCAAGAAATTCGCAACATTCGTCTCAGGAACGACATCTCCGTTGCTTTCAAGGTCTTTCTAATTTGTTCATTTACATTCCAAGATTCACTGCCCTACAGCAAAACAGGTTCTATATAGAATTTTAGCACTCTTCTCCTTACATTCAATGATAGTGATTTATTGCATAAGATACTTTTCATTTTCTGAAATGCAGCTTTTGCTTGTCCTATTCTGTTCTTAATCTCTGTTGTGCATCTTCCATCTGATTCTATAAATGCCCCTAGGTATTTAAAATTATCCATTTGCATAAGCAGTTTCCCTTCTATTGTCATTTCACATTTTGGAGTCACCTTTTAATGTGATATAACCAGTACTACTGTTTTCTTAATTTTCAAGGGGAGTCCTTCCTTTTGCACTCTCTGTTACTACAATGTCCAATAATTGTTGTAGATTGCTTGCACTATATACGTTATATCCTTCACAAATTTGCTGCGCCTTGCGATGCTGAGCTTTCTGTATCAAAATACACCCCTTTATGAGGTACCTTACAGTTGTGAAACGTGTTATTGACTGTTTGTAAAATAAATACATAAAGTTAAAGACAGCATGCCGTGCTGTTAAATTTACATGTTTAGATCATCAACATGATAGCTTAAATGTAGTTTGGATTCGAAAAATTTACAGCCGTGGATGATTTATAGAATGTCAATATTATGCATTTGCATTTCTGACCCGACATGCAATAACAAGTGAAAACACAAGAGAAAACACATGCTCGCGCACTCACGCCAGACCTTGCATTTTCATCTACCTGCAGCCCTGGCTTACATTACAGGTGATATATGTTGTCAGTGGGGGAACCAGACAGCTCGAGTAAGGTAATAAGTTGTCCAGATGCACGGGAAGATCATGTTTGTGGGAACATTAGTGTGCATACTATGACAGTGTAAGTTATAGATGTAGTAATTGGATGCGGGGGTTCATCCTGGGGCTTGACAATTCTTGTTGTTTTTATTCTTCTTCTTCCTGCTCCTCTTCTTCTCCCACCGTCTCCTCTTCTTCTCCATCTTCCTTGTACTTTTCTTCTTCCTCCTACTACTACTACTACTACTACTACTACTACTACTACTACTACTACTACTACTACTACTACTACTACTACTACTACTACTACTACTACTACTACTACTACTACTACTACTATTTGTCGTAATTCTATTATGTAAAGCTGCATTACTTTGTGTTATTTTATATTGTTTGCTACTACTACTACTACTACTACTACTGCTGCTGCTGCTGCTGCACACCGACACAGTATTGTCATGTCATTGTTATTTGCCAGACTCCACACTCTAGCTTCCACCCTTGTTCTTTATATTCGCCCTGGCGTTTATGTATTTTGTGTTGTCATGTCAATTGAACAAAACAATAAAAACAAAATCCCATCTCCATGGGGATTTGAACGCATTAACACCAGGCCGCCAGCCAAGCGTGGTAGCTACTGCGCTACCACAGTTCCCGGATATGAGTAATGATGAATCGTGTCAACAGTATTGTTGTATGTTTGATGTTAGGGATATTTGTTTCTCTTGGAATGTATTTTTGAAATGAATATGTAGAAAATATGTCACTTTGGCTTGTTCTATACGATCTACATCCTACTTTTGCACTTATTCGCTACAGTTAACCACCCGATCCACTGCGCATAGGACTACCTGTACCTTTCCCATCCTGTACCTTAATGCTATAAGAAATAGCCACCAAAGAACATAGAAAGTATTCCCTTTAAATGGTCATTACCATTCTTCCAGCTTTACTACTTATATTCGAATTCGATTTCACCATTACCCCTACCCCGTTCAACTTCGAGGAGAAGTTATACTTAGGGTCCATCACCAAAGGTGATTGTTTCCATATGGGGTAATTTAATGTCATAGTGACACTAGTTATACTACACCACTCATTATATATACAACAATGTGTGTTGTTGTTTCTGTTAGGTTGTCTCTCCTGCGCCCAGTTTGTAATTACTACTCCCCATTTCCCAGACATGTAGATAACGCTGGCAGTACAGATTATTCATAATTTCCTGCCAGCCATGTCAGGTGTTTGCTTTGACAAGCATTTACCCTCGTCACATTGGTGGTTACTCTCCTGCATGCTAGCCTAATGCAGTTCTCTCTTGTTATACAATATTATAATGCTGAAGGTCCATTGAAGAATATCGCTGTCAGCATGGCATACAGGGATTGACTGTCAATCTTGCAGCACTTCTCCAGGATCATAGATTTTCATGCCCATTTGTCTTTAATACCCTGTGCCCACATTCGTATTAGTAGACTTCTGCCTTTGCTTGGAGGAACTCCAATTACAATTTCTTTGAAGTCAGTGTGACTCTTAATTTGGGGGAACTTATTTAGAATTTCCCCAGGCATGATGCTTTGTATGAGCCAGTTTTCTTCCATGTTTAGTTAGATCTTGTAGAATGTCAGTGTTGTTTTTCTTCTAAGAATGTTTCTGTAAACCCCAAACACTTAACCGAGAATCGAACACACATGCCACGATGTGTGAGGCGGACATTATGACCCCTGATAGACTACTGACAAATTTATATTTTGTTAATAATCAAACGTATGGCCGTGATCACTTAGTTAGCTAGTATTTCTCACTTACCAACGCATTGGTCCCATATTCAGTTGTTTGTGCCGTGATTTGCATCCAGCTCGTGCGACCTGAGATTGCTCAGTGTAGACGGCCGACGTGAGAATTGTTTTTTTTTAAAAATACATCACCCCTCTCTTGTGGTGTTTGGTGTCCGAAAACAATGCGTCTAATACCTTATCATTCGGATACCGTAACGGCATGCCTTTTACTACAACTACACCGTACTGCTATAATTGCAACAGATGCTACTGCTGCGCCAACTACTACTACTACTACTACTACTACTACTACTACTACTACTACTACTACTACTACTACTACTACTACTACTACTACTGCTACTACTACTGCTACTATAGTATGTTCCGATTTGAATGCCTTCATTCACGATCAATTATTTTGAAAACTGTCTGTTGCATCGTTATGAAATTTTTCCAGCCGTCTTATATTTACCCCCACCCAAGGAATATGTCTTTGATAGGTCCAAAAACAACTTAAATCATCAAAAGCGGCGACATTCCTTTGATGTTTTGCTGAACAACTAGTGATTTCTCGCTAACAAAGTTAAGTTTACAGTAATTGGAGACCTGCAATTCAGATGACACACAAAGGCGTATCCGGATTCGTATGGGAGTGGGTGCAATGAAAGAAGTAGCTTAAATTCGACAGGGTCGGCTGCATTGCACCGGGTTTTTATCCCATATGGCTCAGTTTCTTTCCGCAGCGCGGAAAGCGTCGCACAAAGCACGAACTCCGTAGCTCCAGCGACGACCCTCGGGAGTCTCCGAAAAAATGCACTCGTGAAATGAAGGACGCTGGCCCGGAATCGAACATACAACCTTCGGAGCCCGAGTCAGACGGCTTGACCACTTCACCACGGAGAATCCCGAGAGGGGTGCAATGTGTAATATTAGTAAAGACAGAGAATTTACAGAGGCACGGGGTAAATAATTTGTAAATTAACAGGAAAGTAGAAGGACTATATTTCTTACCTTATTTTTCATTTCCTTCTTGTTTCTTCAGCTGATGCTGATGCTGTAATGTTTAGGGCCTGCAATTCGTCTGAATAGTTGGAGCAAAATATCCCAGTAAGTGTGTACGTAGATTAAGGTCTGCGATCTGCTCAGACCTTAATCTGTGTCGGACGATTCCAGTAGGTTGATGATTGCTCTCGGTTGCATAAAATTCAATCCATCCTTTCTCCAATAGTCCTCTTCCTCTTTCAACACATGGTCCTCACATTTTTTCCAGTAACTTTTATCAATATTTAATAGCGCGGACAGACAGACAGACAGACAGACAGACAGACAGACAGACAGACAGACAGACAGACAGACCGACAGAAAGGTAGGTAGGTAGGCAGAAAGGTAGGTGGGTGGGTGGGTCTGTCGGTCGGTCGGTCGGCCGGCAGGCAGGTAGGCAGGAGATAGATAGGTAGTTAGGTAGGTAGCCAGCCAAATAGATAGATAGATAGATAGATAGATAGATAGATAGGCAGACAGGCAGGCAGGCAGACAGACAGACAGACAGAAAGGTTGGTAGGTAGGTAGGTAGGCAGAAAGGTAGATGGGTCGGTTGGTCGGTCGGCCGGCCGCAGGCAGGCAGGTAGGCAGGAGATAGGTAGGTAGGTAGGTAGCCAGCCAGCCAGCCAGCCAGACAGGCAGGCAGGCAGGCAGGCAGGCAGGCAGACAGAAAGGTAGGTAGGTAGGTAGGTAGGTAGGCAGAAAGGTGGGTGGGTGGGTCGGTCGGTCGGCCGGCCGGCCGCAGGCAGGCAGGTAGGCAGGAGATAGGTAGGTAGGTAGCCAGCCAGCCAGACAGACAGATAGATAGATAGATAGATAGATAGATAGATAGATAGATAGATAGGCAGACAGGCAGACAGGCAGACAGACAGACAGATCCCCGCCAGAAGCCGGGCCTTGTCAGCTAGTTTATTTATATAATCACGTTTCATGAAAGAACCCCAATTTGGAGACACCTCTTTTGTTTCAAAACGGAAATCACGTGAAAATTTTAAAAAATGCGGGGACGTGTCTTGGTGAAGCTGTAATACTGTTAAAATGATGGACGTAATCTCTAAGTCGTAATTTATATACCGCATATAAACAAACTTTGAAATCTGCTGTAAAATCTCCAGAACAAAAATATTTTTGTTGGGTGGACATAATGATAAGGTTATATACTAAATCTCATCATTTTCCCTCAGTTGGTTACTGAGATATTGAATTTTATATTGAGGCAACAAAAGAAAAACAC